>CAMXCT020006805.1:0-10000 GCA_947184155.2 Cladocopium goreaui
AAAACCAGAAACAGGGAACCAGAAGTTGTTTCCTTACAAAATGATGCCCGAAAACGCTCTCTAAAATCACAACTTCTTATAAAAAGGTCATCGAGTAGGATGCAACTTTCATATCATGAAGAAAGTCATCGCCTTATAAAATGGTATAGGTGTTTGAAGTCGAATGTGGGTGCTAAAAACCTATGCTTTTTGTAAGGGCCAAAATTCCCCAAAACCAATTCTTTTTATAGGGTTTTTGGAAGTCCCCTGGAATTATCTTACAAGAAGCCGGGTGCGACGTCTCCCCCATAATTCGATCGGGTATGGTAACGGGACTTACACTAGTGACTCTTGTGTCAAGTTGGTCGGAGACCGCTTCGGGAATGCAAGTTTCAGCGTCATGGAGTCCTGGAGGATTGCCCCATTGTTCGCTTCTTGGATCAGATGGTCAGTTCTGGTAAACCTTTCATTTGGCTTCCCAATGAGTTACCCTACTTTGCAATGTCATCAGGTGATGTTCAAATTTCTGCTGAAAAGTGTAAGCTTCATTATGTAGATCGGGTTGATGATTTTGTTCCAATTTTCAAAGAGCAGTTGCAATTTTCGAAGGGCCTTGCCGGTGAAGTTGCGGATCCAGTACCGCCTGCACACCCTCTGGGGCGGCCAGCACAGGTTGATCCAGATGTTCCAGATCATTCATCGGATGGTGATGACAAAGGTGAGGAACCAATTGATCGCATGCGTAGGCTTGTAGCCGAAGAATCCAGCATGCCCCATGTATCGCAAGAAGGTGAGAAGGTTTAGACATGATCTTTTAGAGGACAAGGGGGCTCTTGACCCGACTACCCAGTTCGGTCAGCGGATCGCCACAGACTTCATCATTGTGCAAAAGCTTAGCAGTGGGAAAGAGCACAGTGTTCAGGTCATCAGGGATGAATACAGTGGATGGGCGTGTGCATATCTATACTTGAGTTATCCGGAACCCTCCAAGAAAAGTTGAAGTCAGCGCCAAATTCGTGCTTGCCTGAATCGTCAATGTCCGATGCAGACTTCATGCGAGAAGGGGTATTGCATAAGCACGCTGCTCGCATTCTCATGAGGTGCTTGTGGTTGTCATGGCTGGCGAGACCCGACATCAGTTTTGTTGTTGGACGGTTAACAACAAGGGTTTCCAAATGGACAGCTTGGGAGGATAGGCAAACCTTGCGTTTGATTTGTTATCTCAATTCCACTCGGAATCATGTTTTTCGGGGATCTGTTGACCACAACGAGAAGCATGAGAAATAGCCGTAAGGCATCCCTCTTATCACCCCTTGTATCTAGCTTGTCTTTCCAGTTGTGAAGAACTAATTTTGGCATTGCCACATTTACATTTGGCTCAAACACTGTGGTAAAAGTCACTTGCCGTTGTTGCTTGCGTTTGGTGTCTTAAACCCCCTACTTGGCATGTGGTAGGTGGGTTTAACTATATATATATGTTTATATGAATCATTATGAATTTCAATGGTTCCTTATGTTGCATATATTTTCATCAATGCCTGAATTCGATCCCCATTCCACGTGTGTCACGGTGACGAGGCCACCTGCAGAATTCTTTGAACTGCAGCCCTTCCTGCGCTCGGCGATGCTCGGGGCCCTGATCCCGGCTACAGCGATCGCCTCGGGGCACGTCCTTGTGGTGCAAGCGGAAGTGCTGGGGAAGTTCTTCCTCAGAGGCTGATGTCGAAAAAACATGGGAAACATGGAGACTTGCAGTTTCAAAAATGGCAATACAAACCATTTTATTCTTGGTTTGTCTAAGATTGGGTACCCCTAAAATCTAACGGTTTATCATCATTTCCCAAGTAAAAACTGCCACTTTGGGGTGCACCCATTTTCGGACACACCCATATAAGTCCGTGAAAAAGGTACTAGTTAGCAGTTGGGGTGAGGCTTCGACTTGATCGGCCAGGTCTGGAATGGATGCCTCGTCACGTTTGGATACCTCCACTCTTCATCTCGCTTTGGCTTGTTTTGAAATTGGAGTCGACGCGACAGTACTACGATCCCTATACTCAGAGCCGAATGCTGCGGCGCATGCGAGCTGACATGCCAAATAGCCGTCCCAGCTCGAAACAAACAGCCAGTATAACCACCACAGATCCTGCAACGATTGTGGAGACCATTTCAGATTCTGAGGGTTCGGGACCCAGTGGACAGCCACCCGAGCTGGATGGAGGCCCTGAAGCTGCAAGTGTCCCAGCAGCTGGCGAAATTGCAAGATTCGTTTTGCCTTCTTTCTTTTTGGTCTTGGCCAACAGCTCGATGACCACCGTGGACAAAGCTTTCCTGGGTCGGTCCAGTTCTTTGCAGCTTGCGGCCATGGGACCCGCAGCTTCTGTCTTTGACAGTGCCTCTCTGGTGTTGACCTTTTTGAATACGGCAACCCTGAGCCTGCTGGGCATGTCAGCTGGTGATCCACTACAGCTTCGTAAGATCAGATCGCACGCCATTTTTCTGGCCACCAGCTCTGGTTTGTTTCTGACCCTATTTCTCTTTGCCTTGGCCGGACCCTTGACACGTTTGATGGGCGCCACCCCGGCGATGTTGCCGCTGTCCATGATTTACCTTCAGATCCGGGCCATCGGTGCACCCATCGAGCGCGGCACATCAGTGGCCACCTCCTTCTGTTTGGCGGCCAAAGATGGGGCTACGCCTCTAATGGTCACCCTGGTGGGCATGGTGATCAATGTTGTTGCTGACGGACTGTTGCTGGGTGGTGCAACCATAAACCTTTTTCTAACACATGAAAAAATACCAGAAAAATGGGTTAACAATAGTTGACAATGGGTTAACATAATTTAGGAATATTTAGGATATCTGATGTCTTCATGATCTTCAAGTGGGATCCGATTTGGATGAATTCACCAGGCTGAGCCCAAAATATGGTCTGGCTGGGGTGGCGGCCGCTTCGGTGGTTGCCTCTCTGATCGGCTATGCCTACCTGATCTGTGCGCTGGTGAAGAGTGGCCGATGGCCTCGGCCCTTTGCTTGGCCCCGGAATTTCCGATCGATCTCGCGCTTTTTGCGATTCGCGGGACCTGTCCTCCTGGCTGTTTTTTTGAAGATGTTGGTGCTGGCAAACATGACCACAGCTGCTTGTTCCTTTGGAACCACAGCTGCTGCTGCGCATCAGCTTTTTCAAACCCTATTCCTCCTTTCTGCTGTGGCGATTGGAAATCCATTCAGCTGGGCGGCACAAGCATTCATTCCACCGATTCTTGCAGCATTTTGTGAAGGACAGGAGTGCGGGGCTGTGAGCCGCAAGTCCTTTTGGACCTTACGAAGGCTCTTAGCTAGCGCAACTAGACGATCATTCGAAAGTCTGTCGGTGTTTTGGGATGGCCGTACTTTCAAGGGCCCCCTCGAAAGGAGATTTATCAATCAACTCCTCCTTCAGTTTTTTTTTGTAATCGGCTCTTGAGGCATTGACTCTGTCTTTGACAGCTTCGGTAAGTGTGGTGATATTTTGCCGGAAGTTTGGTTGGATCCTTTCCAGTGATCCAGATGTGGTGGACGACTGAAATTTGAAGGCAGTCTTTTTCTACTTTCCCTTTAGTTCTTTCTCAGTGATGGGGGTGTTCAGCATGTAAGGCAAACCTCAGATCTTGGTCAGTGTTGAACTATATTAATTAAATTATATATATGTTAAACATTGTTAACCATTGTTAAACCATATTATGTTATATACACTAGACTATATGTTAAACTATATTTGTGAAACTATAGGTTAAACTGTTAAACTATGTAAAACAATGTTGAACTGCCCCATTCTTTGGGTCTGTTATGATCCAAGGGCGAGATGTCCAGAACGAGTCCAGCGCTGGTACCTTTCTTGGCGGTGTATCCATTGCTGCTGACCTTGGAGGGTGCTCTTTATGGTGCACAGGAACGGAGTACGGTCTCTGGTTGGAGGTTGCAATGTATTTTGTTTTTATTCATCTAAATTAGGATGATGATCTCCAATGATTGGTATTTCCGGGATGAAACCAAGATCAGGTCCTTTGGCTTAGTATCTTCTTTTGGTGTATGTCATCAGCGGCAGTTGGTGCCCTACGACTGTTTGGCATATTATCGCTTTGTAATGTTTGGCTGGCCGTGGGGCTCTCTTGCGGGATCGCAACGCTAGTCACTGCAATTTTCGCTTTTCAACGAGTTTTGGCTCCAAAGGGTTATTTGATACTTGAGAGCAGCCGCTAGTGAGCACACAGTTTAGATTTGGTGCGCAGGGGCAATTGGGGCCATTTGCCCCTAGACGCCAGCACCTCCGATCTCGGAAAAGCATCCAAGAAAAGCGGGCGAAGCGTTTGGGGAAATCCCAGATGATCAGAGATGGGGATGACTCAAAAAACAGTACCGATGAGTCATGTTTAGTAAACTATCCAAGTTTTGGGCCGGATCGAGTCGTAGCCATTTTTTGTCAGCATTTCTACTGTCCGACATTATCATGGTGGAGAGAAATATGAATGAGCACTCACACCTACACCAGAAGTCCCTTTTCCCCCATCCGTTTTCAAGGAGTTTAAGAATTACCGTAAACCTCATAGACAACTATGCCCAAAGTACAATGCTGCCAGAAGCATAGCGAACCCTGCACACGAGCTCTTTGCTGTGACTAGCAGCAAACTCTTCAGCTGAGCGACCCAAGTAGAAGACATGAAACTTGCTGAATCTGCATGATTGCAAGTAATATTTCAACGGTGAATCGCCATTTCTTGCTGGTAAACCCAACATTTTCATGCGGGGATTGCCCGCCCTTGAAGTCTCATTGATTTGGGGAGACCAAGCCTGTGCATGATATTGTTTTTCTCGGTCATAGTAACCTCCAAAAAGGAAAGAGTAATAATTTGTCACTATTTCGGTAAGAATTTACTTTTCTATCTTTTCGGGGGTTGCTGTAAGAAGAACTACAAGCTCAATGGGGTGGAATTAAAGCAGCCACGCAGTAAATTGATCGGGGACCCCAGCTTTTTCGCCGTAGGAATTCTCAGGTTTTAAGCATCCAACATTGTAACATCATCCAACATCAAGTGCCCATTGTGTTCCCAGTAAGTATGTTGGATATGTTGGAATTCAGTAAGATAAGTCCCTCAAAATGCAGTTCGTCCAGGATGATGAGACCGATTCCGTCTTTGAGGCGTGGGCTGCTAACCGTGAGGCCAGCCTGGGCGGTTTTTTTTTTGATGGCGTGCTTGTTGTTTCTTGGGAACATAACTTGGGAGACATGCTGGGAAAATCATTGAGGAAATAATTGGGAAAATGATGATACCAATGAAATTTCCACAAATCAAGTTACCGATGATTTTGTTGAAGGATTCTTGGGTACCCCATTGGCAGAAGGACTCAGATGGGGATTCTTTGATATGGGATCAAAGCCATAAAGTTTCCATAAATTTGCGGGGATTCATCCAGCTAAATCCTAGGTCCTAGCTATGTGCGGGTGAACAGCAGGGTACCAGGGTGAACTGACCCATAATCATATTAGTAGTGGACGTTTTCTATATCCAGAATCAATACATCAATCCATCCTGACCTATTTGGTCTAATCTTAATCTAAACACAAGCCTAAATGTAATTCAAATTACTCCAGTCCAATCCCATTTGATCTGTATAATCCAATCCAATCTTATCTATCTTATGTATCCTATCGCATCTGATCTTATCCTATCTAAGATAATCTAGTTCCCATGATCTTCACTTTTCTTATCCTGTTCATCTATCCATCAGATGGATCCATCCATCCATCTCTACATCCATCTGTCTATGTCTCTATCTAGATACATTATATGATTTGCAATCCCTTTCAACCAACCAGTAAAAGGGATTGCAAACAGCATGGGGATCTTGCCAATTCTCAGTGACAAGCAGCCCGGCTCAACATTCAAAACGGCCTTCAATGGCCACACGCCGATTGGGGTACATTACTTGAGCGGAGACTCGCATTGGGATCGAGAATCCAAATTTCTTGGCATTGGGTCGGGATTTCATTTGATATGTTTCAAAATAGGAGATGCTTTAATTCCCCCAAGACGTTTCCCAACATTTACTACACACATTGCCATTTTTCTGGTCACAATCACATATATGCAAACATAAACAATTCAATCTCCCCCTCTCTCTCTCTGTATATATATATATATGTATATGTGTATATGTATATATGTATATATGTATATATATATATATGTATATATATAGAGGTCTATATGTGTATATGTGTATATATGTATATAAGAGCAGGGACCCCCACACCCCCCCCCCACCCAGCCAGATGGTTCCCCCCCCTGTGGCAGGGGGGGGGGGGTTTTCTCAGCAGCCAAGCCATGGTGTATGTAGTCTTTATAGTGCATATAATGCATATGTATCGATAATTAGAATGGATATACTATATGTAATATAGAGTGTATGTGTAGTGTATATATATATAAACATATATATAATATGTAAGATATAAATAGAATATATGCAATCTATACATATATATTTATAATATATATATATATTTGACACATATATATATTTATATATTGAACATATATATATACATCCTATATGTGGTTTTTGATAGACTATAGATAGTATATGCCACATGTACTGTATCCACAGTAGATGTAATATATACAATATAGGTAAATATGTTCGTTGAATAAATTTTACATAGTATATGTGGTATATTGAATATCGACAGCAATACACGCTGTATATCTAGAGTTTATGTATATATATATGTATATATATATGCATATATTATATATATACATATATATATATACGTGTACAGTATGTACAATGTAAACGAAATATGTGATAGATACAATATCAAGATATCAATCTGTAGTATCTAGAATGTGCATATATATATATATGTATTTATTGTTTTTCTACTGTACATATGTCTAGGTTTGCATAGGTAAGCTTTGCGTAATCCATAGGTAGCAAATATGTTGTAAACCATGTGCGAGGCACGCTATAGGCGGTTCGAAAAAAAGGTTATGATAGAAATATACAGGTAGGTCCGTTGACGAGGTCGTGGCTCTCAAGTGCTGCAAATAACGTAGAGATGCGAGGTTGGAGGGGTGGAAAGGGGAGTATATATGTGTATATGTGTATGTATATGTGCAAATAACATGCAAATACTAGGTTTTGGGGGGGTGGGGGGGGGTAGGAGTGGGGGGGGGAGGGGGGGATACAATGGGGGGGGAGGGGGGGGGGGGTGGGGGGTACGGGGACGGGATTCATATATATATATATAGGTCTATATGTGTAAATGTGTATATATGTAAATATATGTATATGCATATATCATATATGCATATATGCATATATGTGTATATGTATATATGTATGTATATATGTATATATGTAAATGTGTATATGTGTAAATGTGTATATGTGTATATGTGTAAATATGTATATATGTATATTTGTATATCTGTGTATAGATGTATATATATATATATGTGGAAATACATATGTATATATGTGTATACATGTATGTACATATATATATATATATGTATAAATATGTACATATATATATGTACATATATATACATATATGTATGTATATATATATATGTACATGTATGTATATATATATATACACATGTATGTCTACCCATACATATATATATAGATATATGTATGTATGTATGTATGTAATGTATGTAATGTATGTAATGTATGTAATGCATGTAATGTATGTAATGTATGTAATGTATGTAATGTATGTAATGTATGTAATCTATGTAATCTATGTAATGTATGTAATGTATGTAATGTATGTAATGTATGTAATGTATGTAATGTATGTAATGTATGTAATGTATGTAATGTATGTAATGTATGTAATGTATGTAATGTAGGTAATGTATGTAATGTATGTAATGTATGTAATGTATGTAATGTATGTAATGTATGTAATGTATGTAATGTATGTAATGTATGTAATGTATGTAATGTATGTAATGTGTAAATATATAATTATGTAATGTATGTAATGTATGTAATGTATGTAATGTATGTAATGTATGTAATGTATGTAATGTATGTAATGTATGTAATGTATGTAATGTATGTAATGTATGTAATGTATGTAATGTAGGTAATGTAGGTAATGTATGTAATGTATGCAATGTATGTAATGTATGTAATGTATGTAATGTATGTAATGTATGTAATGTATGTAATGTATGTAATGTATGTAATGTATGTAATGTATGTAATGTATGTAATGTATGTAATGTAAGTAATGTATGTAATGTATGTAATGTATGTAATGTATGTAATGTTGTATGTATGTATGTATGTATGTATGTATGTATGTATGTATGTATGTATGTATGTATGTATGTATGTATGTATGTATGTATGTATGTATGTATGTATGTATGTATGTATGTATGTATGTATGTTGTATGTATGTATGTATGTATGTATGTATGTATGTATGTATGTATGTATGTATGTATGTATGTATGTATGTATGTATGTATGTATGTATGTATGTATGTATGTATGTATGTATGTATGTATGTATGTTATGTATGTAATGTATGTAATGTATGTATGTATGTATGTATGTATGTATGTATGTATGTATGTATGTATGTATGTATGTATGTATGTATGTATGTATGTATGTATGTATGTATATACACATGTATGTCTACCCATACATATATATATATAGATATATGTATGTATGTATGTAATGTAATGTAATGTAATGTAATGTAATGTAATGTAATGTAATGTAATGTAATGTAATGCATGTATGTATGTATGTATGTATATTTACATACATATACATGTGTATGTATATATGTATATATATATATATATACATAGACAATACTTGTGATAATCTGAATTGTGGCCGATCCCTGGATTTCTCAGAGCCCCCAATCCAGCCTCAGCCTCGAGCCTGGAGGGCGGGGACAATCCTGATGACATCATTATGCACAAGGTGCTGGACTGAGGTAACATGGATCTTCGGGGAACAGGGGCATATTTTTGGTGGCTAAATTTTGCGATGTCAAACAGTGACCGGTCTGGTTGAGGAGCTCTTTTCAAAAACGACCTAGTCTACTTGGGAATCATGAACTGACCAATCCCTACTAAACAAGTGGTAAAATAAAGGGATGAAATATGGTTTGGAGCCCTGCTCACATTGAAATACTACCGAGTGATGGTTGTCTCAGTGGAAAGGACTCCTCACGTTGTGGAGTCAGCTTGATTCCGGCTCTGCTTGTAAAAGAGGAATCGAGGAATCAAATGCAGAGCTCTGGGAACTTTCTACGAGGTTTACCATTGGGGAATTGTTGGGTGGACAGCATCACACTTTCTTTTGGCGAGAACTGTTCAGAATCCAGCAGACAGTTTCAACTCGAACGCAACCTCGTTTTTGCTGAAAGACAATTTTTCTTGCGGTTTTTCTTTTTCGCAACAGGTTCCAAAGGGCCAAAGGTTTCCGCTTTAAAACCACCACCACCAGCAGCACCAGCAGCACCAGCAGCACCAGCATCATCAGCATCATCATCATCATCATCAGCCTTGTCATCATCATCATCATCATCAACAACAACATCACCATCACCATCACCATCACCACCAACATCATCATCACCATCATCACCATCATCATCATCACCATCATCATCATCATCGACACCATCATCATCATCATCATCATCATCATCGCCGGCATCACCACCATCATTACCACCATCATCACCATCATCATCATCATCATCACCATCACCATCACCATCACCATCACCATCACCATCACCATCATCATCATCATCATCATCATCATCATCACCATCATCATCATCATCATCATCACCGTCACCACCACCATCACCATCACCATCATTATCACCATCACAATTATCATCACCACCACCATCATCACCATCACCATCATCATCATCATCATCATCACCATCATCATCATCATCATCATCACCATCACCAT
>CAMXCT020006805.1:15000-144850 GCA_947184155.2 Cladocopium goreaui
AATGAGATCCTAGCACAGGAAACTGACAAGGCATGACATCAACTTGCATCCCCAGGTTTTCACCTGTTTCTCAAAGAAAAAGGCATGGCACTGTCATAGTCTGGAGAGCAGATGTTTCATCCTGAAATTTGAAGCATCCAAGAAAGATCAATCTATTGTGCGCGTTAGTTGTTGGTGGTGATCATGGTGGGCCTGGTTGGGAGACTTGAGGATGACTAAGCGTACTAAGCAATCAGGTCCCAGCAGCAAGGGACGCCACCAAAGAACTTCATTTTGATCCAAGAGTTTGACTTGGTTGCTCAACAATGATTTCTCAGGAACTGGTCTGCATTTCTGATTCCACTTTTTTGGACTTAAGGTGGCATGATTGCGAAATGTGTCAAGGAAATTTCCGCATTCATATGATTCATGTTTGCCCTGTGCCGGTATGATAGATCCTCGTTGCCTTCCATCCGTTTCTAATGGTCAAAAGTCACCATTCTGAGACAGGTTCGCGACAGTTAGTCACCTTCTTTCTACAGTCTTTTTTGCAAGCACTGCTTGATCAGCAAACTGCAATGATGATGCAACAAATATGCAGTTTTGCTTGAGCTGCATTGAATATGTTTCACCTGTCAAATTCAAGCAGTGAAGTTCAAATGGGAAATTCATGGCCTGACTCTTGATCCCATTTCCAATCCGTTAAATTGTGCGCTTGCGAAGTCGGGTTGTTGGGGTGCTTCGGCGCCCCCGTTTCACCTAGAGCCTTCACAGTCACTGCCGTCACCGACCGCACCGCTTCTCTTGTGTTGCAACCTTGGTTGTTGAAGAACGCAGCCAACAATGAGAGGTCCCTGATTTTGTTGCTTCCGCCTGGCGTGTGCAAGAACTTTGAAAACCTTGATAAGGTGACGTTCCGAATAGAATCGTAACGAATGGAATCCTCCAGCCTTAGGAAGTCTGGTGACCGCTGCACCTGAAATTGCAAGGGACACTGAGTTCTACATTCTCCAAAAACGATCTCGAGAAACTGTCAAGCTGTTATTGTGCGATTTTCCAGGAGAGCCATGACTTGGTCATCCCCTGCATCCTGGATGATATTCTGCAAGAACGTAGGTTTTTCAAACCCAATTTTCACCAGTTGGGACCTGGGATCAGGGGATACTTGCAGCCGCTCGAAAGATCCATGACGCTCAGTACAGATTTCCAAGAGTGTTTGAGCTGGAAAGAATGACTCCTCATCTGAGCCACTGACGTCATTTAAAACATTAAACACCGCTTTATACATATAACATACATATGCAGATGTGTATATATAATTATGATATATATATATATTTAATATGTATTCAGATATTCACTGCTCATTGTCAGGTGGGGATGGAGATTCATTGGTTGAAAGGGACAACTACTGTATCTTTTGTTGAACGCCGGTGGCCAATATGTCCACCATCTGAGGAATCAGTGGCTCATTTCAAGGCTTTCCCATCAGCACTGCTCAATGGACCTCAAGTCCGTCTCGTGTCCACTTTCCGTGTTGCAAACAAAAGACAATGGAGCTAAGGTTTTTTTACATGCGCTGATTTTCACTGTGAATACATCAGAAAAAAACATGAAACCGCAGTTTACCCCCAGGTCCAGCCACATGTTGCGAGCAGTTGCTTTTGAGATTGACTATGGATTCGGCGTTGGATGACAGAAGCTCCTGGATGGCTAGCTGCCGGATGGCTTGGTCGCAACGTCTGCTCTGTGCCCCTGGTTTATGTTTTGACTTGTTTTGATTTCCATGGATTGCTGAAGATTGCGTGAAATGCATTGAAATGCTGTAAACATGCAGCTGCAGAGCGGTTGTGCGCGATCAGACTGCTGCCACACCATTCAGCCCAGCGTGTTCAGTATGCACAGATTGATTCACCTGGTCGGACTTTGAATTCTGACCTTGCAACCAACCTCTTGCAGCGGCTTGAGCAAGTTCTAAAGGTGTCAGCCAGTGCCAGCGTTTGCTGCGGAGGGAGATGTGGGAACGCCCCTAAAAATCGATGGGATTTCAAAGAAACCACTATGTTGCAGCCTCAGCGCAATTGAAGTTCATTCAAGAAGAACATACCTCAGATTTGAAATAATGTTTTGTCATTTTTCGTCATTTTCCAGCCTGTCCCTTTGCAAAGCTGCCCAAGGGAGCTGCTATACCACCTGGCGACAGAGCGCCCTGAGGCGAGGCGCTTTAGACTGCTAAAGTGACGCTGGGAATTCTGTGATTTCCAGCATCAGTTTCGAAGATTTCATAACGATAAAGATGTCAGGGAAGGATGTCAAGTTTTTCATGAATTCCCCAGTTTATTGATTTTTATAGTCACCCAGGAAGTGTCCCCAACTTTGTATCCATGGCTTTCCGCTGGAAACTCGGCTAGGCCCCAACACCGACTCCACGAGCGTCCTCGGTGCAGGCCATCAGAAATTGGGAAGACATCACCAGCAGAAACTGGTGGTTTCACACACGTTTCTTGTTTTCAACGACGCGCACACACACATATCCATCCATCCATCCATGCATGCATGCATGCATTATCATGCAATCGAAGGAAATTTTGAAGTCAAACTTCCGACAATATTCATTTTTGACGTTGTCAAGTTCAAACATTGAGGAAGTCTCGCAGAAGTGCTGCGTTTTCAAGCTTACAGTTTGACAGTCAGACAGACAGACAGGCAGACAAACAGATAGATAGATAGATAGATAGATACATAGGTAGGTAGGTAGGTAGGTAGGTAGGTAGATAGCCAGAGAAAGAGAGAGAAAGAGAGAGAAAGAGAGGAGACCTCAAGCACCTTTCGGTCCATCAGTGGATTCGCTTTCCCATCCGTGATTCACAACAACCAACCTCTCCTATAGGTTCCTATTTTTGAAACTTCCGCCACCGCCTTGTCCGGTACTACTGGTACATTACATACATAGATACATAGATACAGAGACATTTTGAATACATACATACATACATGCATGCATGCATGCATGCATGCAGGCAGGCAGGCAGGCAGGCAGGCAGGCAGACAGACAGACAGACAGACAGACAGACATACATACATACATACATACATACACATAGATGATGTATATGATTTATATATATATATATATAAAATATACACGTATGAGACTGTGTGTATATGCAGACACACATACACCAAGGTATGTAGGAAAAACTTATATATATTATATATATATTATAATGTAATACATACGGTATATGTATATATATATAGAAACATACATATGTACGTATATATATATATATACATAAATATCCCGCCGGACCGGAAACCGTTCCCATAAAACGCACGTTTTTTTAAAAAATGGTGATTTTACCACAGTGCCGTGCTGATTTGATGATTGGAAATCCTGGAAAAACTTGGGGCGCGTTTTTTGGCTTTTTAGCGTCATCGCAGTAAACGATCCCAGAGTAAACGATCACGTAGCAACATTTAACGTAGTAAACGATCCCAGAGATCTCAGCAGCGTACAAACATGTAACGTAGTAAACAATCCCAGTGATCTCAGCAGAGTAGAAATATTTCATGTACGAAGTACAAGGAACGTTAACATGCCCCCCCACCCCACCCCACCCCAACCCACACTAGAGACCTCAGCAGCGTAGCAACATGTCACGTAGTCAGCGATCCCAGAGATCTTAGCAGCATGGCAATATATCATGTACGAAGTACAAGGAACGTTAACATGCCCCCCCACCCCACCCCACCCCACCCCACCCCACAATCGCGATATTCAAAAACGTGCGTTTTACGGGAACGGTTTTCGGTCCGCAGGCATAAATATGTGGGATGATATTCCGCAATGACAATCATATCTTTGGGATAGGTTTAAAACACCAATCAGTCAAACATTGGGCTTCAAACCTGGTTCAGACATGAACAAATCGTGGTTTTACATCAGGAAATGGGGGTTCGGCCAGAAAGGATCTAAGAATGGGTGTTTGATGATCAAGACATGGGGACATGCAGGATGGGTAAAGATTGGAGACCCCAAGACCAGCAGGATGGCTTGCTGATTTTAAGCACTTGATCAATGTATTGGGCACCAGACTGCGACACATACCCGCATGCATCAAGTCGTATCAACAATGACCTTGATGTGAAGATGCAAAATCAAGGGGAAAAACATGGCGGATCTCAGTACTCAGTATACCAATTCATGATCATGAATTTCAGATACTTAGTTTCTGCTGAGACTTCACTGTGTTGAGGCCGACAAGCGTTTCCAAGAGATGGTGGCGTATATTAAGGACAGTTGTGGCATTGGGCGAGCAATGCCCCAAGATTTGTGGCGGGTTTTAGGCCGAAACTTGGGGTTGGGAAGCTGCAAGAGCATGTGTGGATATGGGCCTCAATGCTATATCGCATCGTATCCTAGTGAGAGATCGTGTAAAAAGTGATGGTTCCTTTGAACATCACAATTTCACACCTGGGCTCATTTCGCAACAGGTTTTGATTGTTTTAATTCCTAGGTTTGGACAGTGACCCTCGGCGCCTGGAGAACTGCCAGGAGAACAAGCCGGAAATGAGCCGATGCCTTTCTGCCTACAAGGCACCGCGGATATCCTGGTACGGAGACGCTTCCAAGGACTAATAGCTTGAAGAGCTAGCCACTTTCTGCTAAGATCAGTACTAGATGTTGAACGTTCAGCTGGTACTGTAGCTGCGATGTCTTTCTGGCATAGGCTAGTTCTTCAGTCGTCTGCTTGCGCTTGGTACTTTTACGATCCGTCCAGCCGGTTGCCACACAAATTGGTAGCCACTCGCAGGCGAGAAACATCGACTCAACAGGTCTGCTATACAGTGCATCACCGGCCACGCCCTCGGATTTCTTTTTTTTGGCTAAGGCTAAGATCTGTGCCACTAGGGCCTCACCATCTGAAGTCTGTTGGACCCCTGCTGTGATCACCTGTTTTAGAATGAGGGACCACAGGTTGAATCTTTTGAGTCTCAACTTCAAGTCACTTCAGGGATCAATCCTCCAAAAATCCTGGCAATGCTCACCCCCATGCTGATATGGGAGAACGGCCATTTTCCATTGCCAACCGCGTTCGATTCCCATCTCTCGCCTCTCCCAAGGTCACGGTTTGAGCCGCGCCGTGAAGCGGAACTCGTGGCGACCACATGTAACATGAAACATGTATCAATTCTTGAAGATGTGTATCATGGTCAAGAGATGTCAAGAGCTGGATCGCATACGGTACAGTAGCATACAGTAGCATACAGCCATTGGAGGATGGTCATAGCCATTGATGTTTTTGATTTTTTCTAATGGCCAACTAGTAAGGATTCCCAAGAACGGTGGGATGACCATAACCCATATACTGTACCATCTTTTGGCACATGTCTTGTTTGGGGTTATACCGTTATACTCACTGGTTATACTGGGACTATAACGACCAAAGATGGTGGATATCATCAAGAAAGGATGGTTGATTCTATTCACTGGCTTGACAAGGGGCTATCATCATCCGTCCTGAGAATTTTGGATTTTGTGTAAATCAGAAGAATGGAATGCCACTGGGTTTTCACGACAGGTGAATCGTCAAGGTTTAGGGATAGTGCGTCCCTGTATCATCATAGTGTCATAAAGGTCAGCTGGAGGTGCTGGAGTGGGTGTAGTGGCAGTCGCAGATCCGCTGTGGGGTGGTTTGCTCGGTGGAGCTGTGGTAAGAGCATCAGCTGGGAATGGAAGCGACCAGAAGAGCAGCTGCCCGAAAATCTGACCTTCTGATACACTGTGATACTTTGGGTATGCCCTAGTGATTCCAGACTTGAGCAGTGCGAAGATTTCTTCACGTCCAAGCCCAATACCAGCTATTCTGTTTCACTCTTGCGGCGCTCAAATCGACCTGGATGTTGGGAATGAAACTCAGGGTGACCAACTGACTGTAACTCATCCACTGACTCTAATCCACAGGACCAAAAGTGCGACTTGGGGCACAGCGCAATACAAACTCGAGCGGCCAAATGGACCGAACTTTGAACGTGAAAAAGGCTATAGATATCTTTAAATATCTTTATAATTCTTTATATATGTTTTGCACGATATATATATATATACCTACCTACCTACCTACCTACCTACCTACATACATACATACATACATACATACATACAGTATGTATATATATATATATACATACACAGAGTATGTATATACATATATATATATACATAGACACACACACACATGGGTGTTTCCTACCTCAAAATCATCCATTTTAATAGTATTTTCCTTTATAAACCGTCCATTTTGGGGTACCCCCGTTTATGGAACCCCTCATATACGCTCCCTTTAGATATTTCAGGTTAGCCGCAATCGCCCAACCAGAGCCGATTGAGGAATGCCGACCAGATGAACGATGCAAATGATTTCATTGGCCAATGGCCACCACGAGTGGTTCGCAAACAAATTTAAATAGTCATGAACTCTTCCATCTGATTACAGTACATGCAATGGTACATGTGGTTGTTTTGATCATTATTATATACTATATTACTGTACTACATTAATATCTTTGATGGAATCGGGATCCATCAGTTTGAGAAGCACTCAAAAAAGTCTAGGAAAGACCTAGAGATGGCCCAAAGTGATCCAAAGCGAGCTGTGCTTCTTACCTTTCGGTTTGGCATCGTGTGACCTTCATCCAGTCACCCATTCAAGCTCATACACTTTGGTCATTCCCCAGCAAAAACACACCCAAGACAGATTAGAGGCCGATGCATTGGATTAGATTTGCACAAAAGCAATGAAAAACGATGACAAGCCGATGACAAGTCGATGACAAGCCGATGGGTCTCATCAATGCACGGCTTTTTGGGTATGGTCGAGCGCAGGAATAGCGGCGGCCGAGCTCATGGCAGCGAATAGGTTTCATGCGTTTCAGCATGTTTCAGCCATGGTGTGACCTTCATTCATCCAGGGGCCACTACGAAATCCACGTAATCCACGTTTAATCATGTTTAATCCACTAAGTCATTTTTGGAGAAAGTCTGTGCATGCGAGATCTGGTTCAAGCAGTTCCGGTGATATGGAATATTTGCTTGAGTGAAATACAAGGTGGCGATCCCCCTCTGCTTTGCTTACCTTCATGTCTAGAATGTCGGAAGCTGACCCATCGCCCCAAGACTCACCCGTGATGCGGATGGCAGTTGTGCTGTTGAGCTCGTTGTCAGCCATCTTGATTGTCTGGCGCGTTGACCAGAATAGCTACAGGGTGCTCCTCGATTGGAAAGACCGCGGACGCAGGAGGAAGGTTTGTCTGGTTCTTTTCACCACTTTATAAAAGGTGTTGGGCTGGTAGAACACCGCAATACGAAATGCATTTTTAGTGGTTTTGGGAGGGGTGGGGGGTAATAACGTCCCAACCTGTTGCGTCCATGTCATGCTATACAGGCTATACATATTTACGTCTTTTGGGGTTTACCGACACCATCCCCATCATGCAAAACATATTTCTGTCTTTTGAGGTTTACCGACACCATCACCAGAATGCAAGACTTATTTATGCTTTTGGGGTTTACCGACATTATACCCACTTTCTTGAGAACTTTACTTCCAGGGTTCTAAATACAACCGATGGTCCCCCATAGAATGGATGGAATGGATGATCCTAAAGTGTTGATGGATGACGCAACCTCAGAATCCATCTCTCCGTGTCGGCTGTTCATAGCCCCGCCTTTTTTGTTTCCGTCCTTCACCTTCTGTCTGCCTCTTGTCACTTCTTGCCGCGTGCGAACGCTGCAGCAATTTCATTCAATTTCTTTGATTTGCCCCTTAAAATGATCTGGCACATAGATTTTTTCGTACCTTGTTATGTTAAATCACGATCATAAAAACACCGATGTTGTTTTTCTGTTGAATCGCCAGAACGCACTGCACAACATCTTGAGCTGTCCTGCCTTAGGACCTGTTTTATAGACATGTGGCTGCATAGCCAGTTGACAACGCTGGTCTCAGCGCATGGTCTGGAGTCTGGATCTCTTCTTTGTGTATGCCTTTATGGCCGGTTTCAAAACTCGACGTGCTTTTCGCTGACGCACATCGTATCCTGCTTTGGTCACAGCTGCTTGGGTGCGAACATGTGCGAACTAACACGCAACTTTCGGATCTCTTGTCCTGCGCGGCTTTTACTGGTCTCGATCCGATGGCCATGTTGGCCACAACCAACACATTTTCTTCTTCGAGCCATGTCACTGCAAGACGACGCATGATTTGTGCCATCAAAAAGTTGGTTCCGTTTTGCTCTTCTGAACTCTCACAAAACAAAAGCCCTGTAAAACGCTGGATATTTGATCATGCAACCCCAAAAAAACGCGCGAGCTTCTACCAGCCCGACGCGTTATAAAAGGGTAGTTGGAAGCCAAGCCTTGAGGAAGTTCAAACACGGGGATTCGTTAAGCAGGGGTTCCTGCGCATGTCCTGTGCATTCTGCTGTTTCGCACTTTCCACCTGATAAATTACTTGATGCATTCGGAACAGCTTCTCAAGGTACTCAACGGATGCCACGTGACTGGGGTCGATATCGTGTCATGAGAGATGAAAGATCATCATTGCTCATGATTTTGCAGTCCATAGTTCACCGGCAACAAAGCACCCGATTATACGTCGTACGTCATCCAGGTTTCCGAGGGAAAGGAGCAAACATATCGAGCTGACAAAGCAAGCACTGGAGCAAATCATAAGCATGGTGGTTGGTTGGTTATCAGGGTTTTTTAATGTTCATAGATAGCATATCACATAGTGATTAAGATTCAGCTTGCGTGATGCCATGGCTCTTGATGGCAATGCATGTTGACCGAAACCATCTGAAACCAAACACGCAAGTCTAAGCAAGTCTAAGCAAGTCCTTCAGAAATGCGCCGATGGGGCCGAAACCTGGCCAAAGTGGAGGCCACCATTGATCTGACAGGCCTGGGTTGGGATTTGGTTGGGATTTTTCATGACCGGGTTTTGGTGCCAAGTTGAAAAGTAGCGATCGGAAAATCTGGGATCCAAGCTTGGGGGGGACTTCCGGTCCCTGTGAAGATTTTATGAAAAGATCAGTATACTCATGACTCATTACTTTGGATGCCTTTGGCTAGACACGGCCAGCTTTGAAGTTGGCCAAATCCATTTGATGACAGGATCTATTGAAGTGAGCTCGCAACTTCCAGCCGTTGAAGGCCTCCAGAATATCTGGGACTCTGGTATTTCATGCGCGCGGATTATTGTAGATTGGTGGTCAATCTTATCTCTTTCTTGGGTGGAGATATCGGCTGCATAATAAGTAGGTCCCATTTTGGTACCATTATGGTCAGATCTTGTCAGTGAGGCCAAAAGCAGGTCGAAGCTGAGCCAACACAAGGACAGCAGCATCACGAGACGCACCGATTGAAATTGCCGTTTTCGAATTTGAAAGCTTGCACAGCTTCAATGCCCTGCCATGCAAGAGAACTCTTCAATGTAATGTCTTGATTGCTAGGACGCGGAAGTGAAAGCAGCCGAGTCACGGATCCAAAGTGCGTGTGCACTGTGCCGATAAATCCTTCCGTTTCTTTGGGTTACTTGGTTGTGCCAAACTAAATTCAGCTGTCGATTGCTTTACTTTTGAATTCCCTCCTTGGATTAGGATATGCTCTGAATGTTTCAAGGCAACTTGGGGGAATGACATTCCTTACTCTACCTATCCCTTCATATTTTGAAAGCGAGCCGTTTTTGAGACTATGCGATACCTTCTCAACTTTGTACAAATCATTGTCTCACCACTTTTTCGCATATCATCATCTTTAGTTGTCCAGCAACATCACCAATTTTTGCCAGAAAGTGGCGGGAAACCGTGGACCCCCCTTCCGACCTCATTCGCCCGGATGCTCCCAGGTTTCCATTCCAAGCTCCGCGCGAAACAGTGCAAGGCCTACCTGGCGCCGGATGTCCGTGTGCAGCGGAAAGTGCAGGGAGGAGCTTCCGTGTCACTTGAGCCAAGAGTGGTCAGCACATTGTGGAGCCGGGTGAGCCAACACAAATTGGAAGAGCATTGGGATTTAAATGGATTTTGATAGGATTTGGGTATATTATGGTATATTTTGGATGATTTGATTTTTATATATATATATATAACTGATAATTTTGATAGGATTTGGGATATTTGGGTATATTTTGGGTGATTTGATTTAACCAACTATGTTTACGGGCATTGGGATTTCATAGTTTCACCAACCAAGAAGCCAAGAACAGCATTTGACAAGGGAACAATGGTGGTTTGAACCAAGTTTAAGTTGGTCGGTACTCGTAGAAGCTTCAAAGATTAGGTTTTGAATGGTTGAAGTTGAAAGTCGAAAGTAGGTGAGGTTTTGGCAAATTTCCAATTTTGTGGATTTCAACCACTAGCTGAGTAAATCGTGGGTGAAGATGATATCCCTAATAGATGGGTGATCTTCACATTATGAGTTTCCCACCACCCTTGGCGGAGGGTCTGGGGTTTGGCCAGTTATACATATTGGTACCTCTATATCAGTTGCGTACAAGTCTACCATGATCATAGACTTAAACTATGGACTGTGGTTAAGTGGTGACTGTATGGTGCTAAGTCCAAGTGGCACCATTCACCATAGCTTTTGCCCTGTTGAGACCAATCTTGGAATCAAAAGTTTTGTAGACCCAAGATATGAACTCGGGCATCTCAGGTTTAGAAATGTACCACGTATTTTTATATAATATATATTTGCATGACTCAAAAAGTAGTTTTTTGCAGTAGTAATAGGTAAATGCAGTGCAATGCAGTCCAATTTGATCTTTTATCATCTTCCATGTATGAGGTTTGGACAGGAAGGGTTTGCAGACTCAGAACTGATGCCACACCACCCAAATTTGAGGATGGTCTGGTTGAGACCCTTCGATTTGCGCTTGCACGACCAGCCGGCCTTGTTCCATGCAGCCCAGACTCGAAAAGCGGTGCCCTAGGCTTTCCCAGACCTGACTCCATAGGTTGGTGCTGGGTTCCAAGCTGCGGGTGAGTGTAAGATGATGAAACACATTGAAACCTCGTGAGTTCTTGTTCCCAATGGACCACCAATTGACCACCAATGACTTTTGACAAGAGCTGAACCCAGGTGCACTTGGTATTTGCTTGGTCCGATGAGGAGGATGAAGCTGAGGGGGGATGGCAGATAGCAGGCACTGCGGCGGCCTTCTTTTTGCACCATGCCATTGCATCCTTGGATGCCTCTATTCAGCAGAGGTGACTTAGCCTGGAAACTACATTGGGAGATATTTATTTGATTTTATTTCTACAAATGGGGCAACACCCAAATCACCAGGAAATCATGATAAATATATTAGATAATGATCGTTTTTGACACATGTACAAATGGTGAATTCGGGCTTGTTCCACTTTCAGGCACAGCCATATTGGGCCATAGGATCGATGGAAAGTCCCACTTGCTTCATGTGGCAGTTGCATTTTCCATAGGCTTTCTCTGAAAAATGGGGTACCCATTGGAAAATCATTCCTAAGGATGATCATCTTTTTGTTTCCGTATATTTCCACATGTTTCCATTGAATAAATCGCACAACTTTGGGGCACATTCTTCATGCAGTGGTCAAGGTTTGGAAACTCCATCGTGGTCCGCAAGGGTTCCAGTGCAGCCCAAGCAGTGCTGCAGGCGGTTGCTGCTGGTTGAATAAACGCGGTTGAAAAAGAGGGGTAACCCCAAGGAACAAACCAGGGTCAAATTCGATTTGTTATGGTAAATGATGATGTAGATTCTAGTTGGTACATGGTCTGCCAAAACGACCTCTCAATTTTGCCAGGATAACATTTCACCATTCCCCTCAGCGAGTGAATGAATCGAGCGACTAGTGACTAGTCATAGTTACATGAACCGACTCAGATAACTCCGGTGTTTTGGATGGCAACCGAAAAAAATGAAAAAAGAAGCTAGGCCAGAGAGGGTCAGCCTGCCCGCTAGGCTGCTTTAGATGCTGGGGTGGAGGAGGTCTTTAGTAGTCATAGCTGTGAACCCTCAGGGATGGCTGGGCATTCAGTGGATCAATCAGTTCAAGGCGCACTGCAAGATGTTGGAATCAAATTGAGGCAGGACCCGCAAAATGAATTGAGTTGCGCGCATGTTTGACGAGTTGCCCACCTTTGTTCATTTGTTCCCACAAATATTTTCTGTTTTTTTTTGCTTTCAAAGCCATCTCTGAGCCCTGGTGAACAAACGTTTGTGGGTTCCAGAAACAGGGATGTGGAGTAGCTGTAACATATTCAGGGATTTCACTTGCAACCTGTTCGCGGCCGTCATGTTTGCATTTGGACCAGTGAGGGCTGGGATCAGGCAAAACCCGTATTGTCATGTTGATTAAGACTATGTACGACATTTCTGCGCCAGGCTCTTCAATTCTTTCCTGTTGTACGACATCAAGCAGATTCGCATTGATCTTGGCACTTACCGCGGACATTTTGGAACCTTAACACCTTTTCATCATGCCTGCATGGCTCAGCGCGTCGAGAAACCTTTGCCTGAACCACCTGTGCTACCAGCACCTGAGTCGCTGAGAGATGACGGATTGACTTCCCTTGGATTCACATCTATGCCAGTCAGGGCTAATGGGACTGTCTTGAGCTTGGGCTGCAGTCGTCTATGTTGCAGAGTGGAATGTGAATTCTTTGAGGGTTTCATTCTGTTTGATTGAAGTAGTGAAGAAAGGGCAGCAGCATGACTCCCTCTTGACATCTCTTAACAAGTGTCTGGGTATGCCAAGGAACTGGGGAGCATCCATTTTGGAGCATTGGAACATCTCTGAAACAGCGGCTCTGGAGATCTTAAGGCGCAATTGGGCCATGGGCTTTAACCACCGCTGTATGACTCTGGCTATTACAGAACTGATTGAAGGGACCATGTATTGTGGGAAAAGTGGGAAACCGCATGTTTGGATGCTCAAACCATGGTTTCCTGCAAGTGTCCCCTTAAATCAGCCCTGTGAGGTCTGTGAGTGTAACATGTATAATAAGAATATTTCTATTGCAGTATATAATAGTGTATATATATATTGTGAATCTAATCCCCGATTAGATATCCAATTTGGGGTTTCCCTGAACCTCTGAGATTGCGAAACACTGTTTTCGCTTGCCAAGTGACAACCTCCCTCCCGCCCGTCTGCGGACGGATATGCGGCGGCCGGCGACAGTCATGTCAATGGCCAAACTGGAACATGGAAACCCTGTGGACATGTCAGGTCAAAGATAAATGCAAGACAACCATGTTGGAAAAATCACACTCATCAAAAATCAAACAAAACAACAAAACAACAGCAAAACTTCAAAAAGAGATCAACAACTGACATCTGAAACATGTGATCTGAGTTCAGTTGTTTTCCTTAAGAGTCCACATTGTCAGTGTTCTGCACTGACGGGCTCCCTTCAGAGACCCATTTAAGCCTCGACCTTTTGTCAGCTCTCTCTTGTAAGACTTTATTTTCGTCGAACAAGGCGTATCGCCCAAGTTGCAGTGCCCGTCGGAGAACTTCTCCACCCATGCTCTTAGTAAGACAGTCGGCCAGCATGGCCTTGCTATTAATCCAACGGAGTCTGCAATTCTCCTCGAGGCGTTCACGGATGAGTAAGCACTCCAGGGTTGTCCTGTATTCTGAACATGCTGGTGTTGAAGTCTTTGTTGACAGGTCATATACTGACTTACAGTCAGTCGCTACCACAGCCTGAGGGGCCTCTGCTAGGACCTGATTTGGATTGGACCAGTCCACCCCTGGGTTTTTCATCCATTCCCAAAATATACGCAGCCAACTCAAACGGTCAAGTGCTGCACCCAATGCCACAGCCTCAGCACTGAGCGTGCTTCGCACGACCCTTGGGATCTTTCTTGATGACCATGCCATCGGACAGATGACGGTGCGGTGGTTCTTCACCAGTTTCCCATCAGTTGCAAACACAAGTGTCCCCTGCCTGGAGGAGTTCCCTTTTCCAGAGTCAAAAGATGCATCAGAGAATGCACAAAATGTCACCTCAGATTCATGAATTGGTACAATCATGATGGAAACTGGTTTGGTCTTCGCCTCGTATAACACACGGTTGGCTTGAATTAAATGTTCTATCCTGCCATGTGGTATGGCGGCTTGAAGCTCACCAACCTTAGCTGAAAGATCAGGTCTGGTATGTACAGAGGCGTACTGGATACTACCGCAAATTTGCCGGAGCATCTGTGTCTCCGTGGCAGATAGGGGCGCTTTTGGCTCCATTCGGCGACTTCGTGGGATCTCTACGGGTGATATCTTTTGTATGTAAGAGTTCTGTTCCATCTCAATGGACCCATCGTCCCATTGGAAATAGCGAACACCACAAAACTCAAACTCCCCTTCATTGTATGCTCCAAAACTGTAAATGCCCTGAAGTTTCCCAATGATCTCCCTAAAGTAAGAATCACCCCCGCCAATCCCATCATCGACGTGAAGACCTAGGCAACCCCGAACTTTTGGTCTGCCTTGACGATCGTGTGTCACCAAACTGAAAACACATCCGTCAAAAGGACATACCACAAAGCCTAAGGACTCCAAAGTTTGCTTAAGGGTCCGATACCACAAAATTGGAGCATCAGCTCTGCCGTATGCCCCTCCAACAAGACTGCATTGGTCCCCTGGCCTCATGCCAATGGCCTTTTGCAATTCCGGAGGTGCATGCAATCCAAGCTTCCTGCCATCTCCTTCGCCCTTGAGAAAAGCTGTTGCTATATCGAAGTTAATCAACTTCCAACCCCGACTTGCTACCTGCTGCAATACCAACTGTTTCCCATCTTTACTGAGGGTTGGGGCATCCGCTGAGATTGTGGCCAGCTGTGGATCCTCAAATCCAAGAACTGCCAGTCGTGCTTTTGCACGTTTCTCTGTACAGCCTGGCATCGGAGGTTTCCAAGAGAGGATCCATCGGCATCTCATGATTTGATCATCACGGAGAGTTCCCCGAGATACCCTTTTCACAGTACCACGATCAACCCATGCACCTATCTCCTTGGCCTTAGCCTTTTGAAACAGGTCCCTCTCTTTCTCATTTAAATTCTTCCATTGAATTTCTACTCTCTGCTTGCGAGCCCCGGTGGCCAAATTGGCCCACTCCAAAATCTCAGGGCTCTCACACAAACAGATGTTTTCACACTCATGTTCCGGTCCATTCTCAAAATTTATTTCCCATACCCCACTATCCCCACCCATTACTGGAAGATCATCCCCAAACAGTAGTTCCCCATCATTATCATCTGGGACAGGAACCTCCACAGGTAACTCAAAATCAATGTTTTGGGGTCCTTCGGGGATCATGGGATTTTCGGAATCATCTAGTATGGACGGAACTGGAGAAATGGAAGATTGATGGTCGGACGGAAAATTCTCGCCCTCCGGTTGGCTGTGCAATTCACTCAGACTGGCACTAATCTGCGGTTGACTTGGCTCAGGCATCTCATCGCATGGCTCATCCTCCGGAATGCCCTCCAGTGGAATATAGTTCTTGCAGTTACGGATGACCTCATTCACAATCCTGCCGCCAGAATCACGACGCAGGGCCAAGTGCTCTCGCATTGACGCTGGACGCAGCTGCTGCGGGCTTGCACGAATTAAATACCCACCGTGGCTGATCCAGACTACCTTTGAATTTTCAATGGTGATGATTTGTCCTGGGCCGTGCCATCTTCCACGTTCCCCTTTTGGTTCCCCTTATTCTGTCTCCAGTATAACACCCAGTCCCCTTTGTCAAACCAATTTGGGTCCTTTCGGGTTCTTCTTAATAAGGCACGCCTCAGAGCACTATTATTATCGGCTGTCAAGAAAGCCTTTCTGGCCATCTCTCTGCGTCTGAGACTGTTTTGAAACTCAATGCCTTCAGGTGATGCTGATTCGGCCAGACTGTGAGTTGCTGCGTCATGATCAGAAACCAGCGATGCAGGAATAGAACGTGACTTCCCCATTACTGCCTGTTCGGGTGTAAACCCTCCTACACTGCTCAAAGAATTTTTCGCAGCAAACACCTGACGGAGGCATCGTTGGAAATCATCGGGCGTACAGATTGGCTCTTCTATGTCCATTGATGTTAGCATTTGCTTTACCACTCTGCCGTGTGCCTCTGCTCGGCCCAATTGCCAGTGGCTTTCACCAGCTGTGACAGACAACTTGATTCCCTCCTTTTGAAGGAATTCATGCCAACCATCATTGACATACTCTCCAGCAGGATCTAAGTACAACAGTTTACATGGACCTGCCCAGTGTAACCATGTACCCTCAAAAGTCTCAATCTGCTCCCCAACCGTACGGCCACTAGGTCTTCCCAAATGATACATCGTTGCTTCATCAATGAAATGCATAAAATGGAACTTGCGACCCTGCTTGTTTGTCCAGTATGCCCCGTCAGCACCAACAACATCATTAAAATCCCTGGCAACATGAATGGTTGATGGATTCGGAAGCCGGGGCTTTGCCTGGGATTCAATGCAGGAATCGCACTGATAATCGCGTGCTGCCTTTACGACAGCTTCACTTGCACCCTGTTCACGCAACATTCGACTCAATTTTTCGGGTGATGGATGTCCTAAGTTTGAATGAATCCTCCGAAGGTCGGCCTTCTGTGAATTCTCCAAGGCTTCAAAAGCGGGTCCACTTCGGGGGATAATTCTTGGTGGCCAAGCAGCTGCGCTATCATCACATCCCTCCGGAGGAAAAAGATCAGAACCCCCTTCCCCATCCCCTTCTGGGTTCATCAGCTCATCCCCTACAAAATCACCACTACCACTCCCTCGAATTTGGGGGTCCCCACCTACATCATCTTTCGGGGGTTGTGGAGGTTCTGATGGTATTCCCCTTTGATTTGAGTCGGATATTACTCCAAACAGTGAAATTGACATTCGTGCTGAGCCAGCTTTGCGGGTTTGTTGAAGTTTTGGGAGGCTCTTCCAATTCTCAGGGGGGCCCTTATCTATGATCTCCCCACTACCCCGATCTACCAAGATAGTCTTTCTCCATGGCATTTCTTCCCCCCTAGCATAGGCTCCTGGCACTCGAAATCGTTCGGTTCCACGACAGATCAGAATCAGTCTGATGTCCATCTCCGGAACCATCATTTGAAATTGAGGGAACATTTGATCCCCTGGTCTCATGGCGAGGTTGCCAACCCGAGGAATGTCGGAGTTGCACCGTTGGATTATTTTTGACCAGGTGGGACTCCGACCATACAACTGAAATTCATGCTTCAAATCAATTGATCGTGGTGGCCTCTTAATTCCATAGCGTTGTCGCTTTGGACTTGCTGAGTCGTCTGGTGCCATTTCTGGTCGATCATGTTCTTCAGACAAAGCAAAAATTTCTGACATAACTGGGTTTTCTCGGATTTGGCATTCCTCCAAGAGAAGTTTAGCTATTCGTGATCCAAAAATTGGTGTATATGCTGCGGCATATGCTGAAACATTTGTCCTCTTCCCCTGATAATTCATGGATCCCTGTATTGTCGCATGAACATGGTTGCCCTCACATCGTTTGTCATGCAAATGATGATAGACACAACCACTTGTTGTTCGGACCTTTGTTCGTTTTCTTAGGAATCGTTCTTGATGGGGGAGTCTAAGCTTGCCCAGCCTACACATATCGAAACATGCCTCGTATGTGCCTGACACCAGTTCTTGCATCTCCACTTGTTGGGTCATACATGATTCTGCAGGTTGTTCCAAGTGTGCATGTCTTTTGTGGGAAACTTGATGACGGTAGATTTCATTGCATAACCACAATTGACCACGATTGTCACGGCGTTCTTGGGTAATCTTTTCAAAAGCCTTCATCCCCTTAGACATATTCAAATTTGCAAATTTCCCATACAACCTGCACTCGGGGGCCAACCACACATGTCTTGGTTCATACATGTATATCCACAGCCAAAGTTTCTGGATGCCCTCTTCTGTGTTAAGGTCCCCATCACTTCGGGTAAAACGCATGGCCCTTCCCCCATGCCTACGCACTTGTTGGGTGATTTGGGAGTCCTCTTCACAGTACACTTCAAGGATATCCAGTGGCCGACTTGGCTGTGAATTGGATTTGGACTGCGTGGCCATATTGGAAGAATATCCCCTTAAACCATTCGCAACAAATTGAGTGGGAAGCTTAGACAAACCGCCTTCTACTTCCATGATATGTTCTTGAATAGCTTGGTGAATTTCTCCTTCCTGGTCAACCGACATCGATAAGATTGGTTCGTCACTCTGAATGAATTGAACAGTGGCCTCAATCATTTCTGTGTCTTCTCGTCGCTGCTGTCGTCGGGGATCTGGAGCTCGTTTGCCAGCTCTCTTTCGAGAATGGCAATCTGGGTCCGCAGCTTCTGAATCTTCTCTGGGTCGGCCTCGGTGCTCATACGGGTCGATGAAGCTGTGTTGCTTCCCCGCTTGTTCACTCGGCCCTGACTGGGTGCCACCTGATTGGATTTCTCGACTTCGACCCACTCGACCATCGTCGTCGGTGGATGGGTTTTGTTCATGGTCTCCTTGACCTTGGCGATGGGCTTGGCCGCCTTTTTTGGTTGGGGAGCCTGATTCATCATGGGCTCGGTGATCACCTGCGTGGACGACATGGCAGTCTCGTCGGGCATCATGTGTTGAACCATTCTGCGGTACATCTGAAAACTGCGCAGCCAGCTTGCGACTGCACGACGATTCCACACCTGGTGACGGTAACCCAAATCTTGATGGGCCTCCGAAAATGTCTTCCCTGCATGCTTTCCGGATGGGATCTTCAACTGACCCCACTGGCGTAGTGAGGTGATGTCCGGCGGTCGCGTGAGCGTCGCCGGAACTGACTCTGGGAACTGGTGACTTCCCCTTAGGTTCGGATCTACCTCGACCGTCAAGGCCTCGTCGAGGTAACCCTGGCTGTGACTCATGGCTAGTGCCCAAATTTTCTTTTCCTGAAAATTCGGGGGCTTGAGGGTTAATGGCAACATCATTGCAATTCCCTTGAACTTGCAAACTTTGGACGTTCCCACTATCAACATTTTCCTGTACATGGTTCATGTCATCACAAGGCAGCAGGTCGTTTGGTTTCTGATCATGATTCTTTTGTGGGTCCCCAAACATTCCCTCTTGAACACTGGCATCATTAGTGGGTTCCCTTACTTCTCCGCTTTCCCCTTTTTGTGTATCCCCTCTCAGTCCTGTCCAGTCTGTGCAAGTCACACTCAAATCATGTTGGATATGATGGATTTCATGTGGTACATTGGTTTCGTTTTCATCTTCAAATTCCAAGTTCAACAATTTTGAAAAGTCAACACACATCAAATTCTTACGACATGTGCCTAAGGGAATGCTTCCTCGAAACCCCTTGAACCAAACATGCTTCTCATCCGTATCAATGACAGCCCTCAGTGACCTAAGTACTGAATTGGACAAAAGAAACGGTGTTCGACCCGGCACAACTTCAATTCTGATCCAACCTCCAGTTTTCCGTGGGAAAAACACTGCAAAGGTACTTTGCAACGTTCCGGAGTTGCCAAAACGAAATGTGACACTGGATGGAGCCCTTTTGATTTCCCCTTCAATACCACAAGACTTGATCAAACCATCCAGGCGCTGAGACCCGATGACAGCACGGCTGGCTCCAGTGTCCAAAATGGCCTCATGGCACTCCTCTTCAATTTGGAAAACTTCGGTGACTTTTTCACCGTCGGGCGGATCCGGCTCACCAGTGACATCGGTGTGCCATGAATTGAACGACTCATCGCATCGCTGAGACTCACTAGTGCAAGGGGCCACCACATGTATTCCATGCTTCCCACAACAGGACATGAGTTTGTTTTGGAGCAATCCAGAAAAACCCTTGGTGCCCATGTCACACTCCCGAAAACAACCAAAACAATCAAACACCCTACCATGACTTGTTTGTTTCCCATGTCCTTTTTGAACCCCATTCTCCTGCCAAGACGTCGCATTCTCGGGGAGATGATCGACGACCTCGACCATGTTCGACTCTTCCATGTGCTCCTGCTCGACCATCATGTTGATCGTCTCGGGCTTGCGACCTTCGACTCTCTGAGGGCACTCTCGCTTCCAGTGGCCAGGTTGGCCGCAAATCCTGCACGTTGAATTTGCTATCCTGTCAGCCAACGACCTTCTCTTGCCGGCAAAGGAGAAGGTGTTGACTCCACCACCAGTGCCCTTGCCCTTCTTGGACCCCTTCTTTCCACGGCCTTTCACCGGCCAGAAGCCCCTGGCTCGAGCTCGTTCACGGACTCTTGCTCGTGCCTCTTGGTATGATACGAAGATGGCTGCTAGTTCTGGACTGTCCTGAACTGCTTCCACCACTTGATCTTCGAAATCGCCCATGAAAACGGCGTCCTCATCCCCTTGTTCGGCCATCAGCTGAAAGATCCCCTCCTCGTCGATGTCCATGGCCTCTCCATCGGGAGCAGAGAAGTGCACGTGTTCCTCATCTTCGGCAGCATAAGCATCATGGGTCTTCTTCCCCTGAGCATTGCGATTGCCCTGCAAGTCCTGAAAGAACCGTGACCCAAGGAGACGAAGGCTCTTCCGAGCTGAGTCATATGTCAACTGGCCTCCATTGTCCATGATGATCTTTTTCCGATCCTCCGAGCTCAGTGCAGACTGTCTGATCAGCACATAGGCCCTCACATCATTGATTGAGATCGACTTCGCCAAGAGGTCCTCGAAGGCAATGTCATGGCGAGCAAGGTAGGAATCATTTGTTTCATCTTGCTTCTGGGCCACCATGTACAATGCCCTCTCAAACAGATCGTATCGATCCTCGGTGTCTGTCCTCCCCCATTGTCCACCCAGTGCCTCAATGAGGTGTTTGACACCATCCACGGACCGAAGCTTGGACGGATCGACCCGGGCAATCTTCTGGAAAGCTGCCCCTTCAATCAATAGGGCAGCTCGAGGAGCCAGATGCTCCAAGTGTTCCTGGGGCCAAATCTGCCTGAGGAACTGCATCTTTTGACTGTAAACTCGAAGATCAGTATGAGCAGGGTCGAACTTTGGAATCTGCCCCCATGGCAGTGAACTTGGTGGGAAACTCGAAGCCGAAGTAGGATCGGTCGCTGCTTCCGCTGTCTCTGACATGGCTCACACCTACTGGACCCGGTGTGCAGTCTAGTGCTTGCTAGACCTACTTTTCTAGTGAGACCCTGCCTCAACCTCCTAGGACCTTCCTAGTACTAATGAGCACTCCTACAGCGGCAGCCCAGTGCTCCGCTACCAATGTGAATCTAATCCCCGATTAGATATCCAATTTGGGGTTTCCCTGAACCTCTGAGATTGCGAAACACTGTTTTCGCTTGCCAAGTGACAACCTCCCTCCCGCCCGTCTGCGGACGGATATGCGGCGGCCGGCGACAGTCATGTCAATGGCCAAACTGGAACATGGAAACCCTGTGGACATGTCAGGTCAAAGATAAATGCAAGACAACCATGTTGGAAAAATCACAATATATATATATATACATATATATATATACATATATATATATACATGGAGCTTTCCTCAAAAGGGGTGGTTACCCCAGATCATCCAAAATTAGACCATTTTAGTATTGAATAGTGAAACCCATGGTTGTGGGGATCCACCATTTTAAGAACCCCCCAGGAGGTTTCTGTCACCTGGTGGTGGCCTACAGCGCTATGAGCAAGGGCGACAACTTGCAGATGCCTCCGCGGTGACACGGATCTCACCCTACCTGCGTTGCTTGAAATAGGGGCAGGGGGGGCCGGGGGTGATCTCATCCAATCTCTTGAAACACTGGGCACAGATCAGGAGTGATCAGGTGGATCGCAGGCATCGTGAATATCTTGAAGCATCACCGCAATCTCGAGAACATTTGCCCAACTGCATGTGTTTGAAAAATGACGATCCAATCCAATTTATGGCACTTTTGATGTATCTAATTATCTAAGTAGGGAAAATAATGATGAAACAATTTTGGGGTAGCCCAAATGTATCAGACAATCCCAACTGGCTGAGGTTTTGGCATGCTCAGCTCCCGTTTCATGTTCTATGAGATGAAAGCAGCTGGAGCCAAAGAGCAGTCCATCGTCTATTGGAGACGTGGCTCGCCACCCAAAACAAAGATCACCACCGGCACGGATGGCTCGGAACATGCAAGCAAACTCTTCTGGTTGATGATTGTAGGTGATTATACTACGTTACAATTTATGATTATAATATGTTGATATATGTTGTGTTACTATCCAACATATTTGGAATTATCATGTTATCAGGGATTACCCTCTGAAAAGCGTCTGGGTCTGATTGGAAGCTCGAGCATCTTCCAAAACAGTTGGTGTGCTTCGACCATTCCTAGGCTTGGTTTGGCGCGATTTGGCCTATTGGCAGCGCAGCATGTTTCCACAGATGAGGGACAAGCCCATCCGGGCCCACTATGAAGGCCAGTCCTGGAATGCTGACCCCGTGGCTCTACGACGCTGGCAGACTGGACAAACCGGCTTTCCTTTGGTGGATGCTGGGATGCGAGAGCTTTGGACTACTGGATGGATGGCACAAAATGTGAGGATGGCAGCTGCAATTCTTCTTTGCGAACATCTGAACATTCATTGGATTGAGGGTGCCTCGAATGGAATCTGGCGGCTCCAAGTTTACCAAGCCGGACAATCTGATATCTTGCGCTCTTTTTAGTGTCTGGAATCAGAAAATAATAGCCGTAGTCAGACTTAGCGGACCTTAGTAGATTGCCGGCGGCTATAAATATCCTGGAATAATATGAATAATATCCTCCAGTTGGATTCCAGTTGGGTCAAACATGTCAGCCATGTTTTCATCCAAGTCCGGAGGCGCAGGGGAATTACGGGAACGGTTCCCTTTCTGGAAGATCTGGAAGGGTTTCTCCGTTTTTATGCGCCAGGTGAGAAGTGGTTTCATCACACCTTGGTGGATGCGGATCAAGCCATCAATTCGATGATGTGGCAAAATGCTGGAAAGAGCGGCCTGGACCAATGGAATTTCACCATGAACGCTGCTTCTGCAGGGAAAACTCAGGATCCCAAAGGCCCGGTTCTGATGGAGCGAGACGACTGATTCGTTGAGTAGTTGGATCGTTAACTGTTGTTTTTTTTAAACTAGTATATAGCTTGCTTCCTTGCATGTTTGATTGTTCGTTTGTGCTAACACGTGGAGACAAAAGAAGTGTTTCAGACGTAGCGAGTCTGATGCTGCGAGTCCACTGCAAAACTTGCTGATTTTGGCATTGTGTCTGTAGCTTCTGCAATGACCCATGGTATGAGTAAAGCCATGAACAATGGGAAGACATGATTCCTTGCATGGTAGGTTGCAAGTATGGGATGATGTGCATCAATCGACCCTCTCAAACCCTCCGTTGATGAACGCCAATCATGGTAGGGACCAAATCTGCAAATCTGCTTGGGGGAACACGACACCAGGTCCACCTTTTGATTTTGGGGATGGGTTGAAAACATCAACTGCAACAACAGGCCAAACATAGGTCCATAGGTGGAACCGCAGTCTAAAGTTTGACCAAAATAAGCAGCTTCCCAGCCCCAGGGCATTACATCCGGCGCTGGTGCCCGGAGCTTTCAAAGCTTCCGGCGCAATATGCCCACGCACCCTGGGAAGATCCTTGGGCTGTGCAAGTTGTGGGTCGGATGATAAGCGATTCCTCATACCCATTGGTTGCCCTACAGAGAGAGAAATGCTGGATTTGCGGGTCCTCAATGTTTGGATCCACAGTTAGGGGGATAACCCCAATGTGTCATATTTTCCATCTGGAACCATAATGACACCATTACAATATTATAAACACATGGTACATGACAAAATCAAATAAAATCAAATTACGGGCAATTATACAATTATACTATTATACTATTCACTATACATATTATACATATTATACATATTATACGTATTATACATATTATACATATTATACGTATTATACATATTATACATATTATACGTATTATATATATTATACATATTATACACTATAGATTTTCCCAAATAAACATTGATAAACCATGGGGAGTTGGGTTCTCCCCAGCATTTTCAGAGCCATCATTTTTGAGTCCTGCCAAGGCGCCCGAACAGGTCTTGAAGGAAGCTGGCGTCTCGTTGGGGCCAAAGGCGAGCTGGGTCATTTGTTACACCATTGACTTATGCTGATGGATCATTGAACAATTGGCTATCAGAAATCGCAACATACAATATAATATATACATATATACGTAAATAAATAAATAAACATATATCTATCTATCTATCTATCTATCTATCTGTAGACATCTAAGATCACATGGCTACTTATGTACTGTCTACATATTGTTTCACAAAATGTAGATGCAAGAAACATATTTTCATCCTGCATCGTCGACAGAAATCGCCAGGGCACCTACCCGCATCGCATCCTGGTGGACTTGTCCACCGCTGCATGGAAGAGCGCCGAAGCCATCCGTGAGCAGCGCAAGCGTAGCAGGGTCCCTTGTCGCAATGCTGAGGCAAGGGATGGTCTATGATGACTATGATGGTAGATTATGATTATGATGATTATGATGGTGGATGTCAGAAAACCTCACGTTGAAGGGTGGCATGCGGGATATTGCGAGAGACTATTTGCGTTTCCCGCGCACGTCGTTAAAGTGCAAGAATCCTGGAAACAAACATATTCCAGAATGGACAATGCATATTCCATATGGGAGAGTATAATAACCCGGCACCTATTCGTTTAGTATGCCATGATCCCCCATTAGCTATATGTAGTTCTCACTCGAGAAAACGATAAGAGGAAAAAAAAACGATAACGATGTTCATACATATACATTATATATTGTTTATGGGACATGTTCGAAGCAGCAAGCTTTGCAGATGCAAGTTTTTCCCCGAAAAACAGATGTGAAGCTGGTGGTTGTAAGGTGATATCCCACAAAGAAAACACAATATGAATTGTTTCATGAGGGTGTGAAGCCAGCACTTGGAAAAACGACAAGAGGAAAAAAAAACGATAACGCGTGGAAACACCATTTGATTGATATCGGGGTTTTTAGACAGCCCCATATGTTTTCGGTTCGGTGTTTTATGTTTCATGTATTTTTTTCCCTGGAAGATGTTTGTTTGGGGCCAAATCATCAATTTTATATTCTATGTTTTCTGGGAACCTTATAATACAGACACAGACTGACTTTGAATCCATAGACCTTCAATATAGGACACAACTTGTGATGGTTTCTACACGTCTGAGCATGGCATGCCTGGTTAGGACTGGATCAACGACCAGGGTTACGACTTGATTGTCATCCCACGTGGGGCATCTGTAGCCCATGATGGGCAGAAGTTCCGGGTCTTTACCAAACCTGAGTATCGGAACTCAGGCTCGAATCTTGGAAAGCAGCAAAGTGCCGTTTATACCCTCCGGTAATCATAGACAGAACTAGGCTGGGAAATCCCAGTGAATGTGAAGATGCTTCAGAAACTTCTTCCATCTGCCGGGTTCACCGCCAGATGAGATTGTTGGAGGTAACACTTTGATCAAACATGCCGAAACATGGCCTCAAAATCAGGTTTGAGATTTGATTTAAACTGCACAATTCAAAAAGAGCGATGGGAGCCAGTGGTTTTGGCTCGATGTGACGATGCTGCATCTCCACATGGTCCCCTGCGGTGGATGTTTTTTGATTGTGACGATGAGAAATTCGCCCAGTGTTTCCTAATGTTAGTCTTCATGCTGGGAAGAGTTTCCCCATATTTGTGTTGAACATTTGTTGAAGAGTGTTGGCTCCAGGGATCGTTCTTGCATCGTTTACATATGTAAATAATATTTCTTATGCAGCTTCAATATTAACTGTTGGCCAAACTAACTACACATTTTGCCTGTTGACGTTTGAGTTGCAATTTTGAATTGCTCAGGAGGGGTCACACTGATGATGGCAAGGGCAAAGGCAAAAGCCGGAGCAAAGGTCGGGGCAAAGGGCGTCAAAATTGGGACCGAGAAAGAATTGACCAGGCCTGGCAAGTTGCAAAGTTCACTGTGGAGGCAAGCATCAGAGATTGAACATGCAGCGGACGGGTGGCATGGAATTCAAGACTTCAAACTGTTCCACGCGCTTTTCTGCACGTTTGATAGTTTATGTTAAAGACAACTGCGTTTGTGTATTTCCAGTGTCGACTGTGGTCAGGACTATGGTCATGACTGTGCATCGTCTGGCCAGAAGGTACTGGATGAGTACATGAGAGCCTGGGGGGCATGATCCTTGGCCCTTGGCACAAGCGCTGTAGGTCACCTTAGGCGCTGTTTGTGAGGAACTCCTCACAGTCTGCGAATCACAATTTTCTGACCAGTTTTCAATGAGCTAGCTTTGTTGCAAGGAAAGCTGTGCTTGTTTCATTTGTACAGAAACTCGGTGAGAGTAGAACTGTAATCCTTTCTGCTCTGCGCCTGTTCCCCGCGTACCTGTGTGGTCTCGCCGAAAGGAACAACTCAGTAGCACCGAAAGCAATGCATTCTGTTGCGTGTCCTTGTTATGGGTAGTTTCGCAATATTTCACGCATTCATAAAGACCATATTGTTTGATTATACAACACAGACAAAGGAACCATCATACATCACACATCACAGCATCCCTTTTGGATCTTGTTTTAGCTTCACGTAAGACCTGTTTCTCGCTGCAGCATGAGCCATCAGAAAGTGAATGAAAGGGAGCAACCGAATATGAAATGTGCCCCAACCCCCATTTTGGTACCCATAGTGGCAGGATATTTTGGCAATAGGGGGATGTGATGAGCAATCATCAACCAAAATTGATTTGTCAATTGAATCCCCATACCTTTGATGGTTACTTTTTCAGAACCAGTATAAAATCAGGTTAAATTCCATTTAAGTCACTCATCCACAATTATGTCCACAGGATTTCACCATAAAATAACATGACTAGTTTTAGGGGTTACATCCCAAAATATCCCAAATTACAGAGGTTATCACTATGCTTATACCCATACAAATCACCCCATACAAATCACCCCAACTGCACTCCCAAGTAATCAGAACATATATCCTGTAATATCCCCATTCTATCCCCCATTTTTTCACAACATAATATGTATATATATATATATATTCACATTTTTCATGGTGATATCCATGAAAATCAGGTGATTTATATATCCCCATATATCCCCATATATTCCCATGATATTTCCATGAAAATCAGGTGATGCCGTTGGCCAATTGAGATGTCAGCCATGGAGGACCCCTGGAGCTTGGTACGACTAGGCCTGGGCTCTCTGGCAGAAGAGTCCTGGAGGGTGAAACAGGCCATGCGGGGGGATGGGGAACAAACGGAGGGATTGGGGTGGGAATTGAGCCAGCAATAGCCAGCAACAAATGTGATGATTTTAGACTTAGAGGTTGACACTTGGGAATTTGGTGGTTGAACTAGTAAAACTTGTTTTTCTTCAGCAACTATCCATTTGGGTCCGTCTAGAAAATGGGGGATGGGCACCAAGTCATGGCCATTTGATGGGGAAAATCATGATCGAAGGAAGCTTGGAAGTCAAACTTCCGACAACATGAACAGATTAAGCAGCAGAGGTGGGAAGAGTCAGAGCAGAGAAGTCTCATCTTTCGTGATGGGTTGAACCCACCAACCATAAAGTGGTTGCCCCTCCCAACTAACCAATATCTTCAATATTTTTCATGCATATATAAGGCAAAACTACCAATCTTCTCATGAACAAGTTCGTTGCCCATCGCGTAGGATTATGTACATGTATATCTATGCACACGTAATCATATTTGGATATGATTACATAATATACGTGTAAATATATTAATATTAATATTAATATTAATATTGATATATATATATATATGTATGTATATTATACATATACACATATTCATCAGATCGAGAATGCATAACAATACGCAACACATCTAAAAAAAATACACATCACATGATATAGATAGCAATATATAGCAATATCATATCCTTAAATTCCACTGGAATCCAGGCCTTCCGCGAGATGCCCAAGGCCTGGAAACTCCGTCCGCCTAGCGCGCCCAGCGGCAGCTGGTGGCAGGACGGCTTTTTTTTTTTGGTATCGGGATAGGTTTATAATAATGATCAGAATTTACCATAACAGCACTATGGTATATATATATATACGCTCGGGGCCCTAGGTTTCCGCAGAGTATCTTGGTTTTCATTCATCCATATGTCAAAAATCACTGTTTCACCATAGCGAAAGGTGGATTTTGCACATTCTTCTTTTTCATTCTTTAAGGGCATTTTGACGGACCTAAATTTTTAGGCCCGCGCAAGTTGCATGCTCTAACATGTTATCCACAGTACATATCAATTGAAATTTTACTGTTTTCCCACACGAAATACCACTTTTTATGAATTTCTTTTTTTTTTAATACAGCAGTGTTAATTTTTACTGCGGCACGTGGGGTAATATGAACAGGTGGCTTTTTTGTATTGGTATTTGCAGTGAATTTTAACGTTCGCATGAAACGGCAAATGTTGATAGTCAGCCTTTTTTTGGCTTCTTGTTGCTTCAACTTCAACAGCCTGCTGCAACATGTTCTTTTTCAATTTTTTTCTTGTTTTCCCACACAAAATAGCACATGTCATGAAAGTCGTTTATGTTTTTTAATCAGAAATTGTCAATTTTTACTGCGGATCGTGGTGTAATATGAAGGGAGTTTTTTTTTAAAAAAAAATAGGTATTTGCAATCTTTTGTATATTAGCATGAAACGGCACATGTTGTAGTTTCAACGTCAACATTCTCTTGCACATGCTGCAACATGTTCTTTTTCAAAGTGTCCACGGCGCTCGATCCCAAACTTTGCTGGCGGGCTGCAAGCTTGACATAGACAGTTCCCTGAATTTTTGTCAAGGCTGTCAACACTGTGTGCCAGCAAGTTCCTATGTTCAATGGAATCATTTGTGACCGAAATCAAACATGACGTTAACATGCCCACCCCAACCCACCCCTCCCATCAACGTAGCATCAACGTACCATGAACATGACGTTAACATGCCCCACCCCACCCCACCCCACCCATCAACGTAGCATCAACGTACCATGAACATGACGTTAACATGCCCCACCCCACCCCTCCCATCAACGTACCATCAACATGTACCATGAACATGTACCATGAACATGACGTTAACATGCCCCACCCCACCCCACCCCTCCCATCAACGTAGCATCAACGTAACATGAACATGACGTTAACATGCCCACCCCACCCCACCCCTCCCATCAACGTAGCATCAACGTAACATGAACATGACGTTAACATGCCCCACCCCCCACCCCTCCCATCAGTAGCATCAACGTACATGAACATGACGTTAACATGCCCACCCCACCCCCATCAACGTAGCATCAACGTACATGAACATGACGTAACATGCCCCCCCAACCCCCCCTCCCATCAACGTAGCATCAACGTACATGAACATGACGTTAACATGCCCCACCCCACCCCCACCCCTCCCATCAACGTAGCATCAACGTACCATGAACATGACATTAACATGCCCCACCCCACCCCACCCCTCCCATCAACGTAGCATCAACGTACCATGAACATGACGTTAACATGCCCCACCGCAACCCACCCCTCCCATCAACGTAGCGTCAACGTAACATGAACATGACGTTAACATGCACCACCCCACCCCACCCCTCCCATCAACGTAGCATCAACGTACCATGAACATGACGTTAACATGCCCCCACCCACCCCCACCCTCCCATCAACGTAGCATCAAACCATGAACATGACGTTAACATGCCCCACCCCACCCCACCCCATCAACGTAACATGAACATGACGTTAACATGCCCCACCCCACCCCACCCATTGCGGAAACCTGGGGCCCCGAGGGTATATATATATATAATCAGAATGGGTATTGTCCAGAAAAAAATGGTGATTTGACCATCATGTCGTAAACCCAATAATAAACCTCTATTGGGGATAGTTCTATACCACCTGTTTCTGGTCTAATTGGGGGTGGTTGATTATTGGGTTTACCACATTATTTTATAAAACTGAACTTGGGGAAATAGAATGAAATAATTTTCAAGAGAGTGGGACGCTGTGGAGGGCTGATTTTTATCATGTTTTTTTTTTTTAAAAAAAAAATGTTTATATGCATTTCCCGTGTTTCTTTCACAATAATATAACACCACTTATTGAATCGATTGTCCCTATAGTTAAGGTGAAAATAAGGTGCATCGCTTAATCTTATATTCTCTTCACTTTTTGAAAAGTATGAACAAACATTTTGCGAACATCATTTATGTAGAATAATTTGACAATACCTTGAAGCAAATATATCTCCCTCTTCCAAAGCATGTCTTCCTTGAAATATCAGCGTAAACTAGGTCTGTTGTGAAAAGAGCTGTGTATTCTAAGTGGTTGAGCTGGATACATACAGCTCACAAGGAAAACTGATTTTACACATTTCCAATAATTGCACCAGCGGACAAGTTAAACTTATGTTGCAATTGGGTTTACCACATTTTTTTGGGGGGACCCCCCCTCAGAGAGGTCTAGAAGGCAAAAAAACAAAGCTTTAGGGTTTCCAGAGGTCTCGAGGAGGAAGAGAGAAACGGAAGAACGATATCTATACTAAAAGCTAGGTAACAATCTAGATCCAAATTTTGACCATATCCTTCTATTCCTCTTTATGGATTAAGCTGATATGGCCGATAGTTAAGATTTATTAGACAGTGTAACTATAATTGACTTTGATATTCTAAGTTTGTATATTAGCATATACTAGCATATATTGGCATATATTAGCATATATTAGCACACACAAATATAAAATGAAACAACATTTTTTGATTGATCTTAATGACCTAAGCCAAATAGTTAAAAGTATCACAAAGAAATTTCAGACAATATATAAGCCTTTGATATAGTGACCAAAGATGTTTTTAGTGACTTGTTCAAAACACCCTAAACATCAGCCCTCCACAACGTCCCTTTCTGAATTTCAAATCTGGGGAACAGGAAGGCTTTATCTTGCCAAAGTTGAAGAAATAGCATTGAATTTGAGGAAGACATCAATAATAGAATTCCATTTGTAGATGTGTAATTATATATAATATATATGTATATATACATTTATGAATTTATATGATATAATAGATATAGATTCTATCGCTTATTTTTTATTGAGACATCCCTTTGGGGAAGAACCAAAGAAGTTCCAAAGAAGCTCGCAGGACCTCTTCAGTGCTAGTGGTGGGGGGTTCCACCGTGATAGGAGTACGAGCAGACGCAGACCTTTGATCAATTCAAGCGGGCCGTGCCATTCAGACCCAACACCGTGTCGTGCATTCAGGCCCGCCTTGGCTGAGGGACCGGGGGCGAAAGGATCTGGAAATTCAGGTCCCCCAAAACGGTGGATATTAACTACGGTATTTGAAGAATGCCCCAAAGCCTAATTTGATGACCATTTGGGAGAAACGAGCAGATTTCGGATTTCTCTGGTGGAACGAGCAATCAACATGTTCACTAGATTACAGAATGTGTTTGATACAGCATGATCAGTTCACGGTATCTCAAAAGCAAACATGGGGATTCAACCAGCAGACCTGGCAAATTGGGCACAAAACACATACAAAACACACTGAGTTGACGGAGTGGATCATGAATTAGATTTATCAAGACTGGGGATGCATGGCTACATATGGGTGTGTTTGAAAATAGGACACCCCTCAACAGACTGGTTAACCAGCATCATGGTCCTTTCATTGTCCTGCCATGAAATGTGGGCATCCCATTTTCAGACACATCCAAATCACAAAAAAAGTTGGTTAGTGGTTGGATAGTTGTATCATCGAAGGAAGTTTAGAAGTCAAACTTCTGACAATATGGACAGATGGAATGGGAAGTGGGAAGAGTCAGAGAAGAGAGGAGAAGAGAAGAGAAGAAGAGAGAAGATCAGAGAAGAGAAAGAGTCAGAAGAAAGAAGATGCAGGTGCGCGAAAAGGTAGAAAAGTCGCGATTCACTGCGTTTTTTCAATGTGCTGTGGCTCTGGAGGGTCGAAAAGTAGGCTCGCTAAAGTGGCGGGTGCGGAGCCATGTGGCCAGATGAGAGATGAAAAATTGCACACTGGTGTGGTGCCAAACACATTTCCAAGTCAAAATGTACAAAGCACACCAGTGTCGGACCACTTTTGGAAGTTGAGATGTCGAAAAAGTGCACGCCGTTGTGGCGCGAAGCACATTTCCAAGTCAAAACGCACAAAGCACACCATTCTCGGACCACTTTTGGAAGTTGAGATGTTGAAAAAGTGCACGAAGCACATTTCCAAGTCAAAAGGTACAAAACACATCAGCGTCGGACCACTTTTGGAAGTTGAGATGTCGAAAAAGTGCACGCCGTTGTGACGCGAAGCACATTTCCAAGTCAAAATGTGCAAGACACCACATGTTCGGACCACTTTTGGACGTTCAGATGTCGTTTTGCGTGGCAGGCGCAAGGGATTGTGCACGTTGTCAAAAGTGACCAAAACGTGAGGGTTTTGTAGCAGTTTCAAAACCGTTGGCAGGCGTGTGACTTTTGAAGAGGACCTGGAAAGATGCATTTCGCGTGGCAGGCGCAGTACAAGAGACATGTTCATCAGAGATGTTAGGAGGTCAGGGTGCTGATTTCCTGAGAGGGGCTGCATTTTGGAGCATCCGATCTTCAACTGCAGCTACAACTACAACTGCAACTGCAACTATACACTTGTTACACATTACAACCACAACTCCACTACACCACACTACAACTACAACTACTACTGCGCTAAACCACACTACATCAGGTGACCGCTGCAACCATTGCAACCACTCCAGAAAACACAACTCCAACCACCTTTCGGTCCATCAGTGGATTCGCTCTGCCATCCGTGATTCGCAACAACCAACCTCTCCTATAGGCCTATAGGTTCCTATTTTTGAAGCTTCCGCCACCGCCTTGTGCGGCACTACTGGTATCCGACATCCTATCCTCATGATGTCCCGACATAAGCATGGTCCATCCCAAGCTATCCCAAGCTGCAAAGCAGAGCCTTGAAATCGATACATCGACAGCCGCGCCAGGTGGCGGTGGTTGGGGATGAGGAACTGATCGCTCGCCAGATGAACTTCGACCAGGTCTTGAAGCATGTGGAGGTCCAAGAGTTGTGGATTGTACCAAGAACTGGAGAACATGTAAAGCCATTTAGCCTATTTGCCGGACATGTCACGGATTTTTTAATCAGTTCAAGAGTTTAACAAGCTGAATAAGACATTGGGGGGAGATTTTGACGCATTTTGAATTTAAACATTCAAAACCCGGAGATTAGTAGTTGATGATCAAAGATTTGGCCAGAACCAACGCAGCAGTGGGGTCTTTAACCATTGTAAGCATGTTTGCTCAACCATCGACAAAATAGAAAAATCAATCGGGTATGCGGCAGTGAATTTAAGGCGACAATGAAACCACACATGGATTGGTCATTTTGGGCACAGTACACATCCGAGTGAGTATGTCGATGGCCCCAAACCACATGAACAACGATCAATTTAGTTGTTTTGTCAACACAACCTCATGTCCCAATTGTTTGGGTGAAACTGAGACGTGCCTTCTTGACACTTGTTGAATCTTTGACCACAATTCAAATTTGTGTCAGTTGGCATTGGGTAGTCAGGCTGAATCTGCCTATAGCCCAAGTGATCTATACCAAGTGACCTCAACACCTGTGGGTCCTTCACTTGGAGGTTTTTACTGGCTTCAAGGTAGTGCAACGAGGCCACTGTCGCATGTTTTTGCACGACACATTTTCTGGAACTGTTGCAAAAACAGAGAAAAATCACGCAGTTCATTCAATTGATGGATCTTTGCAATAAATTGTTTGTGCTTGAACCCAGCCACAGGAGGCATTGACCATCCCATGCCCCGGATGCGGCTGAGCGCTGCGGGGCAACGCACTTCGATGGACGGCCTGCCGCAAATTGGTGGGCACTATGTCTTGGCCTTCCTCCAAGGCTGTCGCATGTTGATGAACGTGTTGGTTGGTTTGGCAAAGTGTGGGCAAGGTTTCTTCACATTCTAAGAAGGTTTTTTCCTTGTTCACTGCACATTGGATCCAAGTACTATTGAGTGATGTTTCAATGGCACATTTTGCACTGTGGATGTTTCTCTTGGACGCATGATAGCCACTAGGCAAGGCAGAAATGTTACGACATATTTATATATATATATACATATATATAAATGGATGGGGACTATTCTGGATCCTTCAGTGTACTGAACAGCTCCAGGTTTTCTGGATCCGCGGGCGTCCATGACTCAGGGCTGGAAGGGGATGGAGAGGTGGAAAGGCTGAAGAGCCATACTGAAGCTATATAAGTGCCCAACATTTGAAACTCTACTCTGAGTATATCTATATATATATATATTATACACTATTATACAGTACACAGTATACAGTATACAGTATACAGTATACAGTATATACATACATATACATATACATATACATATACATATACATATACATATACATATACATATACATATACATATACATATACATATACATCTGAATGAGTCATTAGAGTATATGCCCTGGTAAAAACTTGGGTAAACTGCCCATATTGGAGGGTCATCAATCCATTAATAGGGATTTGTATACCTGTATATACTCATTATGTTTGGATTCCAATTATGGGGTGGATGGCCATACCCCATAGACTCTAGACCGCACGTATATGAATGCAGATGTTTTTAGTGATTTATTTGCCGCCAGTGTATACCATAGTGGTGGTGCAACTTGTTTGATGACTGGTGCACAATCGCAGGAATCGGCTGGGTATACCATGGTGCTGACCGTTTCTGATGCCAAGGGCTTGTACTTTGGCAGTGACTCCGGTGGATTTGTACCCCCCGGAGCAGTACGACTTCGTCACTGGCATGACATTTGCTAGGGCCAATGGGTTGGTGCACTCTTGGATAGCTTGCAGATTTTAAGATGTTAAATCGCTTTGCACAGGGTTGGGAGTGATCTGAGTGGTGTCAAACGAATCTTCGAAATCGTGGAAGTGATCATCCCAACTGCCTGAAGCAACACATTTGAACACATCCAAACTGCTTGAAATTCCAGATGATCGAGCTAAACCAAATCTGGTCTGCGGTTTCAAATATATTCTCAAGCAGAATTGGAACGATGATCCTTAACAACAAGCATATCCTGGGATGGGTTGAAACATGTTGAAACCACTGACCAGCCATTGATGTTCTTAGTTTCCCAAGCCGGTTCCAGGATGGACCCGGGAGATCGACTTGGACTCTTCTCCAGCGCCAGGTGGGTTGAAATCATTTTGGAGCAGCTAAGATATGAAAATGAAAGGTCCAAATCTGGGGTCATAGTATCTTATAGAGTATCTTATAGAGTATGAGTATCTTAAATAGTGGCTTAGTAATACTTAGTAAAGTTTAAACCCTTGATCGAGAGTGGACGTTTTCGAAACATAGACACAGACCAATGAGCGCTTTGTTTCTGAGTTGCTGCCAGGTATTTTCATCAACATGAGGACCTCAGAATGGGGGCAAACTACTCCGCAACATCTGAACATGAACCGCCATGGCAAACAGTTTGGGCCCAGCATTCCGCTTTGATTTCAATGCCTTTAGTTGTATTATGTTGTATTCCATTGCCTTTTCAAATGCATCAAAGACGGATATTCTTCTGGCAGGAAGCTCATCGTAGCAGTGTCGTGGACATCGATGGAGACTCTCGAGAGTTAGGTTCCGAAACCTCAGTGGTGTGTCCCAATGCAGGAAATCGTCGGAACCCCCTTAAATCTGGCATTTGACGGTGCATTTTGGTAGGAAAACCCATGGATTTTGAAATCAAAGAATATCTTCACAAATTCAGAATCTCAGGCTTTCATGTACATAGGGTTTGAATATGTTAGAAATGGTTAGAATATCCCAAGAAGATTGGGAAAGCACTGTCCATGCGCGTTTCACAGCTGTATGCAATGCTTTCAGGACTTGGTGCGGGTTTTCCTCAAACACCGGTTGTGGCCCTGGTTCTTTTGGCGAACAGCGGATCGCATCCAGACCCAAATGCCACATGCATCAGTTGTGTATGACTGTATGACGATGAATCACCGAGAGTGGGATCTAAATTAGATCATTTAGATCTAAACATCATTGCAAAGGCTGAGAAATGACTTTGATATTCCAAGAGAACGGACCACGTGTTCCATCCCAGCGCCTTTGATTCAACACACCTGTCGCCACAAACGCTTGTGCCTACCAAGTCGGTACGAAGTCGACGGCTGGAACTCTCCAAGATCTTCGTGCCCAAGCTGCGTTGAGAATTGGGCAACTGCCTAGATTTCATCATGTTTCATCATGTTTCATTTGCATGTTGGCCGGAGGTTCCTTCCCTTTGTATGAACAAAGCAGAGTGGCGGTTCTACTTTGGGTATGCGGATCAACAGGCGAAGCTATTGTGCCGAGAGAGCTTGAAACTCTGTGGGGCCAAAGAGTGCCATTTGCTGTCGGGGACCCCAGCCCTGGCAGATTGTATGCCACGAGACGGGCCATGTCTGGAACCAGGCATGTTTCGGTTCAGAAATCCCGGCCACTCAATATCCTCTGAGGTCAAGCACTGACTGCCCAGTTGGCAAAAGATAAGAGTTCGTGAAAAAGAGTTTCCCAGCCATTTTTTCAGGCATTGCCTCATGAATCCTCTCCCCGAGACAGATGGACAAGTCCTGCCAGAGGCGGGGTGGCAGAGCTTGCTGAAGGGAAATTGAAGTGCATAGGATCTTGAAGGATCTTGAACCCTCGCCATTGTTTGCCATTGACGATACATGTCGCTACAGTCTCAGCAGTCTCAGACTTTGAGCGGACAGACTTTGTAATGTTCACCTTGTAGCTTGGCAGTGCTGTGCAAACCACTCTACCGTGTACAAACGTTCAGGAATTGCATAGCCGTTGCATGTGCTTTGGGCTCAGAATGGCTCAGATCATTTGCATGTTTTAGGTACTCTAGACATCTCGAGACTGAATGTCAAACTATTTGCAAGTTGAAATCGAAGAGGTGGAGCTGGTTCACAAGGAACTGGGCAAGACATCCCGCTGGAAATATGCAGCTGGTCTTGGTGGGGCTGGCGTGTGCTTGCTCCTCTTGTCCTTGAGCCTTTGGACGACCAGTCCGATTGACCCGAGTCCAGTTGAGCCAGTGCAGAAACCATGGAAGCCACCACTTGAAGTGGCAAAAGATATGGGTGTGATGGAGTTCTTGGATTTGTTCCTTGATGGAGTGGAGGATGGTCAAAGCACCTTCCAACATGGCTCCGTGAACTCCAGCATGATTTCCACCGTTCGGAATGTGAAAAGGCAGTTACAGGACATGACACAAAACCCCCTGGCTTTGCCAATTGCATCCTGCACTGTGGATACATACTTGGTTGCTTCCTTCATAGGCATTCTTGGCAACATTATCAATGGTGCTAACAAAGGCTGCAAGACTGCAGACAAGACAAGGACGGTCTTCAAGATCAGCATTTTCAAAGACCTTCTTCCAAATGTTGATGCCCTTATTTCCCCTCGCGAAAAATTTTTGGTGCGAGATTTGCTTGATCAAGGATGCCGCATCGGTATTGAAACTGCTGTTTCCATCGTTCTTTTCATTGCTGGCTTTCTGGCGCGCGCAGTAAGCGACTGTGCCACAGCTATTCAACTCAGTCCAAATCCAGGAGCAAGTTGTGCTGGCGACGTGTCTCTCGTCAGTGCAGGCATTTCTTATTTGACTGCGGGGCAAGCGACAGCCCAGGCTGTGTGTCCACCGTATCCTAGAAGATCCAAGGGCTTTGACTTTGATATAGATGCAGAAGCCCTTGATATTGTGCGTGGACTCTCTAGGCGCCTTGGCATTCGTGACCGGGAGCGCAATCCCCTTCTGGCGGCCAAAGTGGATGATGTGAAAGAAGTTTTGATCAAAAGATTGCCGGCCTTGGGACCAATTGCGAAGACAATTTTGAACAACAGAGCCTTTTTCAAGCGAAGGCGCGAAAAGCGAAAGAATCAGGGACGCACTGATAAACTGGTGAAATGTGGCTTTGACGCGGCAGGTGTTGTGGGATTTGCCGCTGCCGTTGGTGTTTTTATCACCGCTGGAACCCTGGAATGCCCTGTGGCCATAGGTGATAGCGCACAAGCCCAAGGACTTAAGATGGGATGCAGCTTGGATATCTCTGCAACCATTGCTGCGCTGACCACCATTGCAGGCTTCATGGGAATCCTGGCCACCGAATGCCCAGAAGATCCTGAGAGCCCAGCGGTGAATCTGTGCGTCACTGCTGGATTTAACATTGTCTCATCACTTGGTTTTATGTCTGGAGCTCTTTCTGATGCAGTTCGCACATGTGGTGCTGCGTAACTGCGGCGTATCCGCGGAAGCTACGCTTTGTCGCCACGTGTGTTCCTTCGATCCTGCCGACCTGCGGTCGCGCAGAATGTCTCACGGAATTGGAAGTCCCTGCGATGCTGGAAAAGCATGGAAAAGCAACTGGAGGACTTGGAGGACCCTTGGCAATCCAACATGGCAACGGAATGAGTCAATACAAATCATCTACACATCATCCACACAGTCCACACATGTTGGGTTTTCCATTGCCATGTTGGATTACAAGAGGGAAATCTGCAATGTTTGCAACGGACAATGGACGTTTAGCGGAGAGCTTAGGAACATGGGATGCACAGGTTGTTCACCGGACCAACGAAAAGTAGCACGAAGTGTTTGCAAAGCTCCGAAAAACCCTGGATGTTTCATGATGTTTCTTGGCCATCACTAAAGAAATCTCTCTGAATATTATGAATCTCCATTAATCATTCACATTCATCTCCATTCTTTCCCCATTCTTTCCCCATTAAACTCAAAAAAAAAAATACCCTCAATGAATCGCGTTGCCGTCACGAGGCCATCGCTCATGTCCCTTTCTCACTCTGCTGCATTTGCCTGCGGAAGTTGCAATGGCTCACACAGGCCCTGGATCTGATGGCTGGCAGGGCTGGCAGAGGGTCATAGTGCGTCCCAAGCTTAGGGAATCTTAGGGATGTGGAGATGATACTAGTGCCGTCAAAAGATGGATTTATATAACTGATTTAACTATGAAAAATTGGCATTTAATGGAATATCTGGTTGGTGGTTTGGAACATTTTTTATTTTTCCATATATTGGGAATATTTGGGAATAATCCTCCCAACTGACTGATTTTTTTTTTCAGAGGGGTTGAAACCACCTACCAGAATATTAATGGGGATATCGTATGATGTCGTGGAATATACAACCAACTATCAATGATGTATATTTAGATTTGCTCTGGCTTTCAATGGGTCATCCTAGCTTTACGGTGATGTGCACTGGAATTCCATCCACTTCCTGGGTTCCAGGGCTTGGCAGTGACAGGCCGATTTGCTCGACAGATACGCTCGGCTGCCGCCAGTGATCAACAGTTGGTTCTTTGAGGCTTGCAAACCAAGCTGGTCGTAGGTTGGTAGCGATGTGGCCATGGGAAATCCCAAATATAAATGGAGGGTTTAACGGGGAAATCATCTATAGTCTATAAATGGTGAATTGTCCATTGCTACGTTTGATTACCCGAGGGTGTTTTCCATATTTTTCATCCTACCTGGAATAGTAATCAGAATTACTTGATATTTGAAGGATGGGGTGAGACCATCAACGAGAGCGCAGCCTCGTTTCAACTTTTCCTGCAGAGTCCGCTTTTCTCCTGCGATGGCAAACAGCAATCCCATTTTACTGATGGCCTAAAATGATAGGATACCTTAAAATGGGATGGTTTAATATATTTTCATATGGTTTAATGATGTTTAATGGTTGAATCATACACAAAAGGACCTCAACAACTTGACCCTTTCCTTTTTTGCGTCCTCAAGATCCGTGACTTGGAGGAGACACAGTGGCTGTGGGAGAGGATGGTACAGGCTCGGTGCCGGCAAGACCACAACCACAAGGTGGTCACAAAACCAGGTGACACTTTCGGGGTGATCACTCTATCACTCCATTCAGAATGAGGCACGTTTGATGCTGGCTTGAACCAGCCAATGCAAAGTTAAAGTGTTTGTCCTTGCATCCTTGATGGACTGGAATCTTTGTTTTTTGTGCAGGTAGGAATGCCCACAGCGGTTTGCTTGAGCATTCCTGAGCCCACAGGAGCGGCTGGGTCTGTGGATGTTACTCTAAGTGGATGGTGGTAGATGGTTGTGGCTAGAGACAGACCTGACATGAAGTGCGATGTGTGCCATACGAGAAGCCTGATCTGCACGATGCCTTTTCAGGCTCTAAGTTCAAGTTTGGGCTGCCAAAGAGACGCCTGCTCCTCATTGCCACACCTTGCAATCATGCTGTGTCACTTGGAAACTTGGGGATATGGCTTAGCAGAGTTTGAAAGGCTTCCACAATAGAGCCCGTTTTGGACTGGCCCGCGCATTTGCATACACAAACGGCATCAAATACGCAAACAGAACGCATATTCCTCACATATCTGGACATTGCATGAAATTGCGTTTATCGGTTGCATTTGCCATCTAACCTATCTATAATCTATCTATTCAATGTAAGGTCCAACATATTTTCTCCCGACGAAATGATGCAAATTTGCAAACACATCCACAAGTACAAACATTAACATGAGGAAATGTGTTTGCGTTATTTTTTGTCTGTTTCTGTTTATGTGTTTCTTTATGCAAAATCCAGAAGTGACTTACAGTGCATGAAATAAGATCTGATCTTCCTCCTGGCACTAAAACTGACATGAGCTCGCAAACATGCACACTGCTGTGAACGCAATTTCGTCGCAAAACAGTTTAATGCTTCACATACTGTATGTTTCACATATGTCTCGAATATGTTTCACATACAGTTGACATAGGTTTTCACACACGCTGCACATATGTTTCACACACACATAAATGTGATTAAATGTGTATGTTTGATCCGCAATGTATTTGCATTTGGTGTGCAGTTCACATGTGATTCAGATGCGTTTTACAAATGTTTTGCATGGCCACTTCGGATACGTCTTCCCTTTTTGGGAATTCCACCAGGCAATGGCAAGAAGCCGGAAGATGGCGAAGGTGCAATTGGTGGCAATTTTTTGGTTGGCTGATCTCCATGAGTTATCAAATATCAACAACTCACGACTTTTTTGAAGGGAGTCTTGATGAAACGGTGGAACATCTTTTGCTTGATTCCTCAGATTTTCTGGTCGTGCAAAGACTGCTGAGACAGTTGCGGTTTGGGCAAGTGGCAAAACCGGTACGGGTTTCAGATTGTGGGATTGATGAACAGGTACTGTAGAACAGAACAGGTACTCATTGCATTCCATTAAGTTCCATTGCAAGATTTGAGGAATGGATGGAATAGACTCTACAGTAGGTTTTTTTGAATGACAACTACCTGGTATAATTGGCATGGCACTTGTTGCTCGTCTCATTTGGGAAGTGGTGTTGTGTGTCCTGCATCACTGCCCAGATGGAGATTTCTGAAGCGGAACTAGATCACACCAGTCACGCGTCACGGATTGTAAGTCTTAAAGCGGCCAGAATTCGAGATACCCACAGACTGGACATTTGGAATGGAATCCAACTTTGGGTACTTAAGGATTTGACCCAGCCCATAATGACCCAGAACTCTATCTTAGTCGATGTTGTATGACCAGAGCCTCACCCAGAGGCTGACTCACTCGTGTCTCTGCCAGAACGACTTGCTGCAAAGCCGTTGCTTTGTTGCCAGAGTCAGAACTGCGCGACTTTTCCAAAGCTGCAAAGACTGCAGCTCGCCCCATGGAAGCTAAACTCCTTCCTGGCAGAATTCATGATGAACAAAAACGCAGATTCTTTGGCTTTGGATGCAGAATTTGATGTTGATGAATCAGTGAGGAACAGAGGAACCTCAAGGTTTCATTCTGGCCAAGAGGTTTTCTTGAAACTTGGCTATGGCTTGTCACCGGGAAGTCCAAAAGGCTAGACTGCTTGCGTTTGCCCACCTCAAGGTATGGGCAAACCTGTTGAAGTCTGGGCACATCCAAACAACATGCTGCATCTCTTCTTGGCTCAGTTGTCAAGTTTGTCTTAGCCTAAGAGAAGTCAATGTCAAGAAAAGATACGAATCAATGATACTTCTGATATTTCCAAACAACATTGGCCAGATGGTCCAGTCAGCACACATCAACCCACTCACCCCATTGGCCCCATGCGAGCCTGGCAGCCTTCAGCAGAAGTCTGGGTTCTGGCCCACACCAAGTTGGTGACCAAAGACTTCACTGCACCCTCCGATGCGCGGCTGGTGGAGTCCAACCAGAAGTTACAGGAGGACTGGCAGCGACGAAAGCCGGTGATGTCCCAGCAATGCCCGTGGCAACGGCACTTGGCCACGGAACCTCGAGGCCAAAGCGCCTTGCGGAACTTGGAAGAGGATCTGAAGTCTAAGATCATCCATCCGTCCACCCAACCTTTGGTGAAGCAAATCCTGAATCATCTCACTTCAAGGGTGCCTGATGATATAGACATCTGGTATATGAGTGCCTTGCGAGCGGCCGCCAGCGGGGCTCATGGTGCTGGAACTTTTCTCATTGGCAGCTCTTCCAACCCGCTATGCGGGAGAGAAGGAGATGAGATTGTACCTTTTGAGCCGCACAGACACTTGGATGTTAAAGACTGTGAACCTTCTTGTGATGCTTTGGACATGTTTGGACTACGATCTGTTGAAGTTGAAGGGACTTTGTTGATTTGGTTCGTCAGAGTATCAGTGCTACAAGCATAAGTTCGTTCCAACCTGACTCTGAGGATTGGTTCTGAAAGCTTCGCGTGATGAGCGGCAGTTGCTCTTGGAGTTTCAGAAACTTCAACAAGCAGAGGCATCCGTGGGTCCTTTGCGAATACCACGGTTGCTGGTGTCTTACACTTTCAGCATAAGCTTTCTGTGTCAGGCCAGTCAACGCTCCAGTCTAGCTTCGCGATCCATTAGGATCTACTTTCGGGGGTCTACATGGCCGTGACTTAAACTTATTGAGCCCCGAAAATTGGATGGTTTGATCCCCAAAATGGCAATAGTACCCCAAATTGAGCCAGAAACATACTGAGACATACTTGGGTGGAAGAACATCCATCCATCTACATTTTCCATGATTGAAAGCTGTTCACAGCTGAGGCTTCTATCTTCCAGACTTCACAGCGAGGAGGGCCTGTCAGCCTTTGCCCAGGAATTTGTCTTGTGCAGCAGGTATTTGGAGGTTTGCCTGGGAGTCAAGTCAAGGAAGAGTTGTTGGGGAATTGCTAGGGATTTGCGACTTCCTGGGATATCTAAGAGTCATGTAGAACAGTACCATTCAAAGATATTCGGGCAGTGGAACATTCGACATGAGGACTGTGTTCAATAGGTCACTTGAAGGTGCAGATAGATCATCTTCTTTGGTCCCAATCAACTTGCAAGCAATCCTCCGGCTGTTGTTCTAAATCGCTGATGTAGATTCGTTCAAACCATTCAACCCTCTCAAAAGCCAATTTTTGGATACTTGCTTTCTTATCTTGGTTTTCTCATAACTCATCAAAATTTAAATTCACATTTTAGGATAGCTATGGACTGGTGTGGATAATGTGGCATAGCCAATAGAAAACCATTCCCAATTCCACCAGAAATAGGTGGTAAATAGCCATCCCCAATTGGAGGTTTACCACCACATTAGTCAAGATGTCTGGCTGTGATGAACTAAATATTGCAGCACATGGTTGAGATACCTTGCCAATGACAATGATATCTTGCACTAGCTAAGTATTACTATCCAGTGACTAGAAGGGAGCTAAGGAGGGGTATCGATGTTCCCTATTAAAGAGTTGTCCAACCACACTTCCCTCTGGTAATTTAACGTAGCTATGGAAAGTCAGTACTACGCAATAGGTAAATCATTGATTTAGTGTAGGGCCATAGCTTCCATAGCAAACTGCAACAAATTACCCGAGGCTGTAGATATTATTTAGCCGTTTAGCCTAGGTGGGAATCTTGATAATCGCCTGGCTAAATAATGTCTTTCTCATACAGTAGTTTATATTTGCATATATTTGCCGTCATTATCCAGTATTGATTGGTATTCATTATATATAGATAATTTTGCTTACTGATGCTCATTGTTATAGATGTTTTTCAGGTGGGTCAACGAGAACGGCACTCTGCCAGCCTTGCTGATTTGCTGCGTGTGGGAGCGAGACCTTTGGCCCTGGAGGCTTCTCGGAGAGATGGGGCATCAAACCACCAATTTGACCATCAAAAATGGGGATTGAACCAACAAAGTCTTGATGTTTTTCATTAACAGGTGCTATTTAGCCGTATTTAGCCAACATCAATTGGTATTTGAGGATCAGAAATTGGTAGTTAACCAACAACAAAAATGGTACTTGAGGATTACAATTTGGCATTCAACCCGCAAAAAAAGTATTTAAGGATGAGCCATTTTACATATTCAACGAAAAGAGATAATGCCATTTTAGGATCATCAACAAATTTCATCAAAAGATATCTAAAGAGGGCTTTTACATGTGTTTATTCATCAACCAAGATATAGCCAAAGAAACAAGGGAACATGATGGTCTCAACTGGGGTTTAAGATCCAAACAGGATACGTATTTTTGCATCTTTTGACATTTACCCCTTCACTTTCGGTGGGTCACTGAGTTTGAGCCATACAATATCCAGGTGAGTTGGTTCAAGATTTGAGCGATGAAAAGAGGAATATTTGATGGATTCTTCTTCCCAGCTTAAGATTATGATATGTTTGTGTAGTAAAGTATCTGACAGGGGTAGCGGTTCAACCATGATGCAATTTCCTCCCCAGTAACTACTCAGTGAAGGATGGCTTCATTTCTTCCCAATTTCACACATGTTTGGAGATGGTTGCAGGAAAAAGTTGTGGCTGCCAGGATGCCAACAGAGGGATCGAAGATCTACAGATTCGCCTGGGAATTTCTGCTCAGGCACTTGGTGATGGAGAAGCGGGAAAGCGAAAGGGCTGTAGACTTCAGGGAGGCTTTTCAGGGAGAGGGAATACCATTGCTGGGTTGAAGCCCATTCTTGGAGCACCCAAAAAGAACTATGAAATCTTGATGTCATCCAAGTCGATACCTGCACCTAAAAAAATCAGCAAACCAGTGAGCCACAGAATTTGGGAGAAACTTCTCGAGAAACCCAGAGCCGAGTATCGGCAGGTCAACCAGTTCTCAGTGGTTTCACATCATTTCCATGATTCCAATGATCGAATCTTCGCAAAAATTCTCCTCAAAGCAACCACCAAGAATTGGTTTGGACTTTCTTGGAATTTTCAGAGTTGTAAAGGCTTAAACTTCAGATTTCCAACATCGATGGAACGTAGGATTGTTGTTCCAATTATATTTATTTATGTTCTGGAAACTTTTGGAAAAAGGACCATAATCCCAATTATTTTCACTTATTTTCAATCTGTTTCAATTATGTTCCAATGATTTTCCCCTGTTTAGGATGGGTTTTCCAACATTTGGACATATTTGGACTATATTTTTGGATCAGCTGGGGGACACTCGTCACTCGGCAGGACTTGGCCAGCTGCAGCCTGCAGGACCTTCGTCGCAGCTCCCAGGGGCAGTATTAATATGTATCAATATCGTAATATGATATATTATAGTAATACAATATAGTAATATATATATAATAGTATATAATAGTATATAATAGTATATAATAGTATATAATAGTATATAATAGCATATAATAGTATATAATAGTATATAATAGTATATAATAGTATATAATAGTATATAATAGTATATAATAGTATATAATAGTATATAATAGTATATAATAGTATATAATAGTATATAATAGTATATAATAGTATATAATAGTATATAATAGTATATAATAGTATATAATAGTATATAATAGTATATAATAGTATATAATAGTATATAATAGTATATAATAGTATATAATAGTATATAATAGTATATAATAGTATATAATAGTATATAATAGATATAGTATAGCATGTATAGCATAATATAACACATACAGAATCCATTCAACATCATTCAACCATAACACAACATATTAAAATATTGAATTTTAATATAGTATAATAGCATACAATACAGTGTAATGTATATAATATATTTTACTATAACATACAAATGTGATGTAATGTAATGTAATAGAATATAATTTCATGATATATAAATTTCACACACATATATTAATTAATTATATATATATATATATTATAATATGTATTATAATATGTATTATTGTATGTATATATATATATATGATATATGATGATATATGTATATTTATGCATAATCGTATCTACGTATATTTAAATATATGTGTAATATAGTGTTTATATATGTACATACATAGTGTGTAGTATGTACAAATCTGCTCATTTACTTTAGAAAGGTTTGACCCTTCACAGTACGAGATCACTACAGCCACAGAAAACGATAAGAATAAAACATTCTGACATTATTTGGGAACATTTAAAATAACCTAGCTTTCTTGGATGATCCCAAGTAGAACCTGTGTTGACAAACGCTTGTAAGTTTAGTATGGAGGCCATCAAACTGATCATTGATCATGGGTATAACCTGGGATTGACGGTATATCCAAGAATTTCCAAGGTTCCGGGTCTATGCCGGTGGCATCATTCCTGGAAGATGAAGTCGCACCATCACCCGCAACACAAAAACGAATTCCTTTGCCACTTTTCGCTGTGCGAGTTGGTGAATAGAATGTACAGAATCACTGAACAAGGTGTTTGCTCACCAATGATTGAGCAATTTGTTCCACCGTCATTTTCATTGGTAAAGTTGATCTTCCGAATCCGTATGAATCAATGATTTGGCAGGTTTCTTTTCCCAACTAATCATTTGTCAAGTCAGTTTCTGCCCGATTTGCCAGTGATTTCGTTTCCTGTTCCAGTAGCTTTCAGGTCATGCTGCACTGCAAAGTGCTGAGCTGCTGGCCAGTTCCAAGCTGAGTCACAAAGATTGGATCAAGTTTTGGAAATGGCGCAGGAACACCATGGAACACATGTACGCTTCGAGTCATCGAACTATGTGAATGACTTGCATAGCTGCTGAATGGATAGTGGACCATAGTGGACCTTCGTTTGCGAAGCGTGTCGTTGGCACAAGAGATCCCCATTTTCCAATATAGATGGTCCGTCGCCGTAGCTGTGGAAGATCATAGGGATGCCAGTGAAACAAGAACCAAAGTCAAGGGTGTTGCCACGCGACCTTGACCAACAGTGAGCGACAGTGAGCAACGGAGCTCATCCAACGGATGGAGTCATTTGGCCTATTTTGGTTCTGGTGAGTCAGCTTCCACGGAGGACAATGCAGGGGTTGGGATTGTTTGTAATGAAACAATAAAACCTATAACCATATTGTGGAATAGTTATAAGGTTCGTAAGAAAATACATGTCTGCTACAAATCTGACACAACCGCTGCCCTTTATTCGCCATGTCCTGTTTGCCAAGCTCTTTGTACCAGCCGTTGGACTTGAAGGGTAGCGCTGTGCTGCTGACGGGCGCTACTGCAGGTGGACTCTGTTGATTTTCTGCTCATCAAACCATGAAAGAAAACTAGGGATTTCCAGCCGCCATGTCTGATTAGAGGGAAACCATGGGAAACCAATGGTAAATGGTGCCCCAATTTTAGGGACCCATCTAGAGGGAGCATAGAATCTTGCCCAATGAGATCCAATGAGGGTACAAGCACAAGTACGCACGAGTGTATACGCACAATACGAAGGAGCTGGAGGTGCAACTTGACATAGCCAACTGTCACGAAACATCCCGTGAAGGGCAGTACTTGGAGTACCTCAGCATACCTCAGCATACCTCAGCTACGTGTGAAGTGATGCTTCAGCTGGTACCTTCAGCACCTGCATTGTTCAAAGTAAGATGAGTCATGTTTAACTCTTGTGGACATTTCTTGTGTTGAAGTTAATTCGTGTTCATTTCGTCAATAGGGTCCTGGAGGAAATTTACAGGTTCAATAACACACGCCGATTTTGGGCTTCAGTGCTACATGTTTGATGTCTGAGAATCGCAAACTTGGTTTCAGGGAGCAACTATCGGACACTCCGATACTTCCAGTAGATTTTCCCTTCAAAAAGCCAAGTGAACACAATGTTTATGTGTCAATTCCATTCAATTCCCTTATCTTGACGCTTTCACTGTAAAGTTTCCCTTTAACCAGCGAAGTGAATACAATGCTGCCAATGCTTACAAGTGATCTTCAACTAATTTTCATGGTAAAAATATGTAAACAAAACATGTTAATCCGCCGTTTCAATGCTTCAAACAGGCATAACAACACTCCAACTCCCCGAGTTTGATCGTCCATGGAAGGTATCGGAGAAGCCACTGCCTGGCGTTTTGCCGAGCTCCGTTGCCATTTGGTGAGGGCCACAAGTGGGAAACCACAAGAATCAACAGGATAGAAACGTAAATCACTGACAACTAGATAGGAGGGAATATTTTTTCAATTTCTATGTTTAATATTTTTAGAAGGGAATCCATTATATAGTTGTTAATGCAGGTGTTTTTTGCAGACAATATGAGGCGCTCTGTGGTCGTCGTACCGAGAGATTGGAGGCGCTCTGTGGTGGGAGGCGGTGGGGGTTCCAACAGCTGGTTGTCGAAAAATGTGGGCTTAACCGTGGTTGACCGCAGAAAAACGGGAATACAACATGACGTAACCAATTGAAAGCGATGATATGACTGCTTGGTGTTTTCCAATGTTGTCTCAACCGACATGTAGATTTGACGAACAAAACATGGGACTATCAGCAGCAAAAAGTGGGATACAAGCACTTGAAACTTGTGCTGGTTGTTCGTTTTCAAATGTTTTTTCCATCACCGAAATACGAGGGTCAACAGAATTACCACAAGTCCCAGGCAAAACAAGATTGACACGGCCCTGAATAATCACTCTCCTATTTCAACCGGATAATTAAAAGCGCTGTCACCCTCAATTCGCAGGCGCTGAAGAAGGCACTGTGCGAGCGTTTTCCGGACCTTCCTGAGCCAATCGCTGTGACGCTAGATGTGGCTGGGCGAGATGCGGTGGACACTGGCCCAGTGAGGGAGTGGACGTATCTGATAGGTGCAGTGAATCAAGGGTTGTATGTAACTTTAACCATGGTCAACCCGGATTACTGTAATATACTGTAATATAACTACTGTAATATCCAAGGTATGTATGGGATACAACCCTATACTAATCTAGGTGATCCAAATGATAAGGCTTATAAGGCCAGTGATACGGGTGAAGTCTTCTCACCAGTCTCTGAGGTTCAGGACACGGAGAAAATTGCCAAGCTTCCTGAGCAGCTGAAGGTGGCTAGCATGGTCATCCCATTTCAGAGGGGTTAATAGTGGTCAATATTAAGGGGGTTCTTAAGTCATGGAATATTTGAATATACCTTCTACATATGTGGCCATTTAAATATATAGGGAAAATGATGATTCACCAATGGATTTAGAGGTACCATAATAAACCAATATGAGAAGATATGGGGTTTCTTAAGTCATGGTCCCCAAGTTACCATAGGTTTCAATACGTCATGGTCATCCATAACTTGGATGCTTTGGGGGTACCCCAATGACTTCGGAAACCTCCATATGCCCATGAGTTGAGGAATCCCAGAACATGACCATACCCGGTAACCCGATTAATCCATAATATAATCCCGTGTAACTTGAACAATATCTACCCGAGAAACCATAAAGACAATTTATTTAATTGCCTTCGGCAAGCCCGCCGGCCATAGAGAGGTCGCCCGAAGGGAGTTTGATGTGCATTCTAGGTGGAAACCCGCGAGAGAGCGAAAGAGAAAAGGAGAAGAAGAAGAAGAAGAGGAAGAAGAAGAAGAAGAACAAATTAGAAAGGAAGACGAAGACAAAGCCGTAAAACGGAAGCGGCTTGTGTAGCAAGGCTTCCTGTAACAACCTATTGACCGTATACCAAATTAGTACCGCCCCCAGCAAAGTAGCGCCAGGTACTATGTATGAGCCTCTGGCTTGACAGCAGACCGCTGCATGGAAGGAGACAGGGTGGAAGCGGAAAGAGATTGCCACAAGGGAGGTTGATGTGCACGCTAGGTGGAAGCCTGAGAGAAGAAGAGACGAAGACGGAGCCGTAGATCAGAAGCAGCTTGAGTAGCAGCACTGGTCGATCAGTATCGTGTGCGTCCGGTGACGAGCACCTGTAGACAACGGTAGTAATGCTGTAGGCAGTGTCATTAGCTACAGGCACTACCGGTGTAGTACTTGGGAAGAAGGGAGGAAGGAGTAGAGGAGAGGAGTAGAGGAGTCGGAGTAGGCGTCGGAGTAGGCGGTGGAGTAGGAGTAGGAGTAGGAGCAGGAAGTAGTAGTAGCAGCAGCAGTACAACAGTAGTAGTAGTAGTAGTAGTCGTAGTAGTAGTCGTACTTAGTAGTCGTACTTAGTAGTAGTCGTACTTAGTAGTAGTCGTACTTAGTAGTAGTCGTACTTAGTAGTAGTCGTACTTAGTAGTAGTAGTACTTAGTAGTAGTAGTACTTAGTAGTAGTAGTACTTAGTAGTAGTAGTACTTAGTAGTAGTAGTACTAGTAGTAGTAGTAGTAGTACTTAGTAGTAGTAGTAGTAGTAGTACTTAGTAGTAGTAGTAGTACTTAGTAGTAGTAGTAGTACTAGTAGTAGTAGTAGTACTTAGTAGTAGTAGTAGTAGTACTTAGTAGTAGTAGTAGTAGTACTTAGTAGTAGTAGTTAGTAGTAGTAGTAGTAGTAGTAGTAGTAGTAGTAGTAGTAGTAGTAGTAGTAGTAGTAGTAGTAGTTTAGTAGTTAGTAGTTAGTAGTGTTAGTAGTGTTAGTAGTGTAGTAGTGTTAGTAGCGTTAGTAGTGTTTAGTGTAGTAGTTAGTAGTGTTAGTAGTGTTAGTAGTTAGTAGTAGTTAGTAGTAGTAGTAGTTAGTAGTAGTAGTTAGTAGTAGTAGTTAGTAGTAGTAGTTAGTAGTAGTAGTTAGTAGTAGTGTTAGTAGTAGTAGTAGTAGTAGTAGTAGTTAGTAGTGTTAGTAGTAGTAGTTAGTAGTAGTTAGTAGTAGTTAGTAGTAGTTAGTAGTAGTTAGTAGTAGTTAGTAGTAGTTAGTAGTAGTTAGTAGTAGTTAGTAGTAGTAGTAGTAGTAGTAGTAGTAGTAGTAGTACTTAGTAGTAGTAGTAGTACTTAGTAGTAGTAGTAGTACTTAGTAGTAGTAGTAGTAGTAGTAGTAGTAGTAGTAGTAGTCGCAGTAGTAGCAGTAGCTGTAGCAGTAGCAGTAGCAGTAGCAGTACTAGTACTAGGGGGAAGGGGGGGTGACCTTGATTCAGACGAAGCAAAACACGCGCAGCAAGAGAACAAAGGAACAAGTACAAGCCAAGAACAGAAACAAGAACAACACCTTCCAATCAGACACGCCGGCAGGCTGGCGGATTTCGGCTTTACGGGTGTGGCCATTTTTCTGTTTGTTACGTGTGTTTCCAAATATGGCCATGTCCGGCTGCAATCCATTTACTGATATGTCAATGGCTTTCCTGAAATCTTGGATTTGTCAGACCGGTTCCAACAGTATACGTGTCTCATGTAGAGGCAGTAGTACACTGAGATTTAGTGGCAAATATGACAGTATTTAGGGCCAGATTTGGGTACTGTACCCCGTTGGACGCTGGCGGATTTTGGAATCTAGGGCTGGCAAAGCATTTGAACAGCCCCTCACAATCCAAAACCCAAATACGCATTTGAACAAACGTAAATGTTTGTTATGGGTAAAACCCAGAACGGGCAGAACAAACTGTCCATACAGGTTCCTATGTTTTTCGAAGGAAGTTTAGAAGTCAAACTTCCCACAATATGGACAGATGGAAAAGCAGAGGTGGGAAGAGTCAGAGAAGAGAAGAGAAGACGAGAGAAGATCAGAGAAGAGAAAGAGTCAGAGAAGAAAGAAGATGCAGGTGCGCGAAAAGGTAGGAAAGTCGCGAAACACATGATTTGTGGCTCCGGAGGGTCGAAAAGTAGGCTCGCTAAAGTGGCGGGTGCAGAGCCATCTGGCCAGATGAGAGATGAAAAATCGCGCGAAGCACATTCGGAAGTCAAAGTGCGCAAAGCACCTCATGTTCGGACGACTTTTGAAGTTGAGATGTCGAAAAAGTGCACGCCGTTATGGCGCGAAGCACGTTTGGAAGTCAAAATGTACAAAGCACACCATTCTCGGACCCCTTTTGGAAGTTGAGATGAGCCGATTTGGCGCGAAGCACATGTGGAAGTCAGAATGTACAAAGCACACCAGCTCCGGACCACTTTTGGAAGTTGACATGTCGAAAAAGTGCACGCCTTTGTGGCGTGAAGCACATTTCGAAGTCAACATGTTAAAAGCACCCACATGTTCGGACAACTTTTGGAAGTTGAGATGTCGTTTTGCGTGGCATGCGCAAGGGATTCGCACCTTGTCAAAAGTGAGCAAAACGTGAGGGTTTTGTAGCATTTCCAAAAACGATAGCAGGCGTGGGACATTTGAAGAGGATCTGCAACGATGCATTTTCCATGGCAGGCGCAATACAAGAGACATGTTCATCAGAGCTGTTAGGAGGTCCGGGCGCTGATTTCCTGAGAGGGTTGCATTTTGGAGCCTCAGATCATCAGGTTTGCCAAGATGATTTTGCGTGGCAGGTGCAGCGCTTCGTGTGACCTGGCATCACTTTTTCGTGGCAGGCGCAGTACTTTAGCCAGGTGGAGTGGAAAAATCGTAAAACGATTGGCACGAGGCCGTCAGCTCTGTGCTCTGCACTCAACATTCCATTTTTGAAGGAAGTCTCGCAGAATTGCTGTCAACTTCGAAAATTGAGGTAGTCTCGCTGATTTTTTTCGCTTTTGATGTTGTCAAGTTCAAGAAATGAGGAAGCCTCGCAGAATAGCTTCGTTTTCAAAGTTGCAGATAGACAGACAGACAGACAGACAGACAGACAGACAGATAGATAGATAGGAAAGAGATAGATAGGAAAGAGATAGATAGGAAAGAGATAGATAGGAAAGAGATAGATAGGAAAGAGATAGATAGGAAAGAGATAGATAGGAAAGAGATAGATAGATAGATAGATCGATAGATAGATCGATAGATAGATCGATAGATAGATCGATAGATAGATCGATAGATAGATCGATAGATAGATCGATAGATGGATAGATAGGTAGATAGATAGACAGATAGATATGTAGGTAGATAGATAGAGAGAAAAATACAACTACGACTACCACTGCCAGTACACTACAACTACAACAGCAACGACAACAACAACAACAACGACAACAACAACAACAACAACTACAACTACAACTACAACTACCACTACAACAACAACAACAACAACTACTACTACTACTACTACTACTGAAACTGCAACTGTCACTGCAACTGCAACTACACACTGCACTACACTAGTTACACTACACTACACTACAGCTACGCTACAACTAGACCACGCTACACTACAACTACAACTACGCTACTTCACACACACTACACTAGACTACACTATACGACACTAAGAGTACACAACACGAGAGTACACTACACTACAGTACCCTACACTACATTACACTACATTACACTACATTACACTACACTACTTTTCAGCTACAACTACACTACACTAATGACACTACACACTACAACTACAACTCCACTGCACTACAACTACAACTACAACTGCGCTACACCACACTACGTCCAGCAATTGTGGGAGAGGTGACCACCGCAACCATTGCACCCATTCCAAAAAACACAACTCCAACCACCTTTCGGTCCATCAGTGGATTCGCTCTGCCATGCCGACACTGTAACGGGTTTGCTCCAACTTTTTATGAAAGGTAGCCACAAGGGGCATTAGTTTATGATTATGTCAGTTTGCCAACCTTGATTTACCCAGTTCTCCCCCTTGTATTTGGGGTGGAGCAGCTCTGTTGTAGTCTGCCAATCATTTCACAAAACTGGAGACCTCATTCAACCACTGGATGGTCTGCTGTGGTGAACCAAATCATTGGATGATTCCTCCGATTCATGATTCTCCTATTGAAGATCGGGATTCCCAGCCAGGTTCGTTACGGAGGATAGATATATAAAAACATGCTTTGTTGTATGGGTAAATGTTGGTACGTAAAATCCATTAAGACCCAATGGTAAGTAAAAAACCCATTGAAAACCCGAAAATATGAGTTGGTGGATTGGTGCCTCGGGCCATATCGACCATGTTCCAGGCTGCTGGCATGGCGGCTGTGGATATTTTGATCAACAATGCTGGGTTGGCCCTTGGGGTCGCCAGCGCCATTGAGCCACTCGCCATTGGGCTGGATGGCAGGTACCTTGACCCACAAAATAGACATACAGATCAGAAGATGTTTCGTAAAAATGCAAAGATTTGGAGGTGCAACTTTTCTGGGTATATTAACGGTGCAGTTGAAAGAATGGACGGAACCATACGCTTGGGATGAAACTTCTTTCTGAGCTATTACGAAGTAGAATCGCAGTGCCACAGATAGATAAATTGCACTCCTTTACATCGCACTACATTGCAAGACAGCCGCGAAATGGGAATCACTGATGGATTTGTTCTGCTGGTTACCCTCTTCTGATTTATGCGTATAATTAGCTATGGAACATCACCATGAAAGTTTTAGCCAAATCATCGATTTGACATAGGGCCATAGCTTCCATAGCAAAAGGGGAAATTACCAATCACCATTAGAAACAGGTAAATCATCGAACTGTAAATGGTCATTTTCATTCATTTTCCATAGCAAAGTGTGTTTTCAACTACCGGTAGCGGAGAGAAGCCAAATTTGGCAGGAACGAACTGAGCAACATCCAAACGATGCTTGCAACGAACGTCACTGCAGTGATGTGCCTCGGTCAATGGTGACCTTGGTGAACCCAGGGAACCTGGACCTGTTTTTTCATCCCAGATTATCCAAAATCGGTTATTCTTAATGGAGAAATGGTTTGGGGTATCCTTTATATATACATATGTACATTAGTATATAATATACTTAATAAAATATATATATATACACTAAAAAAATATATATATAAATTTACACTATAAAATAATATATTTACATTAATATAATATATATATATAAATAATAATAAATATATATATATAGAAATAATAATGAATATATATTTATATGTATATACATGAACATATAATATAAAACATATTCAATATTTAATTTAACATAAAATACATGAATATGTTAAATATGTAATTAAACATATATCTATCTACAAAAAATCTATAATATAGATAATATAATATATTTTCATTAGTATATATACAGGATGCATAATATAAAACAATTTCATTAATATATAACATATATAGCATAATAATATATATATATATATACACATTAATATATGAAATAGAATAAATGATATAGTCTTAAAAAAACTAATATATATACATATATATATATTTCAGTAAATATTATATATGTAAGCTTTCTTAATAATATGTAAATATATATATACTTAACTGTATGTTATATGTGCAATATAATATATTTAGATTTTTATATTATATATATAATAATCTATATTTACATTAATATATACATTAAAATATATTTGCATTAATATACATTATGTACATTAATATGTGAAATATTTTTAATGTACCATATATACATTAAATGTTTTACATTCATATTTAAAATCATATATATATATATTCCATTACGATTTGGTCATATACATATGTTTTTTTTACTATTTATATTTATATATTATATAAAATACAATGTTTTTAATATATTTTAACATATTATACATTTTACAAATTCAGAGTTAACATCTTAATATTTATATATATGTTAATCTAGATAATTTTATTCATTATGTGATGTTTTTTTTTTGTCATATCGTATATATTATAATTTGTTATGTTACATAAATATATATATATTCTATATTATATATTTTCTAAAATTTATTTGTTAAATATCTTTATTATTATTCAACATTTTTTCTATAGATATTTTTTGGATATTATATTTAATACAATATATTGGATATATAATATATTTAATGTATATTATATTTAATATATAGCGTGCATTATTTTAAATATAATATATTTTTTTTTGATATTGTGGAATATATACAATATAGAGATATTTGTATTACTATAAATATATATATATATACATATTTCTTTATTCTGTATATTATTCATAGAATATATGATTATAATTTTAGTAATGTAGATACTTATATATATAGTACATATGTATTTATGATAATACATATTTGTATAATATATATATATATATTGATATTTTTAAATTTAATATATTATATATTTTTATTTTATTTTTTTACATATTACACATATATATATATACATATATTTATATAAATATATATTTTACATATGTATATATATATATGTATACATACATATATTTGTATACATACATACGTACATACACATACACATACACATACATATACATACATATACATACACGTACATACAAACATACATACATACATACATACATGGAAAGTCCATACGAAAGGTGCGGATCGGAATGGATGGCATGCCTGACGCAGTGATACACAATGAACGCACTGTTTCGAGGCATTTAGTGGCAACTTTTGGGCCACAGATGCGTGAACGTGGCAAAGGGCACATTGTCAACATCTCATCGGTGGCAGGCCTGGAAAGATTCTCCGTTGTGTTTCACGTAAAGTGGATGCAATCTATATATGTGATTATTATATGTATATAGATAATATATATATAATATATATAGTATATATATATAGAGACATAGACATAGAGCAACCGAGGAAGCGAAGGTTTCAAATTCCTATGCATCCAATAGTTTTCTTTGCGACGATGTGATCAGACAGGACACGAGGCCTACCAGGGTGGTTCGGCCTACTGTGCCACCAAGCATGCTGTCAATGCGCAGCTTGGTAGTACGCGAGTGGCTGGGGACGAACTGGGTGGTTACTTATCTAAGGGAAAAGTAATGACTAGTAATGTGAAACCCGGATTCATAAATCCCGGTCGATGAAAATTTGGGGATATTTGGGGGTGCCCCAGTGATGGCTACTCAAATGATACCACCCAACAAAACCTAACAGGACTCACTGAGACAACCTGCGCGGGATGTTGAGGGCCATCGTCCTTTCGAGGTTCACCATCGCATCGAGACATGACCTGGCCGGAACTCCCATCAGGCATTGTGTCGACAGGGGTGAGGACCAGGGAGGATAGTAGATATTGATGGATCCTGAAGATTAGCGAACCACAACGAAGAATACAAGTTCATGACAATTTCGAGTTGTTTCAAGTTTCAAGTATCAACTGTATGTAACAGAAAATCAATTTCATGAGCTGTTGATACCACTTGAATTGAAGGAAGCGGGCAGTGAGCCGGAATGTTGAGAATCTCATGTGGCTACACAAAAAGATATCCATGATGAGAATCGGTGGAGGCCCTTTCGGACCGATCGAAGTCAAATGATCGACATCAATTGATCCTCGCGGCCAGGGTCACAGCAATCAGTCCTGGCATGGTGGCTCCTTGCAAGCATGCTCCAGCAATGTGTTGTTTTATGTTGTTTCAAGGCATGCACAGCTTCTTGGCACGGATAGCTGGAAAATCATGTAGTTCGAAAATGGAGTTGTTACATGTGCAGATTTGTCCACCTGTTCGGATTTACATGATCCTACATGGCTGTGAATGAAATGGCCATTCTGTCATTCCGTCTCTGGGTTCGTGTGGCCGACTGCCAAGGAAACGGACTTCTCCAAGGTGCGCTTCGGTGACGAGTCAAAAGCTGCCAAGGTGGCGGCTGGTTGCCGGGAACTGACAGGTGGTTGCTGAGGATTATGGGAAAAAACGGGGACTCCAATATACTCTACATGTTTTAGAAAAGGGTCCTGTTCTACCAAGATTTACAGTAGAGACTTAGACACTCGTGTGATAACATGTCAAAATTGAGTACCCCAAAAATAGATTGTTCCCCCAGTACCCTCTCGTAAGCGTGGCAATGTAGATATGCCCGCACCAGTGCGGTGGTGTTTTTGTCGCCGCTTGTCGCGACCAGAAGATTGCCATACTTGAAATTGTTTAGTGCAGGTATCAACCAAGCCCAAAAAAACATGCAACAAAAACAGCATGTCTTTGATTGACGTTTTTGTCATATTCACATGTTAACTTCCCCATGCAAAACCCTTTCCAATCCTACCGTTGCGCGTGCAGTGTTTTTATTTGTTTTGCATTGCTGAAAAGATACTCATTGAATTGCGGGATATCCACATTAAGCCCATGTTGGGTGAGTTTTCGCTATCTGAAGTTTGTTTTCAAGTAGTGCCACATTTGGAAGATGCTGCACCTTTTCGAAAAGGCAAGAATACAACGAGATTGTTTTGCTCTCCAAGGCTAAAGGACCCTCCAGTAGGTCCAAACTATGGGTAGTAATTGTATTAAGTCATTCAGGCACAGGAAACAGCAAAGCTGCATACAATCCCAACATAGGTCAACATGGTCCGAAAATGGGCCAAGATATGTGTAATGTAGGCTCAACATGGCTCAACATGGGTCCAAATCACGAAAGTTACAGCCCCTCCCCCCTCCCTCCCCCCAAGCTCGCGGGGCATTTTGGAGCGGTCTTGGAAGCAGATGGCCATAGGCTCAAATCCTGCCAGGGGCGTGCTGAGCTCTCGGCAATCTGTCCTGACCATGTCAACGCCCCATCATCCTTCCAACTCATATGAACCTTAGCTTTCGTGCACCCCCCCCATGGGCCTCAAGTGATGTAACTCAGGCTCAACATGGCTCAACTTAGAATGACCATTTATAGATGCCTGGATCCCAAAACATCCATTTATAAATGGACGAATTCCATTTCCTATTTCAGAAATGGTCGTTTCGTGAAACACCCAATTCTGGAGAATTGCCACTCTGCCATGGATTTTAACATATCATGTTAAGTGACCCTGTGTTGAATTCCTCGCCTTTTTTTCTCGCTCCAAACTCAAGTCTCTTGCAACAAAGCCCTGCGCAAAGCAACTAGATATCGGAAAATCACCTTCGTGCCTTGTACTCTGGCTGATACACGGCGTGATATCCGAGCAATATGTCCTACGAAGTCTTCGCACATAAAAGTAGAAAAAAGCCACACAATTGCAGACAGACGATCGGTCTTGCTTGTACTGGACCAACATCTCCAGAACCAAATGCGCAAAGGCATGTGCCTTTGGCTTGAGTTTATACAATGCCTTGTTCAAAGAAAATGCCGTCTTCGCAAGGTTCTGATAAGTCAGTAAAAAAGTATACCCTGCACTGATTGCTTGGTGAGCTTCCTGTTCTGTCAAGAAAAAACCTGCTTTGAAAAGTGTCCGGAGGAAAATACCAATAGACTTGCACCCTTCCTGTATCAAAGTCAGCATGGGCCCATGCTCATTCTCCACAAGGATCTCTGACAACAGAAATTCTATAAATTTTGTGACCTTTCCTGTGTCCATCCCTTTGCTCCACTTTCCTTTGGGATATTTGCGAGGTCCATCATAGTCAAGCAAGTCCCAAGTGAATTTCCCAAAATGCGGGGGTGATTTGCTAATGCGTTGCCAACGCCGAAGCTCTTCGTTGAGGAAGGACATGGAATTGGCTTTGTTCCCTTTGTGCATCACAGTTTTCAACAAGAAGATGAGCGAACTGCCACAAAAATCTTTTCCAAGCCCACTGTACCAAATGTGAAATAGATCTCCCTTAAAGAAGTTTGCAAGGTTTTGCTGTTGACAAGGAATGTGAGCCAATATCGGTGGGGGTTCATTCCACGGCAACAAGTTGTTGACACCGGTTGTGGAAAGCCATTCAGCTGTCAAAATATCCAAGTTTTCGAAATCAGGCCCATGTGTTTTTCCAGCAGCACACAAGTAACACACACCTGGGAGAATTGTATTTGCAGTGGCAGACTTGCGAATGTTGTTGAATGATCTCGTCATCAAACCAGCATCACGAATAAAAGGGGCATCCCCACACATACCCAGCACAGCGATCTTGAAAATTTGGCCATGAATCTGGAAACCCTCATCGAACAATGTTCCCATTTCTTTTCCCCAGAAGCCCATGAGATCATAGAAAATGGAATCGTCATTTTTGATGTAGTTGTTGTGAATAGCAACGAACAAGAAGCGATTCCCCAGCGAATTGCCTAAGAGATTGATGCCCATGGCAACCTCATCGTCGTCCATGGCGGCGGCTTCCATCCCTCGAGGCCTCTTCCTGTTTTGAGGCGCACCACCCGATGGTTGCATATCAGGGACTGGGCTTTTGGCAGTCTCCATGCCCAAAGCTGGGTACATGCTGCATATAAGGATGCTCTCTTTTTTGTAGGTCCTTCCACCATCGCCATGTAAGTAATATGGGACCAAGCTAGCAAACTCTTCAGCTGCAAGACCAGAGTGGAATATTTCATGGTTTGGAAAGCACCTTCGGTACTTGTCCCAAAAAGCACTGAAAGTCTCAGAGGCCCGCTTGAGTGGCACACCCAAAACCTTCTGAATGTAACCTTTTTTCACTACTGATGAAAGAATATCCACCGGTCGAAGAACTGGGTAGCTAAACTCCTGATCAGTGTTACCCAGCTTCAGGTTGTGCAATGGGACATTCAATGCTTGATCGCATTTCAATAATGCCTTAAATAGGCCCCCATCTGGATCCTGTGGACATAGCGATGCAATGTGGTTGAGAACTGGGCACCTATCTCTCTTGCTAGCCGCTACAGCCTCCTCTATGCAGTCCACGGCTGCAACCTAAGGTAGGCGAACAAAGAGGTGTTGCCTAGATCCTTTTTTTTGTCCATCCCGTTCAATGTGAGAAAACCCCATGTGATTTGAATGAACTGCAGCTGTTCCCAGCGCCAATGCAGGCATGGAGCTCCACGACTGTAGTTTTTTGCGATGTGCTTCACTGAGTCGCTCAGCTCCACAGGACGTTGACCTGGCACAGTGCATGCGCTGATGTCTAAACTTTTGTGGTGGGGTCGGGTCAACTAAAGTGACTAAAGTGGGAGGTTGGAGACTAAAGTTACTAGAAAGAACATGAGGTTGGATCTGGCCAGGATTGATGTTCAAAATTTCTCAACTGTTCTGGTGGGGCGGCATATCAAGAAATGGGGCTGATTGAAACTAACATGGATGGCCAGCTTTGCAGACAAGTCGATCGAAGTGTGTTTTTCTTTCTCTTTGCGAGCAGCGTAGCCAAATCCCCTAAAGCAACTCAGGTTCTAAGGTGTCTAAAGAACACCATTCCCAAGTTGAACCCTGTAGGCCACAGTGCAACTTGCGAACAATAGATTGATGATCATGTTTTGATCATGTGCAAACTTGAGCTACGATGAAAAAGATTCACTCCTCTTTGACGACCTTTGCCTTCTTGGCTTTCGAGACAAAGATCCTCAAGAAACAAAACATATAATATATATATATGCATGCACTATATCCACAAATTTTGAGCGAATGTTGCGACAAGATATGCTGCATCTTAATCTAGCAAACTCAGGACATCACTTGGCTGCGTTCTCAGCGCTGGTGGCCTTTGTCATCCTTGGCTATGGGCAGCCGAATGGTTCCCCGTAGAAACTTGGTTCATACTATGCGCATCCGACATGGAAGGTTGATCCAAGTTTCTCTCTTTGAGCTGTCTTGTAGTGGGCCTCCAGCTCTTTGCATTGCCTTATTGGGTTTCTTGAATTTGACGCTTGCTTTTTACAAGTCACAAACTGTATATAATAATCTATAATGTCTCAAAATAGCGATGCTCGAAAATGTTTGTTTTTAACCAAAAAGAATAGGTTTCGAGCATCCCTATTTTGAGATATCCCCATATATATATGATAGGATTGTCAGAAGATGTCACTAACTTGTGCATCAAACGGTTTGCAATCAAAACACTCTGCGGTGTATTTTTCAGAACTTTCACCTTCAGCCTGGATCTCCGTCATTGCCTCATACACGTTTTCCAGGGCCTTGCGGATAGTCTCCATCTTGGTGACAGCCCTTGGAAATCGCTGGACCCGCTGGACAATTGCAGCAAAATGGACACTATGGAAGCTTGACTGAATTTTGAATGCAGTGGCGGGGGGGATGTTCATACGTGCAGTCATTTTAAGACCAGATTCGATTGACATGTTTTGTCCTCATAGTCTTGGATTTTCTCGATCATATTGGTCAGCTTGGTCATTCCCTGCAAAGTCCCTTTCAACATGTCAGAGAGCTTTCTGGGTGCCTTAGATGTAAAACATGAAAAGGTGCTTCCCAATATCTTGGTCAAGATATGAAACCACACGAGTAATGTTTGTTAACTTGCATGCGTGCATGCCACACTCTTGTGCACATCACCCTCCTGTTCCAATGCTCCTGCAGTCCCCAAGTCATCCTGGAAGCCTGCAGAACTGAAGTCCATAGTGGGAAATAGATCCTTGCCAGCTTCAACTTCCTGTTCATGCTCACGCTTTCTGGTCAGACGTTCAACATCCTCCCGTTTCAAAGACCCCTCAGTGCGTGTATTAACCCAGTACTCGTAGGTGTCATCATCATACTCACATTTCCTTAGGTTTCAGAAACCCAAGTTCAATAAATAAACTGTTTCAATAAAGTTCAGTTGCACATGCTGCCATCATGTCCAAAAAAATGGATCATGTTGATAGTTTCAAGCCATGGAACCGGGTGAGCTTGTTGTGGACAGCCCACTTCACAATCTTGTCAATTCGGTCCCTTGGTTTTGGGAGGTTTGAAATTGAGGGTATTCACGCATAGGAGATTAACATATATATATAATATAATAATATATAATATATATATATATTATAATATCTACATTATGTAATATATATATTATAATATATATATATATTATATATATGCTATATAGGTGTCTGCAAAAAAATGTTGATTTTTTAAGACAATGAGCTGGTTGTAGTTCAGCTCATCTTTCATGTCATCAACAGAGTAGAATCCCCCTTTCACTTCCAAGGTCTTCGTCTTGGTGGTGATGCTCAGAATCTCCACTCGTTCGATGAAAACTGCCTGCATGCAGGCAAGAGGGGTAGGGCTTGATTTGGCAAAGCTGTGCTTGACCTTTCTTGAACCTGTTCTACATGCTCCTGCATATTTCTTTGTACAATACAACTTATAAATTAACCCTGCCTATATAGATATTATTTTGAAAGGATCTATTGTTCCAAACCCTGCCTTCACACCACCTGACTTGCACCACAGAGAGAACAATTTCTCTTTGCCTTTGGCAGTGTTCCACATGCTGGTGATGTCTTGTGGTACCTCCAAACGACCTGTAGTTGGTTTCGGTGTGACAATCCTTCTGACTTGCTCTCGCTGGGCACGGCTCATACTGGCGGGATGCATCACAATTGGAACTGTCCAATCGTTCCCATCGGCAGGTTCACCGATGGAAGCTCGACGACCTTCAGGCACCTTGGCAAAGCAATGCGGCCAGGATGTCAAGGGCCAGGAGGAACAAGCATGCAGGATTGTTTTGGATATGTTTTTTGATTACTTTAGATCTGTTCACAACTATTTGCAGTCTTAGGACGGTATCCCTTGCCAAGAGCTCTTCAAAATCATCCGGGGAGTCCTCAGGGCATGGGAAATTGAAAGCTATATAGGACCCATGCCGTTTGAAAAGGATTTAAAACAGAAACCCAAGATGCATATAATGAAAATTGTTTCCACCCAGTTCCTTGCGGGTGGGAGGAGTGGACGGTGACGGCACAGGCGGTGTCATCTCAACCAAAGGTTTTCGGTTGGGTTCATCATGACCATTTGGAAAGACCAATGAACTTGATCCTTCATTTGGGGAACTTGCAACCGTCTCAAGATCCTTATCAAGGGACCGGTTCACAGGTTTCAAGGTAGGTGCCCTGGATGGCGTGGCTGCCGTCAAACGTTTAATCTTTTCTCCGGTGTTGTCTGGACGGGTAGGTTTGACCGGGGCCCCACCTTCTAGTGATTGCGAATCCAACTGGGTAGTAGGAATTGCTGTGGACCTAGACGTGGCTGGCCTGGCAACTGGCCTCACATTCTCCTGCAGATATACACTCCCTGGGGAAGGTAAAGTAGGATCCGGTAACTTCTTCTGCAAAGCCTGAACTTCCAAGTCCGGAGTAGGCCCATCACCGACCTGTCACAGAGAGAGATTATTTGGTATAGAGTATTATATGCATGCATGGTGTTCTACATAAATTGCTTATTCCTGAAACCCAAATTCAAGAAAAGAATGCCATATGATGAACCACCAAGTAGACCAAAAACACTTAATTCCTTTTGGGGGTAATTTTGGGCCAGCAGAACTTATACGTTGGACTTGTGTTGCCCATGGACGCCAAGTGGTTCAAAAGAAGCACATGTTCAAAGCTTTTGAGGATAAACCCCACAAACACCATCACTTGGGATTCCCTTTTAACCAAAATAGATTATATTTTCTCTTTCATATATATAATATAATATATGATCCCTTTCATCTTCAACCTTCAACAACTGAGGATGGGCCTGAGTGGGGTATACCTTCGCCTTCCAGGCAGCAAGCTCCTCGGCAGTGGCTGGGATTGTAGTTGCTGTCGATGAACAGCGCAATAATGGTGGGGATCTCACTGGCGACCCTGCAGCCACGGCTTCCAATGCCTGGGCAGTTGAAGGCTAACACAGATATAGGGCTGTTGGAATTTGATATACATATAACAATATTATTATGATTATAAATAGATTGCATATAATATATATATATATTATATTATATATATATTATATATATATTATATATTATATATATATATTATATATATAATATATATATAATATATATATAATAATAATATATATGTATGCCTAGCCTCAAGAAACGCTTGGAGTTCTTCAGGGTCATCTGGTAAATGGGCTTCAATCTGCCGCATGACAGGTAGCTGCGCGTCAGAGTCCATATGTTTAATAGCCGACAAAAGTGTTGCAGCTGACCAGGATTGCTGCAGCACAGGGGAATCCATGTTGGCCTGCAAACAGAATTGGTGGCAGGTCCCATGCTGGTATGTTTTCAAAAGTTTTCGAAAAAAATGCACACTTCGCGAAAATAAACGTTCTAACACTCCATAATTTTACGAACTTTTTCGCGCATGGATGAAACCGGACGTTGCATACATGTACATGGATGTTGCATGCATGAACATGGATGTTTCACGAAATCATTTTTCGCGAAAAATCAGCACGAAAACAAGGAATTGGATCAAACACCACCTTTCATGATTGTACGACCTTTTATTTCGTAGTTTCACGACTTATTTTTCAACCCTTGGAATCATCCCAAAACCAGGCCTCCAAGAAAGTAGGCAAAGGCGCCGTGCACACAGCAATGCGGAGCTAAAGATCTTGCAGTTCATGATAAGACCACGATCATTTCGACAAATTGCAATTAATACAATATGCAATAAAGAACATTTCGGGATTGCATGCATGAATGAATCTATACTTTTGCCATGTTCTTTGCATTCGATAACTGGTGCGCATTCGCACCGATCCATAATTTAAGTGGCACATGCCCACACCAATTTCCCCATGGTGTGCATGATGCACCAAGTTCTGAGGGAATCAATGGTGGTTTACACCAAGTGATCCGTATTGTCAGGAACTATCCATTCCCATCCACACGGGATTTCCAAGCCTTTGGCTCCCAAAAGGTAACGGGCTACTTCCTTAATATATGCATCATCCCAGTTGTCATGGTCAATGCGGTTCACCCAAAGCTGACGAAATTCTTCTGCAACATCTCCTTGGGGTGGGATGACCTTCTTCACCATCTTGGGGTAGAGAAAGGCGGCTCTTTTGGCAAAGGATCTAGTGTATGTCCTCAATGGCTGTGGCAGGTATACCTATTAATATTATACTGACCATTACACTGACCAATTAATGGTATATGACATCGATCATAGTTGCAGACTAGAATCTGGGTTGCTGTTAGATGCTTTGTGCCATGGAACCGTTTTCGGCCTTTGCTATCCTTGTATTGGACAACTGGTTGGGTCCCATTCTTTTTTTGTCTCGACTTCAGTTTCTGTCTCAATTTCTTGGTCATACGGCCTTTCCAGAAGTAAGCAATGATCTTCGAGTTAGACCAGAGGCAAGTCCTTTTCGGTGAGGGATGGTTGTAGTGCCCCATCCAGAACCAGGTTCTCCAGATCTGCAAGCGGGCGGCGCCAAGTCAGGTCGATGATACTTGATTGCAATTGGGATTAAGATGTCTTGGGATACAATAATATTGTATATATATATTATAATATATATATATATTTATGTAAATTTCAATTTCACAGGACAGTTCCATCATACATGGACCAAAATGAATCTCTTTGCTGGCACCTTCTGAAATTCGCAAAGTTGCTGAAACCGAAAATGTCGTGCAAGAAGCGAGCTTCCAGGCTGCTCAACTATCATGGTGGAGCCCAAGGCGATACATAACCATGCCAATAGTACACTCCTGTTGCAACAGAAACTTAACAACTCCATTTGGATTCGGGCATTGTGAAAACAATCACACACATTGAAGTATCATCAAATAAAAACATATAAAACAAGCAGTCCTTCCCACCATGGCATTGGATATTTGCACACTTTTAGATTCTGGGTATCCCATAGGGTCCAGGAAGGTTCGTCCAGTCGATGGGGCTGATATAGACACCCAGCTCGAGCACTTAATTCCCATCCACGTCACGCTACCAGGTAAGCCCCTCAAGACCGAAACCAAATGGGTCCTAAGTTGGGGAAGACAGGGAACGTTATCTGTTTTTTGCATTCAACTTGCGCATGATATGAGATAATCTATCGAGGCCCCTACGCAAACCCAGCTGGTGTCATGATGTCATGACCCCGGTGGTAGGCAAGGTCCAGTCGGGCAGAGGTACCATGCACCTCTCTCCTCACATTGGTCAACTGACCATGGCCAGCATAGTGCTCAACAAAGCAATAGTCCTGCATGCAGATTATGAAAGCTCGCTCAATCACACATTTCCTTCATTTTTTAAACACATGCTGCATCTAAATGGCTGGCATTGATATTTTTAGCAGTGATCACAATCTGATGTATATATGTAAAGGGTTGAATCTATATATAATTATATCCATAGATATGTAAAGGGTTGAATCTATAATTATATCCATGACTGATCGATGCTATCATCCTGGGAGAGGTCCAGTCGCTGATTCCACAAAGTCAGTAGGACGAGAAGCACCAGAATCTGCAGGGGGTTCAACAAAGGATCAAACAGCAGGCAATTCAACATGGGTTCAATAAACTGTTCATCAAACATGTCACCTGCAAAAAAAAATGGAGGAACATAATTTATTTAGAACATGTTGGAACATAAAACACACATATATAATATATATATATATTATTATATATATACATATGAGAAACCAGCCTTCGGTGCATGGGCTTTCATGAGTTGGACCGCTACTTGGAATGGATCCCGGCGTTGCGGCATGAGTACAAACAAGGGACAGCGCTGAAGTCAAATTGAGCCCGATATTGCTGAAAAACAATGGTTTAAGTTTGATGCAGGTTCGAAGGTGCATCAAATTACCAAACTATACCCACATCATCCCGGGGCCCACAAGCATGTCAGCCATACTGAGCAGCTCTTCCGCGTCAGCAAAGGAATGGAAGCCCGATGGCATGTACCTGGAGAAGGCACGCAAGATAGGGAAGAGTACGAGTCTCTTTGGGCCCCACTTGGATGGGGAAATAAGAAGCTTGTTTCCGGATCCCCCTACATCACTATCATACAAAATGTTAATAGTTGAATATACATATATGCATATACATGCATGCATGTTTCAGATTCTTTACATATGTTTATATACATGTATACATGTATGATATACTATATATTATAAATATATTCCACATTGGATCCTGATTTTCATCTGTCTTAGCAGGGTTGTTTCAACTGAGGGTGCATGAGCCCCACACTTTTTTTTGGTCCAAACTCCTTCGAACGGTCTTAGCGGCGAAATGACACTTGCAGCCAGCTGCACATGCTCTGGGTTGATGATGGTATATGAAACATGGTATATATATATATATACATATGTTCTGCTATCATAATCAAATGTAATGAGACTGCAGCCATCCGATTTCAAAGATGCATGTTGTTAGCTTCTTTTTTGGAATGCCACCCCAGGCAGCCTACTGCAGCCCACTGACTCCCCAATCAAAAATTGGTGCCATATGATAGTCACCAAGCAAAGCCAAAGAATTGCCACGTGGCCATTGGCTCAGGCACTATTGCCAATCATTTCACTATGCTGCGCCCTCAACAGACTTGATGTACTGCAACCCGTCTGCATTCAGCACTTCGCCTTAGTTCAGGAGAAATCCAATGGGAACAAGGGGCTATGGATGTCATTTTTTCTGGGCATACATAATTTAACCCTTGAAAACCTTGATTGAAACATCGTTTGATGAAGAATACAAGTTGCTCATCGCATCCTGGCGGATGAATTGGATAGCCAACTCCTGGTTGATAACCTGCTTCACACTGAGACTCTCATCGGCTTCGCCCCAATGATGTTCGCAAAATAGCCACCAATTCTCCTATATATGCAATTGATCGATACATGGGACGTTATACATTATTTTTTACATTATTTTAAAAACATTCTGAAGCCATGTGCTCAATTAACATAACCCTAATTCAGTCCTCACTCCAAGTATGAGAGGTCAAATACTTCCGCAAGTCGGTGTTGTACACATCACGAATGGCGTCAAACTTCTGGCTATTGAGCTTTGAGGTTGGTCGGTAGCGCTTGGCGAAGGTTGCTTTTTCTCCTGACCTTTTCTTGGGGGAGGCCTTCTTCACCTTTTTCTTGGGGGCTACCTTCGGTTTGTTCTCCTTCTTGTCTTTCTTGTTCTTCTTTTCCTTGTCCTTCTTGTTTTTTTTTCCTGCAGACTTGGCCTTGGCCTTGGCCTTTGCTTTTGCAGCAGGGCGCTTCTTGGGGACAGGTGATGATGAATCTGATGCCGAGTCAGAAACTTTCTCTTCCTCCTCGCCCTCCTCTTCTTGGGCTGTCTCTCCTTTTTCATCTTCCTCCTCCATATCCTCAGAATTGTTCTTGCTCTTGCCTGCAGCTTTGCATGCCTTGCTCTCTGCCTTAACCTCACCTTTCTTTTCCTTGGTTTCTTTCTCTGGTTCAGCAGGTACTTCCCTGGTCTTGTGTTTCTTCTTCGGTTCATCTGCATCATCCTTGGTATCTTCCTTCTTGCGTGTTTTGTTTTCCTCATCGGTGTTCTTGGGTTTCTTTTTTTCCATCCTGAGTTGCTGATCCCGGGTCACATACGATTGCTCCTGCAGGGAAGGTCGAGGCCCGGGTCATCAGAAGCATGTTTGAAACAGATATGAAGTTTATAAATATCGTTCAAAATCATGTCCAAAACAAATATAAAGATAAATATAGAATTTGTTTGACCCCCCAACGTTTGTCCTGCTTTTCTGGGTTTGACTTGTCCTTGATCACCCCAAGATCACTCTCAAGCGGCTGTGTCTCTTGCGTGTCGGCGGTGGATCCTACGGGTTCAATCTTCTTAAAAACCAAAAGCATCATATGTAGCAAACCCTTGAAATCAAGATGTGGCTATACACACACATATATATATATATATACGTGAAAAAAACAACACAGTTGAGAAACCTGCAGGTCCACTGGTGGGGCGCGAATGTTTGGGCACTGCTGGAAGAGAGGGGGTACTGCTTGGGGCCGAAGGTGCATCTCCATCTGGGGCCATACCATAGCCATCGTCCTTCCTAGGCAGGGGTTGATGGGGATGATTTACAATAATACTTTAAATTTATAATTATGACCGTTAAACTTGGGCATGTCAAAGTTAAAAGAAAAAGGCGCACCCTGAAGAATGAGTTTTGAAGGGATATTTGTTCCATCAAAGGCTCTTCGAGTCCATTTTTTTTTTGACCATCTGTAGCAACAACTGGATTGCATCTGGATCAACCCTGGATGAGCTGGCGGGTTTGGATGGCCCCGGTGCAGCACCTCTCGACTTGGATCCATCATCCATGGCCTCAGAGTCCTGCCTAGCTAAGGCAGCCAACTCATCAAATGCTTCACGTGCCTCGAGCTCTGAATTGCTACGGGACAAGGCTTCACGGAGTTCAAAGATGGACGGCTGTGGGGAGTCCTGTTGGTCATCATCAGATGCATCAACTTTTTCATCATCATTCTCATCAGCAAATAGAAACGGGCAACGTCCTTCCTTACATGGTTGGCCATGGGGACAATAGAACATAACAACACTATGGGATTTCAAGTGATAACATACCATATATTTAAACCACATGTTGAACATGTCTCAAGTTGGAAAATTTTCATATGTCAGCTCAGTGTCTTCATATGCCTTGCTGTAGGCGGCTGCCACATCATAAACCAAATCACGGATGTATTTGTCCTAATCTGGGGACTGAACATGACCCAAAAAAAAGGTATTATTGATATACCATTGAAAAAAAACATATCAAACAAAAGCCAAAATATTGTGATTTGTCCCAGCAGCCCTGGGCAGTTCCCACTTTCTCCACTTCGCTTTGATGATCGTCAACATTTTTTGATAGCAGAGGCCGTAGCATAGATCACGGTTTTGGGGCCATCAAGCTTAGTATCCATCTCGGGATCCATTGTCTCATAGAAATTATTGATTGGAGGAAGAATATATGGAATCCGGTTGGTCAAGATGACACCACTGGCCTTCATTGTTTGGGTGTACCCCTTCAAGATAAGGTAGTTTTTTCGTATGTTAGCCAACGAAGGGTGAACTACTGGTTTATCATCCACTTCTTTCAGAAGTGGCTTCCGCTGAACTGCAAGCTTGCAGAGCCCACGTTGGTCTTCCCAAAAAGGAACACATGGCGCAAATGAAAAAGATTTTGGGTTTGGATTCGGCATTATGCTGGCTGATACCCCCAGCCAGAATGCTGCAGAATGTGGGTGAAATCAGCAACAATATACCCATCCCGGCATGACATGTCTACAGTGTTGCATCCCCAATCAACCACCTGCACACCCCATGTCCCACAGGCGCACGGTGCAGCAACTCCATCAAAGATCTCGACGGAGAAGCGCCAAAAAAGACGCAGCACATTGTGGCGGCGTCGTGGGAGGAAAGTGAATAGAAGGCTAGCACATCATGGATTATATATTATAATATTATATCGATCATATTAAATTCACAATAATCGATTACATGGGAACAATATTATATCGATCATATTAAATTCATAATAATCGATTACATGGGAGCTATCCTCATGAAAGAATCTATTGTTGATCTCACACATGCTATAAATCTTATATAAGACATGAATGGTTTCCACAAAATTGAGCCTGGAACACAGCATCATGGAAGGTTAAATTTCGAGATTTTGCGAAATGGTTGTTTGGGCAAAAATGGTTGTTTGACCAAACCCATGGATATAAATGGTCGAAGCAGGTTGCAGGTGTGTATTTAGTGTATTTAATCGTCCAATCACTGGACACTTTCCAGCCGACCAGGTCTACGAGAACATCATTCCACTGGTGGCTGAGGATATTGCCGACCAGATTGTGTATGTCACCACTCGACCGAGGTCCTGGATGTGTGATCCGAAAGTTTCGAGAAGTCCAAAGGTATCCAAAGGTTCAATGCTCGAGAAGAAAAACTGGAATTTGTATGAATTTGTATCAAGACTTCCTCATGACTTGTGGCCAGTTGTTCTGGAACGTTCTGGATTTGTTGGGGGTTGCATTGCAGCCTGTTGCTGCGTGGGGGTTTGAGCACAAGATTGTGCATGCTACATTGAATTTCTGGTGCAGCGTTGCATGGTAGACGCCAACGGGACCTGCCACCAGCGAAGGCACGTGCAAATCGCTGACATCATTTCCTATGCTACAAATCAGGTGCTGGGTGTTTGAGACTTGATTTCATGGACAATCCATGCGAAATCCACCTTTTGAGATAGGAAAAACATGTGGTAAGCATTGGTAAACATGAGTGTCCTCTAATTCTCGCCTGGCAACTTTCGAGCTATGGTAGCTGCGATCTCCATGGTTCACCTCGTTGTTCCGGACAGGGCCATGCAAAATATGTCATCGAGAGACAAGGTGGGAAACTGGACGGATTCGGCACAAAGATGTCCATCTTCAGGGGGTCCATTGCGCAGTCTCCAACAGAATTACTTCAATGAGTTTTTTTTGTGCGAGATTCTTCAAAGGAGCAGTCCTAGTCTATGAGTCTGAAACCATCAATATGATGTAATGCAACAAGCCCAATAACAAAGCACAACACAATTTACCAAGTTTTACCATTTGGTGGCAAGGGTTACTGCAAACCATAGGCCAAAAAGATTCAAACAGTTTACCCAACATTATTAGTGATAGTCCATATATGAGTTTCATTGATTTTTCCCATTTACATTTGTCATGAACAAACACCTAAGACTTATAATAAGATTCATGAATTTATCCAACATGTCATTCTGGCCATGCGCATTTCATGATTCATCTTTAACATGTTGACACATGTGCCATGGGGATGGTCATCCTGGTCATCCCCCGATGAATATGGGATGGACATACCCACTATATCCCACTATAATGTGGTACTGTAAACCCATGTAAACCCTAAACATATCTAAACATATCTAAATATCATAAATCATAAACCAACCCCAAAAATTCCCCCATTTCTCTGGGTGGTGTTTCTAGCACCATGTTAGGTGAGTCTATGGGAGCAGGCACAATGACATCAGCGGGGCAAGCTTTGGTGGGGATAGGATGTGGGGATATCATGGGAAGATCATGGTTGATAAGGTAGTTCATGGGAATTTATCACCATCATTGGGTGTTGAGTATCAAAGATAAAGGGATATGATTGATAAACTTAGCGGGTGGTTCTTACAGTATAGGCATTCCAGGATCCTTCAATTATTGGGGATTATCAGAACTCAAGAACTGGGAACCCCCATTAATCAACCACTGCTCATCTCAAGATACGGAATCACCAGGGATGGGGTGGAGGAGGGCCTATCTGGTTGGTGGTTTGGTTGATTATTCTAAAGTTCCATCAGGAAACAGAGGATGAACCCTGAGGGGTAATTTCGAGGGTCATTGTCGCAACCAACCATGTATATATATATATGTTTACTGAAGAGAAGGAATTGCTTGTAGAGCAAACATTTGTGTTCAAAGTATCAAACCAGCTGCCTGAGAAGTCCTATCTCGGAGGTTTTTCCCAGTGGATCTGATGTTGGGATTTGGGATCCCCAATTCTTGGAAACACCCCCAAAAATTGCTAATGTTCCTCTTTGTTGATTGGACGTGAACCCCCTGTTGCCTCTGTCAACCCTTTGCTACAGGCAATTGAGATGTGGGGTTGCCCCTTTTTGCATCCGCTCCGATATGATTGGAAAAAACAGGGCCCAGTAAAACTGGGCTGAGGGACTGGCCAGAGTAAGAGCAGCCCTGAAGTTTCCCTGCGTGTGAAAGTTAAAAGCCTACCACTTTTAGGATTTCCATGGGAAAAGAAGGTAGAGCTCGTTGTGCCATGCAGGTTCCTGTTCAACTGCTTAAAGTGCACGACCCCTTGAAGACTAGGTCCAAGGGGAAAACGGGGAAAGAATCATTTGGAAGACGCGAAAGAAAGTGCCGAAAAATGCCATGAGGCGTTGTGATGCACCCACAGTCACCATGCATGTCCCAAGGTTTAGCATCTCTGGAGGCCTGGAATGAGAGTGTCATGTGATGTTTTTTGCCGATCTAAGGCCACTATTAGAAGAATAGGCTCACTGATGATAGACATAGAATCCCTGGAAGACTCTGTACCGACCAGACATCGACAATGTTTGGCAAACGACAGGAAATTGTTGGTTTGTGGTTTGAGATACTGAAAGGTATTTCTTTTAATGTTTTTTCCTTTTTCAGGAAACCGTTGCCTCTAGCAGCAAAAGAAACCTGGCTCTTTGGACGATTGGATCTCTCTCCACTTATTATCATCTCTCTCCATTTGATGAATGTTGTGCTCCCGTTTTTGTTCAATTTTCCAACATATATATATATGTGTGTTCATGTGATCATTTGGAGGCTTCCTAAAGTAGGGTTACCCCCAAATCATCCATTTTTTATTGAAACCATCCAGCTATTGGGGATCCCCGATTTATGGAAACCTTCATTTCTCTCACCGAATGACAAAGGATGACTTGCCCGGAGCAACTTCGTCCAGCACTTCGCCCTATGCAGCTCGCCAAAAAAATCGGTGAGACACAGCTTCTGCCAGATGACGAAAAAATGCCAGTCCAGCTGGGTTGATTTCCCAAAAAAAAACATTTGGCAAACTTTCTCAATTTTCTGGGTCACATATTTTCACGTGCCTAAAACCCATGTTTTTTTTTCCATGGGTTTTTCTCACAAAACCTGGGCAGCCAACTGAAGATACCCCACCTGGCTTCCCAGGTGTCCTGGAGCACGTCTCTTGGGAGTCCGCCAGAGCTTTCCCTTGGCCGATGCCGTGCTGTTTGGGAACTCAGAACCGCCTCTCGAGGTCGCTGGAGCTCACTGGGCTGATGATTTTTGAGGAAACCATCCATTGGAGCTGCTTGGTGTTCATGATTTTCTTGGAGATTGAAGTCCCAGATATCCTAGATATTTTCGTTGGGGTCATGAGATGTTCGAAGTTCGCAAATATACCCATGTCATCCCATGTCACTTCCAAATCATCGCAAGGGTCCGTTGCTGAACTGTTGATGTAGGGAAATGATCAGCTTTGTGCACCTAGCTGAATCCTCCCTGGATCGAAAAGGACACTTGAGACCAAAGGAGCGCAACTGGCTCGCTTGTGTGACCGGTCATATCAATTCATATCATCTGCGGAGACCAAAGCCACGAATGCTTAGATTTGGAGATCCACTTGATGTTTCGAAGTGCAACAACTGGAAAGCATATCCCTGCTGAGGGGATTCCAGTCATCGTGATAGTAAGGTCCGATCCCTCCTGGAGCTGGCGTAGCTTGGAAGATGTGATGGACTCCTGGGCCCCTGGGGTTCGAAACCAATACCAGCTCATGGTTAAGATCAAATTGGGCTGGGAATGGGATCCAAAATTGTCTCCTAGTCTTACTGCTGGTGATTACTGGCAAATGGATGTTGTAAATGGCTCAAAATGGTTGAAATCCAAAAATCCATGGTTTTGAGGCTGAGAAGGACCAAATTTCTGTGCCTCCTTATTTTTCCACGCCATGATCCCGAACACAGCTGAGGCCCATGTTGGAGCGTCATTTGCTCGGAAAGGCGGGTTGGATGAACAGTCAGCCCATCCTGATAAACAGTAGCAACAGATAGCAACAGTAGCAAGTGCTTTTGTTTCTCCCTGGAGATTGAAATTGGGAAATCCATGGGAAATCCTTCAGTGCTTGATTTTAGATGTTCAACTTCAGGAGGCGCGCGCCTGGAGCCTAGCAGCATCTGCTATGGCAGAAACCATGCAGTCTGTGCAGAGAATGGTGTGGCTTACTGGATGGTGTCATGCTACCAGTACAAAGGAAAGTAAAGGATACCAAGAATTTGTTCCCCAAAATTTGGAGTGTGCATATGTAGCGAGGGCCAGACAGTTTTTGAGCAAACAAACGGGGAAAACTCTCTTGAAATGGTTCAGGTCTTCGTCACGGCTCATTGACTGGAATCCCAAGAATACTTACTCTTGTAGCGTCAACCCCTTCTCATTTAGGGGGTTACACTGCAAAAGTGATCATTTGCCTTAAGGTCAATATAGGTTACTCTGTTTGATCGACGAAAGTAGATCGCAATTACATAGATGCTAGCTCTCAGTATGAACATCTCGTTGTGAACCTCTCCATGTGAGTTGATTTTTTTCTGAATGCGAGACCTTCTTGCAATGCTACTTGACGGTTTGACTAATCCTCTCCCCCTAATACTAACCCCCCCATAATAAACACCTCAGCTAGTTTTTATTATTAGGGGGTATTTATTATTAGGGAACCAAAGCGGACCCCAATAATAAATGTAAATCCTTAATAAAAAAAAACTTTTTTCTTTTTTTTTTTCGATTTCAAAATCAATCAAATTTCCTTTTATAACGCAATTAAAATATTCCCAAAAATTGGATTTCGAAGCGGACTCTAATAATAAATTTAAGCCCTTAATAAAAAAACTATTTTGTTTCGATTTCAAAATCAATTAAATTTCCTTTTATAACCCAATTAAAATATTGCCAAAAATTAGATTTCGAAGCTTCCCCCTAATATTAAATTAAAAACTCTAATATAAAAAGCCAAAATTTTCGGACGGACCGGACCCTAATAAAGAACACCCCAGGGTTGGAGATGGACCTTAGTTTTTATTATTCGGGGGGGCGTTAGTAACAATAAAGAGAAGGGATTATTGATTATTGATTCGAAATAACAGAAGTTAAACCCGAAGTGAGAGTTCTTATTGTACAGTGGTAGCACTCTTTTTGTTTCCTTCTGCCCATAGCTTCCCTTGTTTCTTTATGTATCTTATACACGCAGCAGGGTCTAGGGCCAACGGCCACGTGCTTGCACCAAAGGTGGTTTGGGCAGCAAACAAAAATATAGGTGACTTGTACTCGCCGACAGAAAGATTGTATGGATATGGATCAAACCTTTCATATTTGCTGGTCATGAACCTCCATTAATCCCAGCATATCCCAGCTATTTTGGTGTTCACCATGATGCCAAGGCCTCCCCACTCCATGCTTGCGTGCGGCAGATCACAGAGGTGAGGGAGTCAGCTTCACCTCTGGTTGCGACCAAGGGAACCTCAAAGGACTAAAGGATTCTGGCGAATAATTACAATAGTGGTTAATAATGGTGGTTATACACATATTTAATACTGGTTGATTAATATATATAATTATATATATATGATTATATGTATTTTTCCTATCATAATATAATATAATATAATATAATATATAATATATAATATAATATAATATATAATATAATATATAATATAATATTTAATATAATATTTAATATAATATATAATATAATATATAATATAATATATAATATAATATAATATTATATAATATAATATAATATATAATATAATATATAATATAATATTTAATATAATATTTAATATAATATATAATATAATATGTAATATAATATAATATATAATATAATATATAATATAATATAATATACAATATAAAATAATATATAATAATATAATATAATATATAATATAATATAATATATAATATTTAATATAATATATAATATAATATAATATAATGTAATATAATACAATATAATATAATATACGTATATATATATATATATATATCGTATATAGATATCGGTTCATACCCATACCAAGGCCAAATACACGTGGGTGGTTTCAACAAGGGTCTTCCATGCCACTTTGGGACGATCATTGCACAAACAAATGAAGAGATTCTGTGCAGAATCCCTGCGATTTGGCCTGCAACATGAGTTTCTGGTTGTTCCACTACTCAGAATCTTTATCGAAGTCTTGTTGTTTGCAGAAGGGCAGTTGGGTATCTTATTACTTGCCATGTTTCTGTGGTAATTCTGCGTCAGAGTCACTAGATTTCAAGCCACCAATGTTGGTATCCAACTCTGAAGTTTCCAGTCACACTTTGAAGGAGTGCTGCGAGCAGCAGTTCGGCACACCGTCGGGAGCGAAGATCAAGCTGTGTCGCTGGGGTGGTGGTCAATCTATACCCGAACCAGGTAAGGATGGCAAGGATGTTCAAAAATTAGAGATTCCAAGCATCTACTGGCTTGTGGTTTCAACATGCCAAAGAGGAAGCATTTGTTTATATTATATTTTTTTGCTTTCCATCCTAAGTGGGAGGATGATCCAACTGACAAGTTTTTCCAGGATGGGTAGAAACCAGCAACCACCGGCAACCACTATAATCACTATATGTGTCTGGGTATTTGCTCGTTTGGATGGTGTTTTCAGGGAGCATGACTCTTGAACACATAGGGACATTATGGACTATTGGAAACCGTATTGAAACCTTGAAACGCGTTCTACTAGTTTCATGATGTTATCGCATGGATTTGTCGCTTTCTCATCCATTTTTCTTGCATAGAGGTGGGTCATACAAACCCATGCAGCAAGGCTTGCGGATATCTTGCAGTGTGGTCCTCAATGGCTCTACTTGTGGGTGCAGTTGGGGTTGTTAATGGCTATGATCATGGGATTTTATCCCCATAAGTTGGGACATGGGAACCCTATCACTACGGTTATCACTATGGTTATATATCCACTCACAACTCGTGCTGCACCCAACTACGAATCCATGGGTTGAATGTGTGGCCAAAGTATGGCCGCGACCTTTTCATTGTGGGTCGATATATCTGGGATTTTCCACACATGGGGTATACTACAGTACCGTAGTACACCCGTATACCCCCCAAATGGCAATTTTATTTTATATGGGAAAAATTATGATCAATAATGATCAAACATCAAATTTGGAGGTTTTCCCCTAAATTTTCCGACAAACCCACCTCCGTATGACAAAGCCTGCAGCTGTAAAGGTCTGCCAGACAGTTGCAGCAACGGCTGCAACTCTTGATCTCAGCAGAGGGCCTGGAAACTTGGTGATGCTGCGATCGATCCATGGGGTCCGAAAAATACCAACGAAACATTGGAGAACGCCGATTTTTGGAGGTTCAACAGGTGAGAAACGCCGTTTTTTTTTTTGGTCCATCCAAATTTCCCGGTGTTCTTCCTGCAACCAGCTTCCATGATGTATCCCAGGTCGAGACTCTGAAGACAAGCTCCCACCTATTGAGGTGCAGTTTGGAAAGGAGGTTTGGTTGGGTTGGAATTGCCAGGCCAGATGGATTTTGACCCGTGAGGCTAACCAACAATCATTGGGATGGATCACGCAATGCCTTGGTGATCCTTTATGGTGGAGATGATCTACCTGGTTGGGTGTTCCAAGTCTCGTCATTACCCGAGGATGACAAGGATATAAGTTGATATATGGATGACATGATTGTGAGATAATGATAGCTTGGGGATCTTAGAATCTTCAGGGTGTTTTGGAAGTGACTCCTCCTTTAGGTGCCCAACTCCTGGTCACATCCTCGATTGACCTGCAGACGTATCGTCCCCAATGCCCGCGGTGATGAAGGGCTGCATTGTTTGGATTTCCTGGGATCATTATCCTGAATATATATATATAATATATATATGATACATAATATATATGATATAATTTGATTATGTATATATATATATATATCCTAATTAGATATACATATTATATATATTGTATTTATAAATTAATTGTATATTGATTATATATATATATATATATCTATATATCTATATAATATCTAAATTATATCTGATTGTGATGTTTGGTTCTACTTCGCTATAGTAGGTTTGACTGAAAATAGAGCACCCCAATCAGGTGAATGAGCGGGGGTATACCCGTTAGTATACCCCCATGTCCAGACACAATTCTCATATTGTTGATTCTGCCCATATTATATCATCTCCATCATCTCCATCATATCCTTACATTTTTCGTAGGTGAAATCCATCATTCTTCATGGAAATCCCCCATAGATCTCCTGTCTGGGATGGGTTTCAGCCACCCAAGGTCTCCTGTTGAGGGACTCGGAGAGCCTCTCAGGCTTTGACCTTTGCGCCAGCGGTTGGCCAAGCACTTAGCGGGCGACAATCCCCCAACTAAGGGAGGAGGTTTATAGCTGGGAAAATCGCCTATAAATGGAAGATTTTCATAGACTTTCCATTGCCATGTTTTATTACCGGAGGGTATTTCCTGATCAAACCTGGCAGTCTTGTTTTCACTTGTTTCTTCGATTGTGTCTATCGGTCTATCGGATAGATGATTTTCTCATATTTTTTTCAATGACCGCGTTTAATCAGCGGGTGACGGACCCATCAATTTGGAGGGCAGACCAGGGACGATCCGAGCTGGATATGGCCAGTCTATTCGATTGATCAATCTTGGCTGGAAAGAGTCTTGCAAAAGTATTCCCGTCCTCCTAATATTATCAATACATATATAATTCATTATGATATTATATGTATATATATATATGTTTAATAACTATATATACTGTATATATAACTATATATATAACTATATATATATATAACTATATATTATATATAACTATATAATATATTGCTATATTTATATAGCTATATTTATAAAACTATATATACACAAACCTATATATAAAATTATACATATATATATCATTATATATATATCATTATATATATATATATATGTATCATTATATATATATATCATTATATATATATCATTATATATATATCATTATATATATATATCATTATATATATATCATTATATATATATCACTATATATATATCATTATATATATATCATTATATATACATATCACTATATATATATATATCATTATATATATATATCATTATATATATATCAATAAATATATATATATATTATTATATATATATCATTATATATATATATCATTATATTTAAATCATTATATATATATCATTATATATATATATTTATATTATTTATATCAATATATATGTCATTAATATCTATATCATTACATATATATATGATTCTATATATATATACAGTAATATCATTATATATATATATAGATCATCACATATATATATATCGGTATGTTTACATATACAGTATATATATATAATTAGATATATCATTGTCGAAAGAAGTTCAGAAGTCAAACTTCCGACAATGTGGACAGATGAAAAGCAGAGGTGGAGCAGAAGAGCAGAAGAGAGAAGATCAGAGAAGAGAAAGTCTCAGAAGAAAGAAGATCCAGGTGCCCGGAAAGGTGGGAAAGTCGCGAAACACTGTGTCTTTCCAATGATTTGTGGCTCCGGAGGGTCGAAAGTAGGCTCGCTAAAGCGGCGGGTGCAGAGCCCACTGGGCAGATGAGAGATGAAAAATTGCACGCCGTTGTGGCGCAAAGCGCATTTCCAAGTCAAAAGGCACAAAACAATACAAAACAATACAAAACACACCATGTTCGGGCCACTTTTGGAAGTTGAGATGTCGAAAAAGTGCACGCCATTGTGGCGCGAAGCACATTTGCAATTGAAAAAGCTAAAAACCTCACGTTCGGACCACTTTTGGAAGTTGCGATGTCGAAAAAGTGCACGCCGTGCACATTTCCAAGTCAAAATGTACAAAACACCTCAGCTTCGGAGCACTTTTAGAAGTTGCGCTGTCGAAAACGTGCACGCTGTTTTGGCGTGAAGCACATTCCAAAGTCAAAATGTTAAAAGCACCACATGTTCGCGCCACTTTTTGGACGTTCAGATGTCGTTTCGCGTGGCAGGCGCAAAGGATTGTGGACCTTGTCAAAAGTGAGCAAAACGTGAGGGTTTTGTAGCATTTCCAAAAACGATGGCAGGCGTGGGACATTTGAAGAGGATCGCAGTACGAGAGACATGTGGTGCATATTTCCCAAGAGGGGTTGCATTTTGGAGCATCAGATCTTCAGGTTTGCTGAGATGATTTTGCGTGACAGGTGCAGCACTTCGTATGACCCAGCATCACTTTTTCGTGGCAGGCGCAGTACTTTAGACAGGTGGAGTGGAAAGATCGCAAAACGCATTGGTACGAGGCTGTCAGCTCTGCACTCAACTTTCCATTTTTGAAGGAAGTCTCGCAGAACTGCTTCATTTTTGATGTTGTCAACTTAAAAAAATGAGGAAGTCTCGCAGACTTGCTTCGTTTTTGATGCTGTCAAGTGCAAAAATTGAGGAAGTTTCGCTGAATTGCTGGGTTTTTGATGTTGTCAAGTTTAAAAACTGAGGCAGTGTCGCAGAATAGCTTCGTTTTCAAGTTGCAGATAGATAGATACTGTAGATAGATAGATAGATAGATAGATAGATCGATAGATCGATAGATCGATAGATCGATAGATCGATAGATCGATAGATCGATAGATCGATAGATCGATAGATCGATAGAATCGATAGATTCGATAGATCGATAGATAGATCGATCGATAATTATATTAATACGATAGATAGATAGATTGAAGGTAGGTAGGTAGGTAGATAGTCAGAGAAAGAGAAAGAAAGAGAGAAAGAGAAAGAGAGGAGACCTCAACCACCTGTCGGTCCATCAGTGGCTTCGCTCTGCCATCCGTGACTCACAACAACCAACCTCTCGTATAGGTTTCCTATTTTTGAAACTTCCGCCACCGCCTTGTGCGGCACTACTGGTATATATACATTAAATACTGCCTAGAGTTCCTGGTTTAGTCTTGGATCGATTCATTTTGGGTTTCCTTATTGGGGAGATTTACTGTACTAGTGACGGGATTATGATCCCATGAGGGTCTCGCCGACTCCGCCAAGGTCCGGATTATGCTTGGGCCCTGTGTATTCCGACCTCAGCCGGCTGCTGACAGATGTGCTCTTTGAGGCGGTCCAGTGGGTGGCCGCTAAGAATGGCATGGACTGATATTTCTTTTGCTGTCGAGGCTATTTGTGTGAGGAGACCTGGGAAAATGTGATTCGCTATGACACTGGCATTGGCGAGGCAGTGAAACTTCCTAGCTTCATAGCCCGCAGTCTCAGCTGTCGCTTGATTCGATGTCGCTTAATTTGGTGTTGCCCTAAAAAATCAGGAAAAAAATCAGCCCCTTTTGTAAGAACCCCCCCATTTTTCTTTTCAAAGCCGTCCGTCGCCAAAAATACTCGGTGTCTAGTCAGAAACATGGAGTGAACATGAGTGAATCGTATAGGGAACCTGGTCATAGAAGGGTCACCTTCACCAACATTTTGTCTGAGAATACAATAGCCCCAGATTGCTTAATGATCATGTTCCCCATGAAAATAACCCTAATTTCAGACAGACCAAAATCATTGAATCATGGTCTAGTTGGTGAGATCATGTTATATCCCTAGTATAAATCAATGACGTCACGATTTTTCCTGGTTCCATCCCCAATAAAACCATCCAAAAACTAAGGAGGACTTGCACATGATCTACGCCACCAGGGGTCATGCCGGCTGGGAGCTGAGCCTGTGGATTTCATGGATACACTGGACATAGGGATGATGTCTTCTAGGATTTTTAATTGTATTATATGGCTGTGATATTTTTGAAGATCTGAATTTGAGATGACAATTCCATACAATTATATACTAATATATATATATATGCATACATATGGCACACATATATATATATACGTATGTGTATATGTATGTATGTAATGTAATGTAATGTAATGTAATGTAATGTCATGTGATGTGATGTGATGTGATGTGATGTAATGTAAAGTAATGTAATGTAATGTATGTATACATTTTATAATATGTATATATATATATATATGTGTTATATATGGGAGATTTTGGGAGATCTGAAGTTTCTGAAGTTCTATAAAGACAAGTCGCATGTTGCGCCAGGATTGCCCCATGATTTCTTGAGGTCTTGCTGTACCTCCTGTGCTCTTGGGCGAACACTTGGGCATCACTACAGGTCAGAATGGTGGTTGGTTGGAGGTTTAAGTTTAACCTATAGCAACATTAGCAATCCCAACAAAGACAGAAAAGGAGAACCCAATGAAAATGATGGTAACAAGTTCTTTTCTATTTATTTTTTGCAGGGTTACCAGTAAATGCCATTCTTCGGGGATTTGTGATCAGAGAAAAACACGATGTCTACTAAACGACGTAGCCATTCTACTGGGTGGTTTGAACATCTTTGAAATACTTGCTGTTTTTCACTCCTTGTGGAAACCATTCAGCCTAGTTGGCCAATATGTCTGAAATTACTTAAAGCCAATAAACAATATGTCCTACCAATTTCAATTGGACGATGATTGCAATGTGGATGAGACCATAAAATGTATAAGACTGTCAATCAGCATTAATGTTCACCCCCTGAGTGATCGCAAGGTGCAGCAGCTTTGATTCTGGAGCGTGTTGGGCAGGACAGCTGTGACTTTTAACGATTGATGTGCTAGTAGGATGCCTCTATACAACCATGAGGATCATGAGATTTATTCCAGCCTTTCATTGAATTGGTAGGATTTACCCAAGACACATCAGGAATGTCTTGTCATTTTTGTCCAATGTCATGGGTTCAGGACCCTGCCGATTGGACCGAAGAGGCATGGAACCATTACATTGAACACTGATCATGTGGCAAACTGAGGCGTACAGTTTCTGCATGGCATAGTCATCACACGTAAGAAACCAATCCATTCGTCCCACCAAGAAACAAATCCATCGCAGGCACTGGGAGAGATCTTTCGAGAGGCTACTCAGGATGATAGGCAGGATAGCATCTTTTTAAAGAGGCACTTGTGTGTTGGTTAATGCTTGCAAGTTGAAGCCCTGTGCTAACCAGGGAGCACCAGACCACACCGCAGGCCCTTCGCCATAGCCGACCTGGCGCACGAAGCTTAGATAAAGGCTATGTCAGGTGTGACGGTAGACTGTCCCATGTTCTTTGCCTTGCATGCCTCATGTTCGTGGTTGAACTCTAGCACAGCACCGTGAATTTCACTTTTTGCTATGTTTGGCTCGTACATCCTGCGGAAGTTTCGACACAAGCGATCAGTACAGCAACTCTCACGCTATAGTTGGGCCTCTTGGCCTCTTGGCCCCATGGCGTCGCCGTGTTTTGTAGCACCTCTCAGCACGTCTCGAGGGATTTCAAGTCCCATGGCACCTGCGGTGCGCCAACCACAGCAGAGGGCAAGCCTTCCCAGCCAGTCCTTGGCGTCAGCAGTTCCAGCTGCCACACTTTTAGCGCTTGGCAGCCGAAAACTCCACCGGCGCCGCGCCAAAAATCCCAAGGTCCAGCGCCGGGTGATCGGCCCCGCCGTGGCCGCCGCCGCGGCCGCGGCCAAGGTGGCGGCGGCCGGCAAGCTGGCAGCTGCTGGTGGGGCGGCTGCCTCGGTGGCTGCGGGGATCAAGACTTTGAGCAAAGAGAGACCCGCGGCCCATAAAAGCGGAAGACGCCCAAAGATGGTGGTCCTTGGTACAGGTTGGGGATCAGTGACATTCTTGCAGGGATTGTCCGAAGACATTGCTAAATACTACGACATCACGGTGGCCTCTTGTTTGCAGCAGCGCGGCTTTTGGGGGTCTCATTTTGTTGAATGCTTTTATTTGCCTAGGAAAGCCTACTGAGCCTGAAGTGATATGAAATGATATCGCAAGTGATATAACGCATTACAAAGCGCTACAAAGTGATATGATATGAAACGTTGACATGAAATGCTTATCTATCAGCAAGTAATGCAAGTACAACATCAACATATTGCAATTGCGTGCAGTGCTCAATTTGTTCCTACCAGGGCAGCTTTTGTTGGCGGCCTCAGGTCTCACCGCGAAATTTCTTCTTGACACTCGGCTTGGATGCATTGCTTGCGTCGTGTTATTCACCGCATGCAAAATTGTGGGAAGACTGTCGGACTTCACATTGCCTGAAATTTTGCCTGACTTCTTGCGTACTTCGAGACTTCAACTTTGGCTTCCATGTTAGAGCAAGCCTGTCGCTGAGGTACACTCCACTGCTCCCAGCGAGTACGATGGGATCGATTGAAGAGCGATCAATCGTGACACCAATTCGACGCGTGACTAAGGACAAGGTGGGTCCTGACAGTCCCGATTTTTTCACCCATGATTAGGAGCTTGAACTAGGCAACAGAGGCGATGGTGTAAACTATATGAGACTGTAACATAGTGCAACTGGTACCAGTCTCCAATGCTGGACCAATGTTGGAGAGAACACATCGAGGCAGATTTCCTTGAAGCAAAGTGCGAGCACATCGACGTCAAGAATAAGGTGGTGAAGTGCTGCCCTCAGCTGACGTGTGAGAACCGGTGAAACCGGGACACTGCAGTTTCAGAAAGCAAACCTGTCACAAAGTCACGAAGATTGGCTGGGACTCAATTCGACGGGAAAGGCTGCACCCACTTTGCTGTGACATCAGTTGCAAGCGTGCCTGCTAGGAATGATCCTGGCAGCTGGCCTTTATCAGTTATCATCAAAAGACTCCAACCATTGAGGGCTGTGTTCCAATCATATTAAATGTTGCATAATGTTGCCAAGGTGCACTCGCGCTGGCACACCTGATAACTCAGCAGACATAGATTATGATCACTTTCCAGAGGAGAGGTGCTGAGTGCGATAGCACACAGCTTGATCATGTCTCAGAACTTGTGTTTCTCAGTGGCTTCGCTGAAAGTAGAGCTGCAAATTGGCGGAAGACTCTAGGTTCGAAAATGGATATTTACGGCTGATTAGAAGAATCTGTAGCGGTAGATTGCTTTGTTTTAAAGTTTAACTCGCTTTGCATGCAAGCAGGAATCCGTACCGCGAAAGATGTCGTTCGACATCGAATATGACCCGGGGGTGAAGGGACTTGCTTCAGTGAAGTGAATGAATGTGCTGATTTGCATCCAATTCAATTATAGAATAGTATAGAATAGTATAGAATAGTTACAGTATTGGAAGGGCTGGGAGTCTCTATTTGTTTGGTTGCATTTCTTAATGCGTAGAATGCTCGATTCCCATCATCACATGGAAGTTGCACATGAGCGCTGTGCACCGAAGGACGTATTAATTTATGGCATCGGGGCACAGACCAACGATTTCAACACTCCTGGAGTTCAAGAGCATGCCTTCTTCTTCAAGGAGCTCACAGATGCTCGAAAGGCCGGAGAATCAGAATCCAAAGATTTGGCCATCGCAGCATTTTTTTAAATCCATGTCTGCACATGTAATATGAGCTTTATAACGTGTTAAAATGACAGAGCTATGGAGGCAATCCGTTGTTTCAAGGAGCTGAATCAAGAGATGTTGAGCCCTCCAGTAATCAGATCCATGGTTTGCTGGAAAATCCATCATTTACATCCATTTACAATTAGTTTGATTTTCCCATTTCAATTTTCATTAATATGACTTAATATGGGATTTCCCATTTGAAGCCAGTTATGACTACGTAGGATTTTTCCATCTGCCCAGCTCGTTCCAGGTCCGAGACAAGGTCACCGACCTTTTCGAAAGGGCCTCCTTGCCCAATGCTACAGAGCAGCAGAAGGAGAGGCACCCTCGTGTGGTGAAACGAGAGCCGGCCGTGGTCACGTAAAGAAGAAATCAATAGAAATCCGGTAATAGTGGGACAGTTTTTTCCGGGAATGGTTTGGATGAAGTTCAAGTTTTTGGTGGTTTTGTGCATGTAGATTTTTATTTCAAGCAGATGAAATCTTCTGACAGCTGGGTCACCAACTTTTAGGGACCATTCTGCAGGTGGTTGAGCTTCGTGCAGCCTGGCAGCATGCGGAAACGCCTCTTGTGTTTCCGATCGCCTGGCGAGAGGGTAAAACAATGCCATAAACCACTCATTTGGGAATGGTAAACATAGCACCTATAAAAATGGTGATGACTGGGGGATGGTTTATTATTGTTTTACCATGTTTTACCCACATTACAGCGGTTCCATGTACTCTTTGTCTCAGGGTGATTGGCGGCGGCCCCACTGGTGTGGAAGTCGCTGCAGACTTGGCGGATTTCCTTTCGGGCGATGCCAAAGAAGCTCAGCTGCAGATTTGCAAAAATCTTAAATCTTCCAGTGAACTTTGCCTGGATATACAAAAAGTATGAAAAACAAATCACCATAGTTGCAGAATGTCATAGGCCCCATATTAAATATCCCCAACTCCTGTTCGGATGGGTTTAGGTTGCATGGTTCTAGCCAGTTTTGTCACCCCAACAGCGCACCACTATGGGGTACACCGGTCAACGCCACTCAGGAGTTGTATCCCAAGCTCATGAAGTACGTGAACGTCAAGCTGATCAACACAGGCAGCTTGACAAATGAAATCCACAAATTGCAATCATTATTGAATAAGAACATATATATATATATATACTCATTATATTATACATACATGTGTAATATATTTATTATATACATATGTGTGTGTGTTTGCTATAGTATATCCCCGTATAGCACACAGTTTTTTGCCATAGCCTGGTGGGTTTTTCAGTCTACATCCACAAGTGGCGCCGGGTCGTCATGGAATCTCTGGGGTCCAAGGTGACTACTTGCTCTCCACCTATGATCGGGGCATCTCCGAAAAGTGTATCGAAGTCTTTGCAGACAAAGGCACTGAAAGCTGAGCTTCCAGCCCCTAGCAACATAACGTAAATGCTTGCTGTAATAGATGAGGAAAGCACATTACTCACACACACACACGCAGATATGTGTATGTATACATATATAATCATATATATATATATATACATATAATCACACATATAATATATATATAATCACATATATATGTATATATATACATACGTATATATATATATGTAATATTATATATAACTCAGCCAGATTATACATACATATGTGCTCATATGTGTTATATACATATAATCTGACTGAATTGTACTGACGTCACCGCAAAGTCACCACCAAAATGATCTTATTTCAGGTTTCAGGCTGGTGAATTCATATAATTCAGCGGATACGATATCTGAATTTGCCTTTGAAGATGGTCCCAATACTGGTGCCGTCACAGATGCTTAGCTCACCAGGTGTCGAGGTTCTGCCAAACTACAGAGTGACAGAGATCACCAAGAAAGAAGTCAAGATGAGAAAGAAGAGCGGTGAGGAAATGCCGCTGGGACCTGAAGATCCTGTGCCCCTTTGCAGCTGGCCCAGTGGTCTAAGTGGACGGAGGGTGGAAACTGCACTGGATGTAATGGGGATTGTGCTTTGCTGATTCCTTCCACACTGAGGACATTGCCCTATGGTTGACTCTCGGACTGACAGCTGGTTGAGCATGCCAACAGAAAAATGTACTACCGGATTGGAAGGTTGACATTCAGTGCAGGTGTCATGCCACGATCGCCATAATCCAAATGCACTGAGGCATTGTTTGGGCTGCAGGGATCAAGCAGAATGAGCTCACCAGCCAGCTGAAATCAGCCTTGCTAGAACTGAATGACGGGGTGTCTGATGGAAATATGAGACTTGGCATGGTGGTTCAAACCACTTCACTTGGAAAACCTTATTCTCATCAAGTCCGCAGTATTCTGGTACCCCTCTTCAAACAATGTGATCCGCAATGCAATTGGATGCATCAAAACAAATCCATCACAAGGAAGTCCATCATATCTGTTTTAGACCCCTTTTGTCCTTTGGCGGTCAGTATTACAAGCACTTTCCATCACTTTGCAACTGAGGGCGGTCCTAAAGACTCCTGCCAATGGCATCATCACAGATGACTGGTTGCAGGTTCGGGGTAGCGGTGGCTCACTGTTTGTTCCCTGGATGCAGGATGGCCTGCATGCTGACAAGAATGGTAAGCCAACAGGACCCAAATAAGTTTGGTGAACGGGATCTTCGAAAGCTTTCCTAGTCAAGGCTGAAACAAATGTCAATTCTTGTTTTTTTCATCCAGCAAGTTGGAGTCGGAAGCCCCTGCTGAACATCTCTGCCCCGTTGCAAGCAGAAAGTGAATTCTGTCAGCACGATTTCAGGCACCCGACCTTGAAACCTTTGGGTCAAGCCATTGCAAGCCATTGGGTTTTCAAAAGACTGGGTGTAGGATCAAATTTCCTGGGTTTTTGGTGATTTTGATGAGCTCCCCCAGATCTGCCTGAAGTGGCAGCCCAGCACCCCCCAAGCCGCAGCAAGGCTTTGGGAGATGCTGCCAGAGTGCGCCATGAGCGAACTCTGCCGTATGCTGAGCAGCTGCTGGACTAATTTCTCTGGGTCACGGTGACCCCCAGTGGTTGGTCAAATGGGGGTTTAGTGATGGGCTACCCCAATAGCTGGATGGTTTATTTCATGGAAAAACCGTTTATAAAGGGATTATTTAGGGGTACCCCAATTTCAGGAAACCTCCATTTGTTCGAATCCATGACCCGGAGAACTATGCGTGTTGGTCATTGTTAGTACTGTAACTGTTAGTAATCAAAGAGCAAGCATATGCAAGCATGCAATTCTTGGGGGGCATCCCGAATGTCGATCCAGACTTAAATGATTGCCGAAACTTGAGCGCCAGCACAGTGGGTTCAACTTGCTTCTCCAGGGCGAAGGGGCACCTTGTCCAATGAGAGGCGTTTCTTTGCATGGTATCAGATTACGCTTGATGATACCTGTTGTACGGTGGAATGCTTTGGTTGCCAAATCCTTCCCATCCATTCAGTAAGTTGAACACTTTCGGTCCTCAACCTTGAAGGTACACCACGCAGCAATTCACTCCACAACACACAACTGCATCAAAAAGATTCAAAAAGGGGGTGCCAGATGAAAAGCTTGTAGAACTCAGGCAAAGATCAACAACAAATCAACCACAAAATCCATAGTCAACTTTTGATATGATATGATCATATTAAATATATTAATATATATATATATATATTTATGATGATATACATATTTGCAGAACAGAATAGAAATCACATAGTCACATAGAATTATGGCTTTCAAATGGTTTCCACATCACCATATCACATCTTTCAGCTCAGGCTCTTCAAGGCGGCGGACTTGGACAATTCCGGTGACCTCACTTTGACCGAGCTCAGGGACCTCTTCCAGGTGGGAAAAACGCGCCAAAGTCATATTACCACTAATATCCACGAATATCCACTATATCTATAGGATTACTATAGGTTTACCACTATAGGTTTACCTATATATATAGGTTTACCACTATAGGGAAAAGTAATTGGCATACCATCATAGTGAGATTTTATTGTTATGCGTAATTCTTTCGGGGCGAATTGCTGTAGTGATGGTCATCTTGAGTCCTTGAGCTGAAACTATCGATTTTCTTCGGGCGGGAAGTGTGCCGAAATACTCTGGATCTCACATGTCATCCACCATGGTCTAGGAGGGCGGAAAGGGATCAGAAGTTTTAGGACATACTATCATATAATATCTATTTTCCATTGCCGTCCAAATACTACACTTGAGGTTATCTCTGCAGTTGTGAAATGTATTGTAATGTTACGTGCATCTAGCTGAAGCCCCAACTGTCATAGCAAAGTCCTCAATCTCCCGATTGGATCGTTTCTTGTGGAATTTGGTGCAAAAGACCAGCTGCCCTGGTCAAATTCGAGTCCCTCGGTGCGCCATCGCAATCCCATCAGGGCGCCTCGGACGAGTTCCCGCAGCTGGAGGAATACGGGCAGTATTTGTCCGCCGTGGTGGATGAGGAATCGAATCCACGGGTTAATGCCATCGCCAAAGTCTTTGGCGAAGCCTTGGAACGCGACTTGGCAAGACTGGGGACGAAACGTTTCGGATGGACTGATGCTGGTAAACCGTGGTAAACCATAGCAAACAGTCATGTGGTACATGTTGTGGTTGATCGTAGTCTCGAATGGTAGAATGTGGTATGTTCAGGGTTTACTAGTATTGCTATTGGATGTACCACATTCGCAAGAGACTCGGGAACTGGGGAGAACATGCAGATCATGCAGTCCAAACAGATCAACGGAAAGAAATGGAGATGTTTGTTGATGGCACCCACTTGCCGTTCTGACCTGCAGCTGATCTTTTGCTGAATCCCAACATGCTTTGTCCTGAGACTGTGAAGTTAGGAACGTACTAGTAGCTACTGTACTAGTTTCTAGGAGTCTTGCAATGCAGCTAGTTTCAAATGTACCTGGCATAGTTTATGACTTGGTTATAGCCTTTGGTTGGTACAGTACAGTCTGTGTGGTGTAAATTTGGCTCATACACTCATACACAACAAGAGATGCCAGACAGCTCACTGAGCAGCTTGCCAAGACTTTGTTCTAGATATTGTTTTAGTGGTTACATTGTGTGGTCTGGCGGGAATGATCCATTGCCGGAGTCCATGTCAACCAATCAGTAAAATAAATCCACACTGCTCCGTGTAATAGCCTAGTTGCAAAGGGTGTCCTATCTCAGTAGGAAAGGCCAAACCACTGTCTCTGTGGTTACCATTCTTGATGGGAAAATTTGGCACTTCTATTTGTTGCGCTTCTCACATGTAGCCCTCCTGAAATTGCGATCGAGTGCCAATCAAAACAGACCAAAAGAGACGATGCTTTTGAATATAGCCATGCTGCATGCTGGTTGCAAAAGACTCTCGTGTAAAGTTTCAAAACGCTGCATGTAGGAACTATATATATATAGATAGAGGGAAAGACGCCAACGGAATAGAGCTGAAATTCATCAGCTGCTGCATTTGGCTAGTATACTCGGGGGGGAGCAATGGGAACACCCTGGCCATCCCTTGCCATTTTGACGAGCCCATTGCCAGGCGAGAGACAGGCATGGAAAAAGGCCAAAGCGCTGGTGTCGCAGCGCGCCTCTGACCGAACCAAGAAGAAGGGCACACCAGACGTGGAGAAGGATTTCGCAGAAGCAGATGAAGATTCCAATCGTGTCTTTGACATGGAGGAGAGGCAGTTGATGGCAGTTGCTCAGGCAGTTGCAGTCCAGCTAAGGTGATGTGTTTATGATAAGATAGTACTATCATGGGTAGGATACTACTAGTTGAATATGGTAAGAACACATATATATATATACGATTATATACGGTAGGCGACGGTCACCTGAGTTTGTGCAAGTTTTGTTTTTCAAGCTGCGTCCTGCAATTATTTCTGGCTTGGGCTTGGAAGTGAAGCCTGTTGAATCTTGCCACTGTTCTTCTTTCTGGTAGCATGAAGCTCGGCCACAAATTAACCAGCGTCCACACCAGTGAATGACAGCCACTGATCGCAAGTTGTTCGAACTCAGCGGAGCTGAAATTTGCAGCGCGCCCCAGGAGTTCAAAGGATTGCTGGAGCGTATCGACGCGAATCTGCAGCCCTTCCCACCTACCGCTCAGGTAGCAGCACAACAAGGCGAGGGCTTCCCAGGTTTTGGGGTTGATCTTGATGAGCCCACTGACACCAAAAGTCTACCCAACTTTGCCATACTTTGCCTAGATTGTTTGAATTTTGTTTGATTCTTTACTGTTTTATAATGTTTGCCCTGGTGATTTCTCTGGTCGAGTCCGCAAAAAGAAACAGCACGGCTTTGGGGATGCACCGGGGATCGGACTGGCCGCCTCTGATCGCAGCCACAGCCAGGCAAATATTTGGCGTCTCTCTTCAGCGAGGCAGTCTTGGACGGTGACATTGATAGCTTCACCGAAGTGGCCACCGCCAACGGACCCTTCACCTACTTCCACAAAGGTTCATTGGCCTACCTTGGAGGCTGGAGCTGGGGTTGTGAATAATAAGATGGTCAATGGAGTTTCAGGGGGGTTCTTAGGCATTGCATTACACGGCTTTTTACAGGGGTTTTGTATGGGTACCAGGGTTATATCCTCCACAGCTCAGATTATTTGATCTGGACATGTGCCCACTGCAAGCTGATAAAGACGTCTGATACTGCTCGGTGTTTCAATTGTTACGAAAGCTGGCTTGTGCTAGCTGAAGTTGCTTTTGCTTTAGCAAGGAATAGGCAGCCACCAGCACCGTTGGAAACCCTGAAACTTTGCAGTTAGACCCGCCCCTGGCAGGCCCAGGTTCAATCCCCCCCGGTCCCCCTGGGCCATTGGTTTCCTGCAGGTATAGGGTCGTCCTCTTCAGTATTTCATCTTCAGGACGTCATGGTCAGTATATCAACCATCAACTCTAAAGTCTAAAATCACCAAATGATCATCATTATATTCCTCTTCCTCTTCCTCTTCCTCCTCCTCCTCATCCGCCTCCTCATCCTCATCATTCATACATTCATACATTCATACACTCACACACTCATACATTCATACATTCATACATTCATACATTCATACATTCATACACTCACACACTCATACATTCATACATTCATACATTCATACATTCATACATTCATACATACATACATACATGCATGCATGCATACATACATGCATACATGCATACATGCATACATTCAGACATTCAGACATTCATACATACATACATACATTCATACATACATACATACATACATACATTATCATACATTCATACATTCAGACATTCAGACATTCATACATACATACGTACGTACGTACGTACATACATGCATGCATGCATGCATACATACATACATACAGACAGACATACATACATACATACATACATATATACATATATACATATATGATCCCATCTTCCGCCCCCCCTTCCCTTCTATTTGCAAGCTATTGGCAGCATTTCTGAGGTCCAGCCTCGTATTTGCTAGGTTTTTGCAGCGATTCTGACTACCAGCCTCGCATTTACATGCATTTACTAGATACATGCTACCTTTTAGATGACCTACGTAGCACACATACTCCCTCAAAGTACCTACGTGCTACCTATAGTCATATATGACCCAGGACTCCCAAGCCCCCCCCCTCCCCCCCCATGGTCCACCCCCCCCCTGTGGCCTGGGATGGTGGTATGGTTCTTCTGGTCCCCCCCCTGTGGCCTGTGGTGGTGGTATGTTGGTATGTTGGTATGTTGGTATGTATGTAGGTAGGTAGGTAGGTAGGTATGTATGTATGTATGTATGCATGTATGTACGTGTGTACGTAGGTACGTAGGTACGTAGGTATGTAGGTATGTACGTGTGTACGTAGGTACGTAGGTACGTGGGTATGTAGGTATGTAGGTATGTAGGTAGGTAGGTAGATAGGTATGTATGTATGTATGGATGGATGGATGGATGCATGCATGCATGCATGCATGGATGGATGTATGTATGTATGTATGTACGTGTGTACGTAGGTACGTAGGTACGTAGGTAGGTAGGTAGGTAGGTAGGTATGTATATATGGTCCCGTGTCCCGTGTTCCCGAGCGCGTGAGCTTGGGGGACCATACCATGGGGGGGGGCCAGGGATCCGGGATCCGGACTCATATATACACATGTTATAGATACATATATATATATATATACACATATATACATATGTGCACATATATATATACACATATACATATGTGCACATATATATATATATATACACATATACATATGTACACATACACATATATACGTATATATATATATATGATCCCGTCTTCCGACTACGAGGTCCCCCCCAATGGGTTGGGTCAGTAACTAACTAACTAACTAACTAGCTAACTAACTAACTAAATAAACTAAACTAACTAACTAACTAACTAACTAACTAACTACCTAACTACCTAACTACCTAACTACCTAACTACCTAACTACCTAACTACCTAACTACCTAACTACCTACCTAACTACCTACCTAACTACTAATTACTGACTAACTATTGACTAACTACTGACTGCTACTAACTACTACTAACCCCCCCACCCCCCACCACCCCACCCCCCATCCACCCACAGGGGGGGCGGGGAACATAGCCTCTTAGCCCTATAACTATATACCCATACCCTTTGGGGGGGGAGGGGGGGGACCTGGGAGGGCTGCATCAGCATTGCCTTGAACATCTTGCGTACGCCTAATGCAGATTTGGACTTCCATTTGGGGGCCTTTCTTTTTAATCTTGTCTTTAATTCTTTTGCTCGAAAAACCTGGCGAGAGACGATTGCTGCATTAGGGGGTTCTCGCTTGCTGGACCCAATAGATATTGCAACCTACAACAGCACTGCCAGCTTTCGTACCCTTACCCTGGCCTCATGTTTCACATGTCCATCCTTATGATTATGATCCCAATTACTTTTTTTGTGGCTGAAACCACCAATGGCCCCCGATCTCCATAGGTGTACCCGTCAGTGTAGCCTCCTCATCTTCCACGCGCAGGTGGTTCGGCAGCTTTTGATCTGCCAGTGATTGGTCCAATCACAGGACCTGCTGCTGGTGTCGCTTGGAAACTCTACGAGACATCGGCTCAGCTGAGTTCCTTGGAACCGGTCTCTGGATGGTGATCGAAGAAAGATACCCACATGGGGCCGCAAAACACTGCAAATAGTGCAAGTCAGGCCATTTCCGATCCAAGAAATCATCATAAATCATCATATATCATCATATATTATCATTATATCATCATTATATCATAAATCATATATCCTTTGCGCTCAATGATTCGGGATTCACCGCCAGCAGGTTGGAAAAATCGCGCCCTGGTGGGCTTGGATTGGCTGCGGGGCGAGATCTTCGGAAGGGACACCTCCCGAATTGCCTGAAATTGCCTGAGGTGCGACACTTTGAGAATTGGAATCCACGAAAATCCCTGTGGTGATCGATTTTTATCAAGGTGTTTTCCCAGTTCAAAAAGCCATGAATAGGGGTTAAATTCCCTATTTCAAGATTTTTACCCAGCTGAAGTGATGAGTTGGGTTCAGTCAAAGACATCACCAGTACTTGCAGCAGCCCAAGATGGTGTTCTACTTTGTATGGAAGTCGCCTTTCTCCGTGGTTGTGCAAAGAGGATTCACAATTATCACAAGGTGCCACTGGTATTTGCACTTCCCAACAACTTCAGGTGTGATGCGATCTGAGTATTGTCATAGCAGCAGCATCAACAACAGCAGCAGCAGCAAGAGCATCAGCAACAGCAACAACAACAGCAACAACAACAGCAGATAGGTTACTGGATAATAGTATGGAATAGTGTTAAACAATTTCATACTTTCGTTTTATTTTTTAATCTATAGCATTGTTAGCAGTATCATTTCCAATCCAATGCACTGGCTTAGTGAAGTCTGTCCACTTCATAGCTCTTTTCAGCATAGTGGTTGGCCTCACGCTTTTGCACAGGATATTCTTTGGACGGGCTTGAGTGAAACATCGCTGCATATTCATCATCCACGCCCAAAATTAAAAAGTATCCATATTTCAGACACGAGAGCAGGTATTGGGAACGGAACCCTTCGGATGAAGTGTGTGGAAATTGTGCCCAAATCAGTCATTAGTCCCTGATGGAAGGCAACAAGTGCACTCAGTCAGCTCTGCAAAATGTTGGTGCCCCCGCTTCGGACTTGTTGCAGGCGCGGATTGGATTGCTGATGGTGTGACCATGTGTGACTGATGAACTCATCGTTCGTCAACCTGAAGCTGCTGCAGAAGCCAAAAGCTTATTTCTTTGGACTGTTTAAGAAAGCACTGCTCCAGTGTGTGCCAACCAGCCGAGAGAAGCTTGACCGCGCAAACGATTGCTATCAACCACAGATGTGTTTACTGGATCCGGTGTTGAAGCACAACTGCCCAAATCCACAGTGTATTGGGTTTTCTAGTCAAAGCATGTCAAAGCTGGATCTCTCAAGCTTTGGCCGTGCTGGTGCTTTTTCGCAAGAAGTATTCTTCTTGCAACTTTTCGCCGTGTTTGGGGCCGTTGGGCCGTGGCAGTTTCATTTCGCAACGGGGCGGCCTTTCACGGAAGATGGACAGCATGTCACAGCGGAAAGCAGGAGTTCATTTGCAGAATCGCTTCCATTACCTTCAATAATCCCAATCAACCGCTCGTTACCCCAAGCCATCGGTGGTGATAGCCCCATGCGTTCTACATCCATGTTGGTTTGGACATCTTTCTCTATCGTTGTGTCGGTCAAGACCCCCATGTCTGCTGGTTGATACCTTCATTTCCATCTGCCAAGGCAGTTGATGTCATGGCTGCGATGCGGACGCCAGCGTTTTCAAGGCTCCGTGGTGATAGCCTCGGTGAAGACGGTGAAGGCGGCAGCGCAATTGATTTACCATGATTTACCCAACAAATATAATATAATAGAATATAATATAATATAATACAAATATAATATAATATAATATAATATAGTATAATATAATATAATATAATCTAATATAATATAATATAATATAATATATAATATATAATATATAATATATAATATATGGTCCCGTCCTCCGTCTCTCCACCCACCCACCCCAATGGGTCGGGTCCCCAGGTAGCACCCCCCCCTTCCCTTCTATTTGCAAGCTATTGGCAGCATTTCTGAGGTCCAGCTTCGTATTTGCAAGGTCTTTGCAGCATTTCTGATTACCAGCCTCGCATTTACTAGGTACATGCTACCTTTTCGGCGACCTACGCAGCACACATACTCCCTCAAAGTACCTACGTGACGCCTACGTGGTACCTATAGTCATATATACATGTGCTATGTATCTACTTCCTTTTTACTACCAGTCTACTCTGACAACACTACATGTGTTTAACATATACCGTACCTACCATACATTCCAATGATGCCATGCATACCATACCTATCATAGCTATCATGCATACCACACATACCATACATATGAAACATGATTACCACACCTACCATACATACAATAGCAAACATTCATGCCATACATATCATACCTACCTTACACAGGAAACACACCCATCATAGTAACCATACATACCATACATACCATACAGGCCATACATACTGTCATATCAAACATACCATACCCAACAGACTTACATACCATACCTACCATCCATACAATACCACCTTTCATGCCATACATACCATACCTACCGTACATACCAAACGTACCATACTTTCCAAACATGCCATACCAGACCGACCATACACACCATACATACCCAACATACCATACCACACCCCCACCACACCACAGGGGGGGGAGGGGGACAGTGCCACACCCCCACCACACCACAGGGGGGAGGGGGACCCATCCCATGGGGGGGAGGGGGGGTGGCAGGGCCTGGTGCATATATATATATAATATATAATATGTAGATTATATATATATATATATATGAGTCACGGTCAAAATGGCTGAAGACCACTTTAAGATTGCAGGATTTTTTTAAAAAAATCAGATGTGCACGAAACACTGTAAAGCGATAGGGCCCCCCAAAAGCGATAACCTGGGACCATACACCACAGTCCATTGAACTTGACGTAAACCAAGCAAATACTGTCGCGCCCATTCACAGAACGGGCAAAACCGATAAGGGAAATTCAACCAGTGGTGCCGTGTTTCCTGCAGTTACCATATCATTTGGCATCCAACTCGCTTTCTTTCTTTCTTTCTTTCTTTCTTTCTTTTTTTCATTCTTTCTTTCTTTCTTTCTTTCTTTTTTTCTTTCTTTCTTTCTTTCTTTCTTTTTTTCATTCTTTCTGTCTTTCTTGTTTTTCTTTCTTTCTTTCTTTCTTTCTTTTTCTCTCTCTCTCTCACTCTGTCGTTTTTGTGGCAAATTTCCTTGGAACAATCTCATATGTTGGAGGGTTTATTTAGCGATAGCCTTAGCGATAACTTAGCGATAACATGAAAGGAAAATGAAGGGAAATGAATACAAATGAAAGGAACATGAAAGGAGAATGAAAGGAACATGAAAGGAAATGAATGCAAAATGAAAGGAAGATGCATGCAAAATGAAAGGAAGATGCAAGCAAATGAATGCAACATGAAAGGAACATGAAGTGTTGCCGAAGCACCTGAAACCAACAAAACAACTCCTTGATCCATTTCCGAGCCTGTTTAGGAATGGATTTTGGCTTCATGTTGGATCTCGAATATGCTGATTTCCACAAAACCCTGGAAAGCGATAGCCCCCCCCAAAAGCGATAACAATAACAATAGCAACTACTCAGATGTAAGGAGTTTTGACGGGAGCTCATATGATTAGAATATTTTGATATACCCTCTGGTAATTCAAGAGTTGGAAGATGGCAACAATATGGCAACTGTTTATCTGTAAAGCATCTATAAGTACCTATAAATGGTTATTTTCCATATAGCTATGTGAAATTACCAGAGGGTAAATGCATAACTTACATTGGAGCATTTAGAAGTGCAAGCTCTTTTGGTCTTGTGGTCTCCTTGGCACTGAGGCTTTGAGAGTTAGTGAGGCCCTTATTGTGTTGACCTTAGCACTTGTTTTTCGACCGCTCAAAGTTTTTTGGAAGCCCTTTTTTTTGGAGATTTGAGTTGCTGAATCCGCCTTTGGATGTTTTGGTGTTCAATCAAAGGGCTATGTAATGCCAATAACATCCCCAATTGTCCGTCTTTAAGACTGGATTGTGAGATGAGATCAAACAAACGACAGTCGCCATTTGCTGTTTCCTTAAATGGTTGTGTCTATCGAAAATATAAGATACCCATGGGTACCACTGGAGAATCATAATTCCAGGCTTGGGAGCTGCCTCTCCATTCGCGGCCCACCGTAAAGCATCGGCCGGTGCCTGTTCCGGCATTGCAGCACTGAAGACATGTGGATTTATCATGATTTATGAATATATTATATGTATGGTAATTTAATGATATTTAATGTAACTTCATGATATATCCATAGTTCGATGAGGTTATAAATAACTGGGAAGGCCCTTCCTGCAGAGCTGCTGAGAATTTATTTTGGTCGCTTATAGCCATCACATGCCACGCGAATCATTCCGTGGAAGATTTCGGAATTCAAGAACTGCCGGGATGCCGGAAACAGGTACCGAAGCCAACACGTAACCTCCCTCGACCACCCGATGCTGGTGCATTTCTTGGGTTGGGTACTCGGCTCACAGCCACACCACTGTGACATACGGCAGTGCCTAGAAATACCGCAACCCTCTGAAGCTCGAAAGTTTTCCAAGTTTCAAGTTGCAACCTGGGGTCTTCACTCTGATCAGTAGAAGCAGCGTTGCAGCCAACAGTCTTCCGATCTGATAAACATGTCCATGTTGAGCTGCCCGTGATGCTCGTCATGTTGGCCAGCAGTCATACCCATTGTAGAGTGGAGGACAGCTGAACAATGCCCAATTGTTATTTCATTTGATCCCATGAAATCCGAAAGATGAATGACAAGAAACATGGCAACAATTTTCATTTTTTTACAAAATCATAACCCCAATAATTTCTGCATTTTCCTCCCACCAAGCCAACTTGATCATGCGAGGCATCGATCTGTGCAATGGGGATGGCAGGCGAAGAATCTATGTGTTCACACCGACAACTGAGCAAACTTGTGAAGTCGCGCAGGTAGTCTTGACATGTTTTGACACATGCTTTATGTTTATGATTGCACTCATCATTACAATTACTATCGACTACTATCTTTGCTTGCTAGCATAGCACTATTATAATAGCATCTCGATTCGATTCGTACCACTGCACTTTTCCGATTGAAAAAAACCTCGTGAAATGACCTCCCCCACACTGGCTCGCGAGTGCCGTCAGGGCAAGATCACAGAAGATCTTCCGTAGAATCTCTTAGCTGAAGCTTTGGATATCTATAGATTAATTAATGTTTATTATGATTTATGATGGTGCTGTTGTTACTTCAAGGGAAGAACGAAACTTTTCCGGGTGCTCGTGTGTGGAGCGGATCAAACCTTTCTGGGAGGGGTTGCTTCACCAATGGCAACAATAGTCACTTTACTGCACTGCATCCCCCCATTTTTGGTGCAGCAGGCAGTGCGAGAAACTCGAGATGCTGCTGTGGATGCCTTGCTGGGAGCTGAGTCCCTTGCGGACGGCGAGGAATTTCTTTTTTGACCGGCAAAAGCTGATTAGCGACTCCCAACATAGTAATGGAGCAGGTCGGTTTCTCTGTAATATTGGAAGCATTTCTGTGCAAAGCGAATGGCGAGCTGACTGGTAGGCCTGCTCTGAAGGGGGACGTTGATGAACTCTGGCCGTTGATATGGTTGGTGCCGTCCACAGAGACCAGCGGAGACAAAACGTGCAATGGATTTTCCGCAGAAGGTTGGAACCAAATCAGTCAGCTGAAAGTGTTGTAAAAGCAGAAGACAAAGTGGGTATCCGGAAATCAGATGCAGTCAGAATAATTCAGATAAATAATAATGATAGATATAGATTCATGACATATCATTACATGGTACACGTTGTACATATATCATCTATCATGTAGAAACATTGGGTGGCCATGGCCCCCAAAACCACCAGCTGAGGTGCCCAGCTTGCATCGATCCCTGCAACTCCTTGGAGCGTTGCACCTCCCTTGGATGCAGAAGGCACTGATTCACTGGTAATGGCGTGTAAAATCCAGCAAATGCGAGGATATGTGAGGAAAATCCAGCTTTATTTATCTTAAATTAAAGACTATACTATATCTAGTTTCATTTGGCTGGCAGTTGTTTGAGGCTCAAGACTAGCAAACTTATAACCGGTTTCTGTTATGTGCCATGTTGCTGGCAGTGTTCTGAGGCTCAAGTTTCATCACAAAGATGAAATGTATGATAATGTATGTATATAGTATGTATATCGCAAAGCCTGCACCCAATGCTTGTGCATTTGTGCATTAGGTCTGAACAGAATGCTTCAAGGCAGGTTGAACATGTATCCAGTTGAGTTGCTGAATGCGTTCCGGTCCCATGGAAGGTGTGGCTGTTGCAGCACATCCGTCTTCTTTGCGATCAACTGCCAAATCCTTGATCCAGCAAAGTCAAACTGTGGTAAACAGGGTTTCTCAAGAACCAAGCCATAGGTGTTCTTTCTTTCGGCAGTGTTCAGCGACTTGATTCAGTTTTCAAAAGAATCGCGACGAAGGCACAGCTAGTCAACTCCTGTTTGAAGGCACCTTAGACTGCCAAAGATGTTCAGCCAAATTGGTGTTTCCTAAAATAGGGGAACCTCAGAATCATTGATTTCCCCAGTTTCCAACTTAAAATGCGCAATTTTGGAGTTTCTCATTTTAGGAAGCCCAAAAGTCGCTGCCAAGTTCGACTCTGAGGTCTCTCTGGTTGGAAAGCCCTTGCTGTAGAGGTGGCAAAGCCCTAGAGGCGCATTTTTGGCCATGGCATACTTAGTATGAGGATGGATAAAAAAAACTATTGTTCCATAGTTTGGGGGAACATCCATTTACCCAGCTATTTTGATGTTCACAGGACACCTGGGTTTTGATTCATTGTGTACATATGGGAGTCGTCCTAAAACCTATGCAAGGCTTTTAGTATCCGAGTGACATGTGCAGATATGGATGTGTATGTTTTGCTGCAGTGGCGAAAGGCCGCGAAAGGGCGGCGTAAGGTTCGCGAAAGGTCTGAATACCACTATTTATAAACCTATAAATAAACGAAAACCTGATCATAATCACATGTCCCGATTCTGCTGGGGCGCGAAAGGGCGCGAAAGAAAGGTTCGCGAAAGCGCGGCGTAAGGGCAGTTTTCGGGTACCATAATTTTGGACATCCCCAATATGTGCCGCAGTAAAAACATGTAAAAACTAGGGTTAAGGATCGTTTCAGAGGAGGGTCACACTATGTTACACTCAAATGCACAGGGGTTTATATACCATATCCAATAAAGGCAATTCCCAATGAAAGTGGGATTACCATATCTCACATACCATTCCTTGACCATGACTCAGATGTCTACCTTGTTCATGCTGTCAGAGGACAGATAAAAATTGGATCAGGAATCAGAATAGATATTTATATATGTCATAAAAGCTGCATCTATCTATATCACTATCTCTTCTCTTCTCTTATCTTCTCTTTTCTTCTCTTCTCTCTCTCTCTATCTCTCTCTCGGTTTGCATATGCGCCTGTGTAAAGCATTTGCAGTCTACAACTGTTGCTGGGTGTCAATCTATCATTTCCGACCTTGACATGATCCTTTTGTCAGTAGATTTTGCTTCTGGGATGATGCGCTCCAGGTGACGCGTGCCAAGCGGCAAGAGAGCAAACCAGGAAGATAAAGGAAGAGGGGTGGCACATTTGAGCAGTGACCAGTCATTCCTGGTTGATTATCATGGGGGACTAATCTATATACTGTACTTGGTTTATTGATGTTTCTTGGGAACTATGAATTATGAATTGTGACCCATTCAAGAGAATCCCATCAACCAATCAACTAGTAACATCTAGTAACTATATAGAGGGATGACAGAGGGTCTCGAACACTGCGGACGGAAAACCAACCAGAAAGGGCCTGTTTCATCCCTTTTCTGATTCGGAAGGTGTAATACAAAATTTGCCCAGATCAAGAACAATCAACATGTAGTCAGATCCTTGACTTTTTCGAGGAAGTTTGACAGCGAACCTTTAAGCACCATTTGGACATGCTCCTTGGCACCACATGGAATCCTTTATTCTTGCATTCCACTGCAAGCGATAGAAATCTGCCTGGCGCTAAAGGCGCGCCGACACGCAGTGGAATTGCAAAGGCACGAAGAGCGTGCTGCGAAAAAAGTGCACTCCTGGACCCAAGATCATGTGATCTCATGATCTCATGGATTCTAATGGATTCTCGTGGATTCTCATGGATTCTGGGATCGCTAAGCAGTGTTTTTCGATGTTTTCGAATAATCCACTTTTCTCCAGTCCATACAACAGTCAAATCTGATGCATGAGTTTGGGTGGCTCTGGGCAAGCAAATCGATATTTGTCTATGAAATCAAGTCCGTAACGTTTGCATAATATCTGCACACACACAAAAAAAATGCAATTTTAACTTTAACATCTACATAGAATCTCCGCGCATAGACTCAGGATGAAAATGACCCGAGTGATGTTTGACTTCTGTCTTAATATATTCATATTTGCAGCATTTCATGTACCTCTCCTTAGCACTTGCGGCTCAACCGCGAAGATTGTTGCGAAGAAAGCAGGGGGTTCCAGATCCAGCTCCCCCATCCTAAATCCTATGTAAAGAAAAAGGTTGCAAGTGAACTACCAGCATCACCAGCCAACCTTGCTTCACCAACTGGAGTTAGCAGGATGCTAGCTTCCTTTTCCATGGCTTCTCCAGCTCCCTTCCGGTGCCTTCAGTGGCACATCCGCCAGCGCCCGAGTCGCCCTGCCAGGCTTTTGGCGAGGGCAGCGAAGGATGACAGCAGATGGCGCCCGCTGTCGCTCTCAGAGAAGCTGCAGCAACCGCTGCAGCTACTGGTAGCCATATGGCTGCTGCTGCTTCTACCAGCGGGGTTGGCCATGTCACCAAGGAAAATTTGCGGTGGACTGGTTCTAGGCACAGAATGCTTGGAATTGAATGATGGGGTTGATGGGTTTCTGTTGATGCACGGCAGTGATGAATGTTGCTGATGTGCATCTTGATACGTTGACTCCAGGCTCTCTTCCTTTCGAGTACCTGGCCTTTTTCTTGGTTGGCACTGTTCCACGAGCTTGGCGATATGGGAGTTATGCACGTCCGGCGAGAAAGGGGAAGCCTGGTACTCGCCCACAGGACTTTCTGCAGCTCAACTGAAGGTTGCCAGGGTCTGGGTAATCACGGGCATTACAATCCGTCGTATCTACAATTTCCTACCTAGCTGGTACCATTACCATTTCCCATTATCTTTGGTGATTCTGTTGTAGGTCACCCTCTGGGTATGTCTTTGTTCTCGTCGTGGCCGGCAGCTGTTAGGAAGTGTGAGGTGTGGACTGCAAGCAGAATGTGATGTTTATGCTTTCATCACAATTGCCAGCAATAGACTGGGACCCAAATGTAGCTGCTCCGCAGGCTACTCCAATCATTTCTGGTGCATGTGATGATTCTCTTCCTTGACTTTATTTACTTCGATAAAGCCTGTTTCAGAACATGGAACAGGAGTCAGCGGATTGTGAGTACTAGGCCCTTTTGGAATCTACCAGAGCCAGTTGAACTGGAAATTGCTTCTCCAGGGCTTCAGTGGGCGCAGCTCTGGGATGCTCTGGGTATGGGTCAATTTTTTAATAGAATTGATTATTGCCTTTCAAAACTGGCTTTTGGTTGAGACTAGACATTGACCAGCCATTTGTGCATCAAAGGTACCCGACTTGACCCATGTCTATTTCATCCTATTTTGACCTGAGGTTCCTTCTGTTGGCCCTTTTCCTGGCACATATCCTGGCAGTGGTTCTCTTTGTCCAGCAGCACAGGGTCTTGAGTTTTGGCTGGAAACTGCCGCGTTTTGTTGCGATGGTCTTGACTGGAACGGCGGCATGGCATTTGGGCAGGACAGGGATTGACTCAGGATGGAGAGCCAGAGAGGTGGAGTTTGGAGAAGAAACACTCATGGAATGCTGATTGGTGGTTTGAATATGTTTCAATGACATTTAAAGTCTTAAAGTTAAAACTGTGTTTAAGTTCGATTCTTGCTTGGGAAAAGTACCCCAAGTCAACTGTAAAGACTTGTAAAGTGCTTGCATCAGCAATGATCTTTGGACATTTGCGGAAGCCAATATTGTAGAACTGTCCTATCTTGTTGTTCGCGGCTTTGGCAGCTCCTTCCCTGGGGCGAGCCCTCAGGAACTATGATCGAGTAGCAGTCTCTTCAGAGCTTGTGACAACCGGCCCGTACCGATTGGTTCGACATCCGATCTATACATCCTATCTCATTTTATTCATAAGCAGCCTGTTGGATTTGCAATCTTGGTTGGGATGCGGCATTTTAAGCATCGCTGCATTGCTATTTTACTCTCGTCGCATCACTGCAGAGGAGGAGATTCTGAAGGAAAGCTTTGGTGAGAAATGGGATGCCTTCACAGCCTCGACACGGTTCAAACTAATCCCCTTTATCTACTAGTCACTACTATACTAATTAGTCCCATGACACCGGGTGTCATGGAATCAGTGACCTGGACTTCACTCTGATGGAAAGATTTACACGTCCAACAGCTCCACTTGATCGACCGATGACCTCAGGGGTGGCAGACTGCAAGATGTCCGAGAGCCGATAGCACCAAAGTCAGCAGTGGTCGCTAGCAACTTCAAGCACTGTTCAACTGCAGTCCCGAATTCCAAGAGATTGAAATGTTCGCTGCCTGCGGCAATTCAGAAACAGAGCATGAACACGGAGGAATTGCATGTAGAATGTAGAGCAAGATACTTCATTGTGACATAGTTGGATGCGTGGGGTGTGTGTGTATGTGTGTTTGATTCTCTCTCTCTCTCTCCAAGAAGATTTGGGCTCAGACCCCACCACTTCTGTTAAAGTCCAATCATGGGCAGGAGTCAGCCATTCCACAACACAGAAGTTCCAACTTGTGGTTGCAACCAGAAGACCTCATGCCTACAGTCTACAGAGCAATTTCCGGAGCAACTATGACAGCGGACGTTGATGAGTTGGCCCAAGAGCTCGCCAAAGTTCGGGACCAAGATAGGGTGCCAAGAATGGGTGTTTAACCTGCAAGCATATTTAAAGACGACTAAACATTGGAGTTTAGCATGCTTTAATCATCAACTGTTGGTGGTTGAACCGTCAACATCGGGGATTCAATCACTAAAAGGGGAATATTGGCCATTTTGCAGGCTTTCTGTAGTGCAGTATTCGGGTACAGAGCCCAATTTTAGCCCATACCCTGTCACAGTGACAAGGATGCATGCTGGATTTCAGCAAAGAGCATGGCACCTTGCACGAAATGTTGCGAGCTTCATGTCTGGTTCGTGTCTGAATGCCTAAGATGTGACACTTCTGTCAGCCTCACAGAACCAAACGTCTCATCTGACCAGACTAGATGTATCTCAAGTTAGGGAACCCGAATCATCCCAAACATGCCTTCCCCAAGGGAATGAATCAATAATTCCTGATAATGATAAAAATATGGATAATATGATGGACAGATTAATGTTTTTCTTCGTTGGAGCAATGTGGAGCACACATGGTCCAGCGAAGCCAATGTTCCGAGGTCCGTCTTGACGAGGCGATAGGGAGGGAAGGTTTTCACCGCATGCCGCGACCCGTAAATTTGAGGGCGAGTAACGAGTATTGGTTATATTAATTTTATATTGGTTCGTAGGGTGAATTATTCGCAAACTGATTTATGTCAGGTTATGACATGTTATGACAATTCATAAGATACGACAATAGATTGTATAGATTGCCTGAAAGGTCATTGAAAAAGAAATTCACATATGAAGCTAGAGTTTTACTCGGCCAACTTTGGTAAACTATAGGTAAACCAGATGAAACCAAGAATTCAGAAGAAATGTAATCCCTTCCCCTTAATAAGCCTTAATCAAACACCCTGATCTAACCTGTGACGATTCAGCTCTTGGCCAGGAAGCTACCCCGTCGACGGATTCGACCTTGGTAGGCTGGAATCAGCAAGTCCAAAGAGTCCATTGATGACCCCACAATTTGTTCTGGATCCTTTAAAAAGCAAAAGGTAAGGTAGTAAGGTAGGATAAGCATGGATAAGCTAGGTATGATGAATTTGATGTAGCGCATGAGCAACTGTGACAAACAACGAAAAGCAGCATTTGCAAGTGATCTTGCACATAGTGAACATGATTTTTGTTGCATCCAAACCACAGACCGAGATCCCTGCTGAGAAGGTAGCTGCAAGTGCGGTGGCTGCCGCTTCAGGTTCCCACTCAGCAAGGTGCACTGGTTCAATGGGGATGGAGGGAATCGGGTAAGAGTCCCGTTTGGAAGATGTGGGGCTGGGTTAATACCTAGAATACATATGAATACATAGCAATACATTATTAAGTATAACATAGACCCGGGCAAGCCGGCGGCGGAAGTTTCCCAAGAATAAATGACCTATAGTTCGACGCCAGCCTGTCCCGACCGTGTCCTTCCCTCGACAAGCGGCTTTTTTTTTCAGCGAGAGACGAAGCAAAGTCTTCACACTCCACACTTCGCACTCCACACTTCACACACACTCTTCACACTTCACACTCCACACTTCACACTCCACACTTCACACTTCTCACTTCTCACTGCTGCCTTCACACTTCACACTTCACACTTCACACTTGCTGCTTCCTTCACACTCCAAACTTCACACTCCACACTTCACACTCCACACTTCACAGTTCACACTTCTCACTTCCCACTGCTTCCTTCTCACTTCGCACTTCACACTCCACACTTCACAGTCCACACTTTCCACACTTCACTCCACACTTCACAGTCCACACTTCACACTTCACACTCCACACTTCACACTTCACACTTCACAGTCACACTTCACACTTCACACTTCACAGTCCACACTTCACTTCTCACTTCACAGTCACACTTCTCACTTCGCATTTCACACTTCACACACTTCACACTTCTCACTTCTCACTGCTTCCTTCACACTCCAAACTTCACACTTCACACTTCACACTTCTCACTTCGCACTTCACACACTCCACACTTCACACTTCTCACTGCTTCCTTCACACTCCTAACTTCACACTTCTCACTTCGCACTTCACACTCCACACTTCACAGTCCACACTTCACACTTCTCACTTCACACTTCTCACTTCTCACTGCTTCCTTCACACTCCAAACTTCACACTTCTCACTTCGCACTTCACACTCCACACTTCACAGTCCACACTTCACACTTCTCACTTCTCACTGCTGCCTTCACACTCCAAACCTCACACTTCACACTTCACACTCACTCTTCGCACTCCAAACTTAAACTTCACACTCCACACTTCACACTTCTCACTTCCCACTGCTTCCTTCACACTGTACACTTCACACTGCACTCTTCACACTCCACACTTCACACTGCACTCTTTGCACTCCAAACTTCACACTCCACACTTCACAGTCCACACTTCAAACTTCTCACTTCTCACTGCTTCCTTCACACTCCAAACTTCACACTTCACACTTCACACTGCACTCTTCACGCTCCACACTTCACACTGCACTCTTCACACTCCACAGTTCATCTCATCTGAGCTCTTCTCACCTTATCCCAGCTCATCTCTTCTCATCTCGTCCCTTCTCATATGTCATCTATTAAGCTTTCATTAATCAATTCCCAGCACTACTACTAATCACTGTCGAACCCTTGATGCACCCACTCCAATACGATTTACGAAGTCCAGTTGCAAAAGACACTAGTATTGCGCAGGCAGCCGCGGCACCAAGCAACCTTGACGCAGCCATTACAATGCGATCTGCAGAGACTGAGTTGCAAAACACAATAGAACTACGCGCAACTGGGTCGGAAATTGTAGCTCCAAAACCGGATCTCGACGCCAGAGCGGAAAAAAGACGATTTTGAAGCACTTTTTAAAAGGATTTTTAGAAGGAAAATCATTAGCCCCAAAATGGAGAAAATCTGCTGACAAATCACTGTCGCAGCCTTCATGCAGCCACTCCAATACGATTTACGAAGTCCAGCTGCAAAAGACAATAGTATTACGCATGCAGCCGTGGCAAGAAGCAACCTTGACGCAGCCATTACTATGCGATCTGCAGAGACTGAGTTGCAAAAGACAATAGAACTACGCGCAACTGGGTCGGAAATTGCAGCTCCAAAACCGGATCTCGACGCCAGAGCGAAAAAAAGACGATTTTGAAGCACTTTTTAAAAGGATTTTTAGAAGGAAAATCACTAGCCCCAAAATGGAGAAAATCTGCTGACAAATCACTGTCGCAGCCTTCATGCAGCCACTCCAATACGATTTACGAAGTCCAGCTGCAAAAGACAATAGTATTACGCATGCAGCCGTGGCAAGAAGCAACCTTGACGCAGCAATTACAATGCGATCTGCAGAGACTGAGTTGCAAAACACAATAGAACTACGCGCAACTGGGTCGGAAATTGCAGCTCCAAAACCGGATCTCGACGCCAGAGCGAAAAAAAGACGATTTTGAAGCACTTTTTAAAAGGATTTTTAGAAGGAAAATCACTAGCCCCAAAATGGAGAAAATCTGCTGACAAATCACTGTCGCAGCCTTCATGCAGCCACTCCAGTACGATTTACGAGATCCAGCTGCAATCCCATTTACAGTGAGGGAACGATCCTAGAGTTGCAAATCACAATGGAATTCCATCAGCAACTCATCCACCAGCACCACTTGCAACCCCATTTACAATGCGGGAACGATCCTACAGTTGCAAATCACGATGGAATTCTGTCGACCACACATGCACGAAAAACAGTTGAAACCCCATTTACAATGCGGAACCGATCCGAACATGATCCGAGCATGATCCGACCACACACGAGACCGTCTCGCACCCGTCGCACAGCAGAGGTAGATCATCGAAGTTCGTGGACACACTTTGTATGGAAAAACATAGGGTTTCGTGCATCTGCTATATCTCTCAAAAACGCATTTCGTGCGAGACTTCCTCCAAAACTCCATCGGCAACTCCTCCACCAGCACCACTTGCAATCCCATTTACAGCGAGGGAACGATCCTACAGTTGCAAATCACAATGGAATTCCATCTGCAACTCATCCACCAGCACCACTTGCAACCCCATTTACAATGCGGGAACGATCCTACAGTTGCAAATCACAATGGAATTCTGTCGACCACACATGCACGAAAAACAGTTGAAACCCCATTTACAATGCGGAACCGATCCGAGAATGATCCGAGCATGATCCGAGCATGATCCGAGCATGATCCGACCACACACGAGACCGTCTCGCACCCGTCGCACCGCAGAGGTAGATCATCGAGGTTCGGGGACGCACTTTGTATGGAAAAACATAGGGTTTCGTGCATCTGCTATCTCTCAAAAACGCATTTCGTGCGAGACTTCCTTCCAAACTCCATCGGCAACTCCTCCACCAGCACCACTTGCAATGCCATTTACAGTGAGGGAACGATCCTAGAGTTGCAAATCACAATGGAATTCCATCGGCAACTCATCCACCAGCACCACTTGCAACCCCATTTACATTGCGGGAACGATCCTACAGTTGCAAATCACAATGGAATTCTGTCGACCGCACATGCACGAAAAACAGTTGAAACCCCATTTACAATGCGGAACCGATCCGAGCATGATCCGAGACCGATCCGAGAATGATCCGACCACACACGAGACCGTCTCGCACCCGTCGCACCGCAGAGGTAGATCATCGACGTTCGGGGACGCACTTTGTCCGGAAAAACATAGGGTTTCGTGCATCTGCTCGTGGGAGACTTCCTCCAAAACTCCATCGGCAACTCCTCCACCAGCACCACTTGCAATCCCATTTACAGTGAGGGAACAATTTCTTTGCTAACTCTTTCTGTGACTAACTCTTTCCCTCACTAACTCTTTCTTTGACTAACTCTTTCCCTGACTAACTGTTTCTTTGCTAACTCTTTCTTTGACTAACTCTTTTCCTCACTATCTCTTTCTTTGACTAACTCTTTCCCTGACTAACTCTTTCTTTGACTAACTCTTTCTTTGACTAACTCTTTCTTTGACTAACTCTTTCCCTGACTAACTGTTTCTTTGACTCACTCTTTCTTTGACTAACTCTTTCCCTGACTAACTGTTTCTTTGACTAACTCTTTCTTTGACTAACTCTTTCTTTGACTAACTCTTTCCCTGACTAACTCTTTCTTTGACTAACTCTTTCTTTGACTAACTCTTTCCCTGACTAACTGTTTCTTTGACTAACTCTTTCCCTCACTAACTCTTTCTTTGACTAACTCTTTCCCTGACTAACTGTTTCTTTGACTAACTCTTTGTTTGACTAACTCTTTGTTTGACTAACTCTTTCTTTGACTAACTCTTTCCCTGAGTAACTCTTTCTTTGACTAACTCTTTCTTTGACTAACTCTTTCCCTGACTAACTGTTTCTTTGGCTAACTCTTTCTTTGACTAACTCTTTCTTTGCTAACTCTTTCCCTGACTAACTGTTTCTTTGACTAACTCTTTCTTTGACTAAATCTTTCCTTGACATTCTGAAAGTCCGTAACACGGAAGTTTCTCCCCCTAAACTTCCTTTGATTATAGTACATTATATATAATGTATTGAAATACATTACAATACATTATATTTTGGGGGTACCAAAAACCATGAATCCCCGCCATTTAGGGGTGAACTACAATGAACTATATATAGGGTACCAGCTTTTGACCCATAGCCAGATGCAATGGAAGAGCCACCCCGCCACCCGCACCGCCTTTACCAATCAACGACAATGAGTGAGGTTTTTCCTCCTTTCCAGGTTCAATTTCCATCAATTGACTCCATGTCTCGGAAGCCACAGTTCACAACCTGCAGGTTGAACCCCACGGTCAATCTGGGAAGTTGGACATGTCCAACTGCCACTGCACCTGTTGCCGGCGAGCTCACTCGGTTCCTTGGGTTTACACCGTTTGCACCTTGATATTTTTTGATGGAAACTCCACCCTGTGGAAAGCCTATGGATTCCTATGGTACCCTGGGGAATATCACAAGAATCGAATAGCTGGTGGCTGATCAAGAATCCGAAGAAACGAACCTTTTGAACATTGCATCATATTGCAAAAACTACAGCAGCCTCTATGGCAGCAGCCTAAATGGCAGCACCAAGGCTGCCTTTGCATCCTACGTGACGGCTTGAAGCTAAGACTCGGGATTCGCTGTGGAAAGATGTGCTTCACCCCTAAAAGCGGTAGACAAACTTGAGTTTGCATTTAGAGTCAACAACCAGATCCTTTCACGCTTCTAATTTGGTTGTACCGCTCAAGATGTACAGAGGCATACTTTATAAATACATACAGTGATCAGACAACATGAAAACTGAAACCCATTGATCAGTTTGGTGAATTTTGTGCATTTCGAATCCGGAGTGCCGGACATTCACCCGGGTGGTCTGCACTCCGTTTGGAGGTGTTGACTTCTGCCGTGGAGCGTCTGAAAGGTGGGGATTTGGTGGTCGCAAGAACCGATCGATGTGATCACTTCGACAAAGAGGTCATGAGGATTGCTGCCTCTGAGACGCATGGTCTGAAAATGGGATCTATGGTATATCCCCTAAACAAGTGAAATGGCCGTTTGAATGGTGATAATGATGGTAGATACATATAAAATGATATAATATAATATAATATAATGTAATATAATTTAATATAATATAATATAATATAATATAATATATATAATATATAATATATAATATATGATATATAATATATAATAATATAATATAATATACTATAATAGAATATAATATAATATAATATAATATGTATAATGTATAATGTATAATATATAACATATAACATATAGTATATAATATATAATATATAATATTTAATATATAATATATAATAATATTATATATATAATATAATATATATAATATTATATATATATTATATTATATATATATTATATATATTATAATTTATATATAATATAATATATATATATATATATATAATATTATATATATATTATATTATACATACATATTATATTATATATATATTATATAATATATATAATATATAATATATAATATATAATATATAATATAATATAATACAATATAAATTAATATAATATTATATACATAATATAATTATATATATACACAATTGTAATATTATATATATATATTCATTGGTCATATGATATGGATGCACATATCCCATACCATAACTCATGAGTACTGTCATTTCCATTACCCACAATAGGGACGCACTGGTAAGCTGAAATCAGTTGGACTCAGCACTTAAGGGCATTTAAGTGTTGTGTTGCTGTTTTCCCTTTAGCTAGCCTGTGCTAGCTCATCATCATATTCACGTCGCTTCGCGACGGCAACCGCCCGCACCGCATCGTTGGGCAGCCGCTCGTAACTGCCAATGATGTCGGCCATTGAGACCAAAAACATCCGAAAGTACTGATTGTCGGAAAAAAAACGCGAAGAATTTGATAGCCATGTATAGCGGACCAACGCAGGTCAAAAAATAACAAAAAACATGAAAAAACGGCGAAATTGCTGTTATTTACAGTGTTTTTGCGCGGTGAGAAGCAGAAACCACTGCAAATACCATGGTTTTTGAGGGTCAGGTGGCCAAAAACACTGTAATTTACAGTGTGTTTTTAACCAACGTCAAAAAACACTGGTATTTACGATGTTTTCATTCACACAGTAACATAAAACAGCGTAATTTACGAGGTTTTTGGAAGTTTTGAAGCTAGCCGTCAAGCATGCAGAAAACAGAAAAACACTGTAAAAACCAGTGTTTCTGCTATCACAAAACGACGAAAATCAGTCCGAAAACGGGTCCAAAACCCGGCCACCTGCGGAACCGCAAAAAAAGATGTTGCAAACCAAAAAATTGAGGTCAAAAAGGTGAAAAACACAGGGTTTTTTCACTTTTCGCTTGCCGATTTTGGACGGGCGCGTTCACGAACAGGTGTCTTCCGTACTGTTTTTTACAGTGTTTTTTGAAGGCGAGCGTCACGACCTATCAAAAACAGGAGGTTTTGGCCGAAAAATGCCCCCCCCCCCCCAGGTAAACCTGTAACCTTTTACGAGTGCCATCCGGAAGATCACGCCCCAGCACCTTCGGTGCGGGCGGATTTCCCTCGCTAACTCCCCTCAATATAATGCATGTTTTTTCAAATAGTTCCTGGAACTCTGCAAATAGTTCCTGGAAATCTGCAAATAGTTCCTGGGTCCAAACACCAGAAAACAGAAAGGCCCAAATAAAGAGGCCAACGCCGATAGTAAGTCATATATATATATTCAAATATAGAGAGAGAGAGAGAGTACTCCATAGGAATCGGAGGTATCGTATTTTCAGACAAATCCACATTTGACAGTGTGCATGTGCAGCCCACGAATGCCACGTCATTGCTTCAAAGGTGCATGACTTTCTTTGGCATTGTGCATGAATTGGACATAACTTTGCAGGACGTTCTGCAGCAAGTGCTTCTCATCGTTGGCAACGTTTCCAAAGGCGGCAACTCTGGCAGACCAGATATCTCAGAATCAGAGACGGAACTGCTGACAGTCGTCGCAAACTAAACAACGTGTTCAAATATGTTCAAGGATTATTTGGGGAGGAAATCTCCACATATGTGGATCATTCCAACGACAGCGATGAACATGGACGTCAGGTTGGGAAGGTGGTTTGCGTCGATGCTGGATGCCTCGAGGTTCGCATTATTTGGGAAACTGACTACGTGAAATGCTTCCGGGGGTGAAATCACCAACCAGCTTCGAGCTTACTATGTGTGACACAAAAGCATTAGATTCCGAAGCATTCTGGCGAGCATTTAGATAGTGTTTGCACAGCTAGAAAAGGAAGATCCAAGTCTTCGATTTATGGTACGGCTTCCATGACATGATTGCTAGCTGGTCCTTGGTTTCTGGATTTCAGCCTGTTCAGCAGTCCTGTCTGCCAGCCACTGTAGTGCCTGCAGCAAGAATCAGCGGGATCACTATATTCACTATGCAATCAATCTCGATGTACGAAGGCTGGAAGTAGTAAATGACATTTGTAATTACTTTCTTCAATAATTTTTGAGAAGGTGCTGCTATCTCCATTATATTAATCACTGTGAAGGGTTTTCTATGTTTTTCTTTAAGATGTGTTTCCAAGAGATGGCTAGGCAGATGATCAGAAGCAATATGGATCATCAGATGGCAAAACCCCTGGCTGCCTGGGGGGTTCTCTTCATGATTATCCTTGAGGCTGACCGTTTGCCCGACGTCAAGAGTTTCATCCCCTGGTGCCGCGAGCAAGCACCTGCATACTTGGGCTTCGTCCCAGCTACCAAGAAACAGAGACAGAAGGACCCGCGGATGAGTTTGTGTTGTTGTTTGCAAAAAATACATATTTTTGTTGAGTCGTTTGTCGCAGTTGAAGTTGAATGAGTTGTGATTTAATGTGACCCTCATCATCTCTATTGCAGAAGACAATTGGCTGTGGTTGGAAAAAGTGGTCATCTTCCTTCAGACTCCTCGAATTTCACCATTGGTATCCTTTGGTCCTTGTTTGCCGCAGAGGCAAAGCAGAGCTCATTGGCCAAAGAAGGACTGGTGGACAAAAAGGTTTTGGTGCACTTTGGTCTTGATTCTTGATGTTCTGGCCTCCAGCTATGTTGGAAGTTTCTAAAGTCTTTATCTCATCTGTGTGTCCCCAAAAAAAGTTGGGAAGTTCCCTCCGAGCCACTCAAAGTCAGATGTTTTCTCATCGTTCCCCAAGAGCTCCCCAAATGGACCAAGGTTGGCTCCACTCCAGCCCCCAGCCCTACAGGACCGGTCACGGGCGGCTGCAGCTGTGGCAGCTGCCGTTTCAAGCTGCCCAGGCTAGGGCACTGTGCCCAGTGTGCCAAGTGAGGGGGGAAGCCGGCCATTTTGGGGGGAAACATGGGGAAACCATAGGGACACCGTGGGAAACATTGGGAAACCATCAGTTCTCGTGGCTCTGATGTTTGCAATGTGGTTTAATTGTCCAGTTGTCAGAGGCAAAGCAACCAGATGCAACCAGATGGTCCCAGGTTTCCAGAGGAATTGCAGCACTGCTACTGCGGTAGTTGCCGGAAGCTTTCTGGTGCCGCTTGGCAAAGCTGGATGCCCATTGAGGAGATGGTTCAGAGCAGGGCTTGATGTGGTCGGGTCCTGGGTCAAACTTAGGGCATCTTAGGGTACCTCCAAAAAAAATGACCAACCTTTGAGGGAGTTCCAGGTGTCAAATTCTGATCCAATACAGTGCAGTGAGACACGCATCAGCACAAGGACGTGCAACAGGGTCCCGGTCCTGTGGCCCGCAGGAAGGTCAGTTGAAGTGGACTGAGAAGGACAGATGGCAGCCATGATCGCCGGAAAATTACTCAATAAATAGCTACAGGCTGCAAGGAACGAGAGGTGGGTCTGTAGCTGCGTGCCTTTGGGTGTCAGCATCTACGGGGATGTCAAGATCTCAATGGATCTAAACAGCAGAAAATGAGGCCGTGAATCATCTCAAGTGCGTCAGGACAGTCTCAAACTTGCTTGGACCTGAGACTTGTAATGTCAACCTCTTCAATAAATCCTGATAATCCTGGCTCATGGATTGCCTCCGAAAAGCTTTGCTACTAAAATGCTACCCCTAATTCTTCTACAGGCCATGGGTTAAAGTACTGTAATCCTTGGTTGACGGCCCCCGCTTTTGATACGGTGCCAGATCTGCACATGAGGTGCGCACTACAAGCCATGCGAGGAGACATGTTTGTACGACCTGCGGCGTTTTCATGACCATTGTCTACGATGAAGACGGAGCAGTAGCTGAGCTTTTATCACATGTGCGGCCTCATGAGCGGTGTACATGTTGATTGTTGGCCTGCTTCTGCGTTGGAAAACTGATTAAAAACTGATTATAATGACAGTGGAGAAGATGGCGGAGATACTGATCAAGATGGCTCAAATGCCAGTAGAGACGGAGAAACTATGAAGTTCAGGTGACAGGCACGGGAAATGGAAACGCTTCATGAGGCGGTATAGCCAGCCAATGGCTATAAGGAAGATCCAAAAATGTGGCACTCCCAAAATCCACTGACCAGCTTTAGGTCATCATTTTCGAATATTAATCTAAAGCCATACATTTTGGGTTATCAGATGTTTTTTGCCTGTAAAAAACGATATTAAATCACTTTTTGGAGAACCCCCGAAACTGCCAGAGATCACGATCCAAACCTCCTCCTCCTCGGATTAAGGTTTGGCCCCTGGCGGGCGTCATTGATGACTCAAGCTACACCAAAGAAGACCTTTGTTTGCAGGTCTCGGATGTCTCTCACATCTGTGATCCTTGGCTCAGGTGTTTGGGTCTGGATCAGGGCTTTCACTGGGTCGATGATGGCAAGCTGAGAAGCCGAGGTGAAGTTCAAGCAATCCTGGTGGGTGCTCCCGAATGATGGGATGCCTCGCATCAAAGGCAGGAAGTGTGCAAAGAGATGCAAAGAGCATCAAAAAGCATGATTTCCTGAACCAACGACCACTTTGATACTTGTGAGGTGAAGAGGGTTGTTTGATGCAAGACAAAGGATACCAACTGAGAGGTTCCCAACCGTTACCCCTAGCAGTTGCACCCTTTCATGTGCAAAGGTGCAAGCTGAACCACGGCGGACGACATTTTCCCAAAGTTCATCAAGCAGCTTCGGACGACTGGCCAGTGGCGCATCATCAGCATGGTCCAGACCTCTGCTGCAGCCCCCCCGCTCCTGAGATTGGGCACAAGGTGAATCGAGCCCTCCGATGTTTGGACGTCCAGCATTGCGACTCATCCCATCCCCCCAACAACCCACAGTTTCAGTTTAATAGGGGATTTATATACACATATTTGGAACCATTTGGGGGGGTTGAACATTAGGGGGATGGGATTACTTACCCTCGACATCCCTCGACAATGCAATATACAGGGAGTATCCAAGATTTGGAGCCGTGAGAATCCTGTTGGGCAGCAGAAAAAGAGTGACAACTCACGACTGCTATGTCAAAGGAGTCACGCGCAGTGTCAAACGAAGGGCTTTCTGAATTTCGGCAGACTAACACTGCTGGTGTCGGCTTCCTGAACACTGATCAAGGATTCAGGTACCTGGATGTGAGGTATGCCTGTCCTGAAATTAGGTACTTCACAACCAGCCTTGGCTCGAGCCCCCTCCGCGTGGGTAGGCGGGTCAGCTCTAAGAGCTCGAGGGTCCCCTTTCTGGCTGTGTGCCTTTTGGTTTTTCCGTCCCCCCCGGCTGGGATGGACACTGAATGGTTAGTGCGTCTTACCGACGAACGACCTGGTCTTTCGTTCTTGTCGGAATATGGCCGTGCACTTCGGCTGGTTAGTGGTCTCTGTAATTTGGGGTGTATTCGTGCTAGGCATCGTGCCATGAATGGCCGTTTGGACGATCAGTTCAGGACCCACATCCTTGCAGATCCTCAGGTTCGGACTTTCTTGGGGTTCCTGGGTGAGTTTTCGGCTAGTGAACTCCCCATGGTGTTCGAGGTGTTGCGTCAACACTTGTTTCCGGATGCCCCTTCCGGATGCTTGTTCAGAGCGGCCAGCGTTGATCCCAGAACGCACCCCTTTGAGTCCCTTCGAGCGGCCGTTACTGACCTCAGGGAGTTTGAACAGATGATAGGCCCGTTGCCAGAGCTGGATCGTTGGAAACAGACACCAACACATGAGGAGCGTTCTGTTGATGTGGAAAGTCTTTTGGCCACCACGATTGCCCTTCCCAAACCCCCATGTTTGCTTCTTCCGAGTGCTCTCTCAGGTGTTTTTGGCCCAGCTTCCTTTAGTGCCCCCATTTGTGACCCGGAAGTTGAACGCGTTCAGGTCCCAGAGTTGCACAAACTTGCAACTTACGTCTTTTTTCGAGGCCAATACATTGCCACGAAAATCGCGGAGATCAGGCGTGGCTCTACAGGCGAGGAGCTCTTGGAAGCGGTCTGGCCTTCCGTTCTTGCTGAGGCCAGGAAAACAGGCGACCAATTTCACTATGGGACCATTCGCTTGCCTGAAAAGAACGTGAGGCTCTGGATGAAAGATCCCCTTGCAGAGGTTTTGCAGGGTACGGAAGCTGTCGTTGAAATTTCATTTTCTGACAATTTTCACACCAATTCAGCTGCGTTCCATGTGGAGATTGGTAAGGTCCCACTTCGGTCAACTCATGATACTGAAGATGTGCCACAGGTCCCTTCCAAATATCGGCATGTGAGACCGACCACTCCGGATCGTAAACGCAAAGACAAACCTGCTGATTCAGCACACACTGAAAAGGTCAAGCGAAAGCGGCGCTCTCGGTGGGATGAACCTACTGAACCTGCTGGTTCGACAAAAGAAGCTAGTGCCTCATCAACCACCAGGTTTGTGCTTGCGTTCAGTCCCCCTCCAGGTCTTCCCAAGATCCCCACTCAGTTGATTCGTTTGTTGAATTCTATCCAGAGTCAATTTCCGGTCTCCTTGGACACTGTGAACTTTGTTCTTCTTAATGGTGAAGAGGACCCCTCGTTTTTTGGTGGTGTCACGGATTTTGGTAACTTGTTGTCCCGTTTTTGTCGTGAGTCTAAGCTCTCTTTGTTGAGTTATGATCGGCACTGGTCCCTCATCCTGGAAGACATTGAATGTGTTGACAGGACTGCCAACGTCTTTCTTAAGGTTCACAGGAACTCCACGGAGGAGGTCGTGAAACCTATTCAGGCTCCTGAGCAAAATGATGGCGATGACAAAGGATCCACAAGAGGTGAAGGCAGAAGACGTAGCCCTGCTGCAGGCTCACAACCAGAGCCGAAGCGCAGTCGGCCTGTTTTTCGGGCATCTGGGGACGACAAGTCTTCAGGAGGTAATAAAAAAGGTTTCTCCCTGGACTGTTCAGGTGGTCAGAATGGACACCTCTTCGAAAGCGGTCAGGTACATGGTCCCAGACATTCCTCTGTGGTTCCCCTTGTCGATTTTGAAAATGGCCTTGCTGGTACCCCGTATCTACCTTTTCAGGCATCGCGGCAGGACTTGGCTTTGTCTGAAACCACTGTGTGTCCCGCAGTTGACCCTGTGTTTGCGGACCCCTGCGTTCCCGTGTGTGGCCCTGGCGTCCTGTCCCCTTCAGGTGGTGTTTCGTCAGTTGATTTTTTGCCCTTCGGTTGCGGTCCTGTTCTTGGTTCAGGTTGTGGGACTCTCGAGCCCTTAGAATCCTTGCCCGAGCCATGTCTGCCGCTTAGTGCTGGCGCTGTCGTCGCTGCCTCTGCTCCATTTGGTGACACTGCACCACGGCGATCAGAGGAGACTTTTGCTTGTTTGCAACAGATCCACGTTGATGGAGAAGTTCAATGGAAAAGCTGGGTCGCACCGCTGAATGGTGATGAAGATATCCGACAGGCTCTCTGGGATGGTCCAACCACGGATGCAGTCAATATCGGTGAGAACATGGTCACTACTGCCGAAGGATGCGAAAGTTCAGGAACCTTCCGCAATGTCTTGGACTGCAACATGACTTTGATTGACACCCAATCCAATGCAGGCGAAGCCTCGTCACAATATACAGGTAAAACTGTGCCACTGGCTCAACAGTGCCCATCCCCAATCACTGCGAGCTGTCCAGTTGATAGCCAACAGGTTGAGGCTGATGAAAGAGAAGGTGCGCAGCCTACAATTTCACCAACTCAAGCTTGGACGCAACCTTGCTTTGAAGAAGAAATGCCGCCTTATTCTTGGCCAAAGTCAATCCTACTTCCTGCCGAAGATGGACTGAGTGACTCTGACCTGCTGGCCGCATTCCGTGACTACCCACTGGCTGAACTTGGAGCCGATCTGGGGGTCACTTTGGTATATAGGAGCCAAAGAGCTCGACTGCAGATCATGCAGGCACCTGCAAGCCAACTTGTATCCGCTCGAGCGTATATGGTGCAGGGAGACTGTTGTCCCACTTGTTTTTGTGAAGGTCGTGGTTGGGAATGTTCCAATTGTTTTTCCCCGATGACCCAATTTCGGTTGCCCTCTCACTCAGGTTTCACTTTTCCAATCGTGTTGATGAACACTTTCACAGGTATTGTTCCCATTCACTGCAGGCACTCCAGTTCACAGGACCCATCACCATTCACTTCCGAGTGACTGCACGTCATGGCTCAGGAGTCTTTGAAGTCACGACGACCGAAGGCAGGAGGGTTTGGGTGATTCTTCACTCTTGGTATGATGATATTATCTCCCCCGCAATGGGGGATGAATATTGCCTCTTTCAAGGTTTTTGTTGTGGTTCAGTTGGACGCGTTCCCATTTTTCACGTCCCCCCCCGTCTTGGAACAATATTCTTGTCAGGAAGCCAACAGGTGACACAGCACCAAGAATTCTTGAAATGTTTGCTGGTATAGGTGGTTGGGGACAAGCGATTAAAGCTCTTTCCCCAGCAGGCGTCCCGATCTTTTCTGTCGAAGTCGAACCAAATGTGGCGACTGCTTTGGCTGTGTCCACCAAGAGGCCTCTCATCGACGTTGAGCGATTTCTTCAGGACCCATCATGTGAAAACGCGGTCTTGATCGCCGATGTCATGGACCCACGATGGTGGATCACAACCCTGGTGTGCCCGTTTTCAGGTTTCGGCTGGTCTACGCCATGTCAGCCTTGGTCACAGGCAGGAAAAGGACAAGGTCTTGACCACCCTTCTGGCAGATTGCTGGTTCATTCCATTGGCATGATGTTTCTCTTTGGAATACCAACTGCTGCAATGGAAAATGTTCCAGGTCTCATTGCACACCCACATTGGAAACTTGTCAGAACACTTTTGGACACTTTGCCAACGCCCTGCAAGGTTGTCAAATCGGACCTTGCGCAATTGGGATACATGGCGAGGAACAGGTGTTGTCTTTTGTTTGGTATTGGGCATACTGAGCAGAGGTTTTATGATTTCCATGCGTCGGCTTTGAGGACAAACATTGAGTCTGTTTGTTACAAGGTTGAAGATGAGATTGCCATTGAACAGACGAAGGTTCCCACGCATGTACGTGAGGTTTTGTCCAAACGTAGCTTGCTCCCTGACCAACTGAAACTTGAAGCGCTCATGACAGGAGTTCAGGATGGTAACGGAGTGTTGGAACTGCGTATTGCGAAGGGGGGGACTCTTCCGACATTAGTGGCCTCATACAGGAGACAATCGCAATTGTCCCCTGCTCACTTGTCCAGGAAAGGCATTTTGACTTGGCTCTTGCGTGAATCCAACTCTCCGGGCGGTGTCAGGTTCTTGGACATGTTTGAAGGGGCCCGGGCTTTGGGCTTCTCCACGGACCTCTGTTTGCCCCAGGACCTTGACGAGGCGATGTCTTGTGTTGGCAATGCTGTCGCCCCCCCACAGGCCCTGATTGCATTTGCTGCGGTGTCTGAGGAGGGAATCGAACGTATTCCCCTCCGAAAGCTTGTTCAATCTTGGCTGTTTGGTCAAATCCCCTTGCAGTTGACTACTCGCGTCCTCATGGACGGTCATTGGCAATTGGTGGACAGGCGCATTCAAAGGACAGGTGTGACCAGTATGCACAAGGCCGGTTATGCCCTGGTTCAAGCGTTGCTTTTTCCCTTGCCAGATGGAGATTCTTTGTCTGATGGTGTTGGCTGTTTGGCCTTCTTGCCGTCCGTCAACCGCTGTGGGATTCTTGAGATTGCGCGTGTGTTGCATGAAGATTATGTCATCATCTATGTCAGGCTGCGTTGTTTACAGGTCACCCTGACCCAGGGAGATCTGCAAGTCCCATTGCAATGGTCAGGTTTGCATCCAATGACTGCGCTCAAAATGCTCAGCGTGGAACCATTGCTTTACCCCTTTGACCTCCCTGCTTGGGTTTGGCTCAATGATGATCGACTGGAGCTCACGCTTGACACACACACGTCGGTGTGCACTTTGTCTGACGACATCCCTTTCACTGCAGCTGGTGAGGTTCGATTTTGGAAATTTCGGGATTGTGTCACCGTCGACGAAGCGATCCAAGAGGTTTTCCCTTTCGAAACTGCTCGGAAACCCTTTGTTACTTCACCGGTTGATGTTCGAGTTGATGGTTCGTCCTTCCCGTCCCTTGGGTGTTCTTATCACGTTGAATTTTGGCCACAACCTTTTCAGATCCACCCCTTTGGCGTCTTCTTGCTTGACCCATTGGCATCTGTTTTCAGGTCCAACAGTTGTTGTCCAACATTTATGCAGGAGGAAAAAATGTGATCCGTATCTTTGCCAATGGCAAAACACTTCATGAGGATGTTTCGATCGTTACGGCTGATGCGATTGGACCCCTGCGTGCACGATTCTTCTGTCTCCCTGGTGGTGCACCCGGTGCCCTTGGCGGCCATTTCAGAACAGCTACAAAGCCTATTGATTGGACATGGACACCCTTCAGGTACTGTCAAAGCCCAGACGAACCATGTTATTGACAAAATTGGTCAAAAACGTTGCCGTCAGATCCTCGAGAGCAAGGCAGTCTGGCCGACCCTCAAACATGATGCTTCTGCGGCAGGGATTGTCCTCATCCCGACTGAGCACAGGCCTGTCAAGGAAACCAAAAAAGACATTGTTTTCGACAACGATCCATGGGCAAAGTACAACAAAGCGGGACCTGGTGACGAGGTACCAAATGAGTCCAAAAGGAGGACACGCAAGCAGACTCAAGTGGCTCGCGTTGACATGTCCTTCTTTCATGCTTGCCAACAACCTCTTCCCCTCACTGTTCAGGCAGTGGGACAGCCTCCCTGAGTTCATTACCGCTTTTGGGCTCTTCCCTGAGCCGGAAGGATGGCGTGAATGGCAGTCTGTTCTTGATTCTCGCACCCTGCCAGGCATTACCCGATCTTTTTCCTGTGACTTGGCGGTTTTTTACACTGATGGGGCTTGCCTCTTTCCGAGACACCCGGTGATCCGCGTTGCTTCAGGTGCTGTCCTGCGTGCAAATGTTGATGGCACGTTCCAGGTGTGCTGGCACGGTGCCCTCCCGGGCTCGTGTCAATCTATTTTCCGTGCCGAACTTTTAGCTGTTGCATGTGCTGTTGGTATGGCAAACAAGCCCGTTGTCTTTACGGACTCCCAGTCGGTCTGCCGTACGGCAAACCGCATACTGCGACAGCTTCAGGCCGGAAATCCTCCTGGTTTGCCTCAGGACAATAAAGACCTTTGGGCCTTCTTTTTGTCAAATCTGGACTCGGTCCATATCTCCTGGATTAAAAGGTCACGTCAACTACCGTACTGCGGTTGGTTTGGACAAAATTCATGCCTGGTTCAACCATTGGGCTGACCTGGCGGCCAAGCAGGCCCTTGCAGGACATGACACTCCGCTGTTCAGGCACATGGTTGAAGATTACAAACGTATGTTGTCACTGGCTCAAGACCTCTACTCTTTCCAGGCAGGAGTTGCTTTGATTTTCGCCAATGATGGAGATGCCCCGGAAGTCAACCAGCAGGTTCGAATCGGAGGGGTTCACCCTGTCGGTTTGCTTTCCTCGTTGTGGTTCGAGCACGACATTCATCCTGTCGTCTGTCACCAAGGCTTTGCACGTTCTCTTATTAATTGGATGAGGGAGATCCGTTGGACTTCAACCGTGTCAGTCGACGGTTTAGGTTCTCTTCAAGACACTTCTTGGCTTGAACTTTTTTGGGGATATATTCATGATACGTCGGCGCTCCCGGCCTTTTGGTACTATCATGAGTGGGTTTGGGTTCAGGATGACCCTACTTTGGAGTTCGCAATTCCATCCTTCGCGACTTTGTTCCATACTTGGAAGCGAACTTTTGACTCCATCCTGAGGTCAGGTGTTGCGGTCCCGTGGACACTGCGCATGGCCAGGGTTAGATCGGCGCGTGCTCTAGGCTCGCGTTTCGACTGTCCAGGTTTCAATGGGCGAGTTCTGTTTGAGAGTCAGGTCCTCCAGAATCTGTCTGCCCAATTTGCTTACGCCCCGCGTCTGTCTTCACTGCGGGTGCCTGCATTTAATTAGTTCCTCTGACGGTCCTTGCGCTCACGAAATACTCGTCGGCGTTAGCACCGGTCTCACACGTTCGCGTGACTTTGAGACGAATGTCCGAGAGAGGGTACTTCACAACCCTGGCCGTTAGTGAATGATTGGGCATGACTCGGCCATGTTGGATCAAGTGTAGCGTGGTCGCCAGCACTTATTTGCTCCCAGACCGTCTGGTGCTTCTGGGTGACCTGCAGATATGTCGGAGGAGACACCAGACAGCGAGGAAGTGCAGTCCGTAGCTTCGACGGCAATGTTTGGAGGTGGGTTTGGTGACCTATCAACATACCTCATGTGGGCAGCAGCCCATGTTGCCAGTTGGGTCCTGCTTGAATTTATGGTGTCTGGAAGACTCTTGGTCGGGAGACAGCTTGAGGCTGGAAAGGACAATCGGTCATTGGAGGGCTCTACTTGGTCTGACACAACTGAGGCATTCACTGGTAGTTGCGAGTGTTGGAAAAAGGCTACATCTTTTGACTTATCAATGCTTATCAAAGTACAATTCCTATTTGGCTTTTGAGTTGAACACTTCCGACCAATGATCCTCTAGATATCTCTAGACTCTGTCCAGGCAGAGTATGCCTTTGCACAAGCCGAGGCACTGGAGTACCTAGAGATGTTGAAGGCAGGGTTTGGAACTGTCAAGGGGCTGCTGTATCACCCATGGTGATGAACGGAGGTTCGTCAAGAGCAGAGCCTTCTTTCCATGTTTTTCGTAGGAGTTTGCCAAACAGATGAGTGACATGGTTGATCAAGTCGGTTGAAATCAGAGTCACCAAGTTCCCTGTAGGAAGGCAATATGTTTGTTGGCAAGGAGGGTATGCTGGAGCAACTCACAAGATTGGCAAAACAGGGTGTCCATCCTTTGGAGGCTGGGAGTTTCGGTTCAAGGATTGAATTGGACAGTTGGACAGCTATTTTATGGAGTACCACTCAAAGACGTTTGAAACATCTCAGAAGATCAACATGTTTCATTCCATTTGGAAGTGTTGAAGGTGTGAGATCCTATCACTATGTTGCTTTTGATGAAGAATGTTCAACAGATATTGAACATGTGTGGGTATGGGTCTGGAGTCTGAACCAGAGATCGGAAAATTCGCTGTGTGGGTCTAAAGTTTTGACTCGCAGCCATGGGGGGCTGCCAGGTATTTCAGTCAATGAGAAAGCCTGTCCAAGAGGAGAAGATGCCGCCAGTCCTGTCCAGTTTCGACATGGAGGGCATTGCTAGATATATCGCAGATAAGGGTTGCAAGCAGGTGGTGGTGATGTGTGGTGCCGGGATTTCGACCTCTGCCGGCATCCCAGACTTCAGAACCCCAGGCACTGGCTTGTACGACAACTTGCAGCGCTTCAACTTGCCACAGGCCGAATCCATCTTTGAATTGAACTTCTTCCGCAAGAATCCTGGAGCCTTCTATGAACTGGCGCGCGAAATGTGGCCAGGAAATTTCGAGCCAACCCCAGCACATTATTTTGTGCGGCTCTTGAACGACAAGGGGATTCTGCTTCGATGCTACTCACAAAACATTGACAGCCTGGAGAGACGCGCAGGCTTGCCAGCTGAGAAGCTGGTAGCTGCCCATGGCAACTTTGATGAAGCTCATGTCATTGACACTGAGCCTGAGATCAAGGTAGACATCAACGAGCTCAAGGCGGCTCTTGACAAGGGTGAAGAAGGCTGGAGAGCATTGAAAGATGCGAAGGGTGGCTTGGTGAAGCCCAAGATCGTGTTCTTTGGTGAAGAATTGCCAGAGAGGTTCGCACGTTTGCATCGGCAAGATTTGGCCACTTGTGACTTGTTGATCGTGATGGGAACATCGCTGGTGGTGCAACCCTTTGCTGGACTTGTTGGCTACGCAACGAGAACAGCCCCGCGAATGCTGATCAATCGAGACCGAGCAGGCACATGTGACAGCCTGAAGTTTGGCTTCCGCTTCCATCTAGAAGGTGAAGACAATTGGCGGGATGTGTTTCTGGATTTGACAGATGAGTTCACTTTTTCTTGTCATTTCTGGCTCTTTTTCCTTTCAAATCATCGTAAGGTTGCTTTATCCCAGTAGAATCCAATTTTTGGCCATTGGGAGAGATATCGTATTGACTCGCACATGGATGTATGACGTGTAGGTTGTTTGAGTGTGGTGGGTTGCGGGACGTGTGGTCATGCAAGAGTCAGTCCACTGAGAATTGGATGTGTTGAGGCAAGGGTTGGCAATGCACAAAGTCTTTCCATTGGTACTGGAACAGTGGTCCAGATATGTCCGCATTTAGGGTGCAGAACATCACCCTAGAATTGGAGTAGGCTGGTGAAGTAAAGGTTCCAGTAACTTTTGAGATGTGAATGTTGACATATGGGTATAGGTCAAAATGATCGTCATTTTCATGAGCAGAATAGACGATTTCAATCGATTTCATGGGATGGTCGCTTCTATCATCTTCTGTCACATACACCCCACTGGGTGCAAATCCGCCTTGGGTGCTTCACTTTGACCTTTCCGCGAGGTTCCATGAAGGCGACTGCGACGCTGGCTGCACGGCTTTGGCAGAATTGCTGGGCTGGGACAAAGATCTGCAGGCGCTGATTGATTCCAAGGGGCAAGCTTCTGTGTACAGGGCCCCTTGGGTGGAAGCATCCGAAACTTAGAACGAACCCAATAGAGGTGGCAAAAAAGGAATCATTCTATTTACAATGCATTTTATTTGCGAATACAATATATGATTATATATAATTAATATTATTATCATTATCCCTAGGAAATATTAATTCCCAAGAGGAGAAGAAAAAAATCCTTCCCCAAACCCAAAACAAAACATATATTCTTAGGGACAATGTCTATTATTATGAAATAATTAAAATTATGGGGAGAAATTAGATAATTCCTAACAATTATTAATAAATATTAATAATAAAGATACATATAGTATATTTATTATTTAAAATTGATTATTGTTTTATTAATATATATATTTAATTATAATTTTATAATATATTTGTTTGTTTAATACTTAAAACAATTAACATCATATTATATATAATATCTGATGAATAATTAATATAATTGTGTAAAAGGTGAAAAAAATGATAATTGATATTTTTCTGAAATAATTAATCTAATGTTAATTAATTATTTGTACCAGTAGTACCTACCGCACAAGGCGGTGGCGGAAGTTTTAAAGATAGACAACTACAGGAGAGGTGCGTTGTTGTGATGTATGGATGACAGAGCGAATCCACTCATGGACCGAATGGTGGTTGGAGTGGTGCTTTTTGGAGTTATTGCAGTGGTCACCTTACCCACAACTGCTGAATGTAGTGTGGTGTGGTGTATTTTGTAGTTATAGTGGTAGTTGTAGTTAAAATTATAGTGTAGTTGCAGTGGCAGTTGCAGTGGCAGTTGCAGTTGTAGTTGCAGTTTAGAGTAGTCTAGTGTAGTGGAAGTAGTTGTAATTGTGGTTGTAGTTGTAGTGTAGTTGTGGTTGTAGTTGTAGTTGTAGCCGTGGTGGTAGTGGTAGTTGTAGTGTAGTGTAGTGGTAGTTGTAGT
>CAMXCT020006805.1:146541-335977 GCA_947184155.2 Cladocopium goreaui
TCTGCAAAATGGCTACCCGAAAGCGGCTATATTTCAAACCCGTTTTCCAAGGCTATTCTGGAAATCGATTCCCGAAAGCTGCTCCCCAAAGTTGCTGCCGAAAGCTGCTCCCAAAGTTGTGTTCTAAAGTTGTTCCACAAAGGTGCTCCCCATTCAAACCGTTCAAAGCTGCCGTGCGAAGCTGCTCCTCAAAGCTGCTCCGGCCCAAAGCTGCTCCGAACAGCTGCTAAGCCTGCCCCCGAAAGTTGTTCAAAGCAATTGTTCGTCAATGTTGCTGCAAAGCTGCAAAGTTACTCCCCACAGTTGCTCTTCAAAGTTGCTACCGAAAGCCACGTCCCAAAGAAGGTCCCCAAAACTCCAAAGCTGCGATTCTGCAAACCTGTTCACCAAAACGGCTCCCCAAAGCCATTCTCCCGAAGCTGCTTCCCAAAGCTGTTTCCCAAAGCTGTTTCCCAAAGTACCTCTGCAAAGCGGTTGCCCCTATGCTTCAAACCCGTTCCCCAAAGCTATTCTGCCAAGCGGCTCCCGAAAGCTGCTCCCCAAAGTTGCTGCCGAAAGCTGCTCCCCAAAGTTGCGTTTTAAAGCTACTCCCCGGTGCTCCCGAAAGCTGCGGTTCTTCAAAGCTGCTCCCTAAAGCTGCGCCCCAAAGTTGCTACCAAAAGCTGCTCCCCAAAGCTGCTGTCCAAAGCTATTGCCCCAAAGCTGCGACTCTTCAAACCTATAGCCTATACCCCAAAACGGTTCCCCAAAGCTATTCTGCAAAGCGGCTCCCGAAAGCTGCTCCCGAAAGTTGCTACTGAAAGCTGCTCCCCGAAGTGGTTTGTGTACAGCTAGATCGTAATATTAGTAGTAATAAATTGAGGACATGCCGTTTTACATTGCGGCTTGCACTTCTTGGGGCGCAACAGTGAACAGCCATGCGGTCTACACCAAGGGCGCCGCCACAGGATTAACATGACTAAATGTGTAGTGTAGCCATATGAAAATATGCGACTGGTTTGGTTGTGCAACTTTATTCCGCTAGCTTGGGGAGCCTTTATCAGCAGCCTTTCCAATCCAAAGTCGGCGGCACCAAAAAGACACTCGTACCCACGACCAGCAGGCTTGAAATATCTGTGGGCATGACGTTTTGGTGCTTGCTGCACCAAGCAATGTTGGGTTACACTCGCCAAAATCTGATATGCATTTTTCAAATTCTATAGTGAATTCAAAAGAGCGATAGATGCATGCGGTAAATTCAAAATAACGGAAACGCAAAACGAAAGTTCCCAAAAAAGTAGTAAATTTTCGACCTCCGCGCAGGAGGAAGTGCTGACTGAGTTTGTAATGTTCGTGAAAGTCCCAAAATTGTGGCAGAATTTTGAGAAAATTGGGTTCGGGAAACTCCCCGCGCGCGCCAAATTCAGAAGACGCGGTGTCAAACGCAACTGAAAGGCCTACCGAGCGACAGTGGACCCTATAGTGAGTTCAAAAGAGCGACAGACGCATGCGGTAAATTCAAAAAAACGGAAATGGAAAACGAAAGTTCCCAAAGTTTGTATTTGTGAAAGTCCCAAAATTGTGGCAGATTTTTGGGAAAATTGGGCTCGGGGTGAAAAGCCCCAAAATTGTGGCAGATTTTTGGGAAAATTTGGGCTCGGGGTGAAAAGCCCAAAATTGTGGCAGATTTTTGGGAAAATTGGCCTCGGGAAACTCCGCGCGCGCGCCAAATTCAGAAGACACTTTTCTAAACTCAACTGAGAGACTTACAAGGCAACAGCGGGCCAGGTGGGAATCGAACCCCCGACCGACCCTGACCGACCGTACTGCATTTGCTTAGTGGTACACTGACTGGGGAGAAGAGAAATTTTCCCAAAAAACATTACTTTTTTGGGAAATTCCATTTTGGAATTTCCCAAAAAAGTAGTAAATTTTCCACCTCCGAGCAGGGGGCTCAGGAAGTACAGACTGAGTTTGTATTCGCACAGACTGAGTTTGTATTCGTGAAAAGTCCCAAAATTGTGGCAGATTTTTAAGAAATTTGCCTCGGGAAACTGCGCGCGTGCGCGCTCTGTGTACAGCCAGATCGTAATATTAGTAATATTAGTAATATAAATTTATATACTTATTGTATATTAATATTTTTTCAAAATTCCAAAAAGCATCGGTTAAATTGCCCGAAATATCGATATAATTCGCCGAAATTTCGGTGGAATTACTGCGATTCAATGGTAGGTATATATAAAGCCAACCCATGATATTTCTTTTCTGTTAGCCAATTTTTCCAACGTCAGTAAAATGTTTAAATTTCCGCGAATCTTGAAAATTCATGAGAATTCGGAAAAAGTTCCCGAAGCGGATTCCCCAGGTACATAGCATATTTCTGATGTAATGAGATGATATATTCATGCTATTTTCACGTTCATGATGTTCATGTATATTTATGTTTTGAAACAAGTCAATCTTCTTGGAGGCTAACTGCCAATTTCTCTCCAACTGCAGAAGCCCACGCTTGATCAACCTCAAAGGCTTGATCTGGAAGCAAGGAACACTCTTCAATTAGAGTGTAGTTTGATGTAGTTTGTATGATGGTTGCGTTGTCCAAAGAAAAAGAGACTTGTCAATCAACCCGTCTTTTTGATAAATAAACAAACATTACAACGAGAAGAGCAAAAAAAAACAGAGCTGCAACGGTTCAATCAACACAGCATCTGCAAATCTGCAACGAAGCCGATGGCCTTGCCAAAGCCACGCATCGCATCAAGACCCAAAACCATGAGGCCAGCCTGAATCCGCATCTGTGACCGAATCCACTTGAAGCCTGCAGGTGTGTACTCAGTTTCAGCCAATCTACATTTCGGATTTGTCGCAAACAGTTTGGATCAGCTGCTGTGAGGTTTTCCAGGGGGTCCATGTAAACCCCAGGTAAGCAACCACATTTCGCTGTATCTTCACAGGTGGCAAGGAGCTGGGCACTAAGTTGAGCACGGCTGGCGCATTTCTGGCAGGCCGCAACGGGGTCAGCAGCAATCCCTGCAGTTCTCAGGGAATCTGTCCGACCACTGGACTTCGGATACACTCTGATTGTTAGGGTCCCAGCAAAACTTACACGGAAGGACCAGTAATTCCTGATATAGGCGCAGCCACACCTGCGTTTTTACGGGCAGAAAGTCCAGAAACTCTTCCTGGCGTGCCAAGACCCAGACCGGCATGTCAGAACTCCGATGCAAATGTTCATCAACAACTCTGCTGGCTATACAAGCGACCAGAAATTATACAAGCCACCAGAAAACTTGATGGAAAAATTGGTTATGGTTCAAAATCTGGGTGCCTACTGAACGCCAAAATTTGGCTGGCAAGTGGATGTTCATTCCTATTCCAAAGGTCACTTCGAATTAGACGCATCCCCATAGGTCTCTCAGGTTTCAGTTGGTCCTTTGCTGGATAGTTGTTGAGCTGCGCCAGGTAGCGTCCTTTTCCCATGGTGATGACCTGAGGAATGCATCAAAGTGATGGTGATACTTCTTTTCCGAAGAACATCTTCATCCTTTTTTGGAAGGATAAAAATAGAAAGACTATGTACACGTATAATATATAGTTCCTTATAGTTCCATCCATGACATTACTATCCCTGCCTCCTGGCAAAAGTCCCTCTGCACTGGTCGCATGCCGGGCTGGAATAGTCCTCCCTGGCCACAACGGCGGAACAATGCTGCGACCCAAGTGAGATTGTCTATGGCATAACAACTTTGAGGTCTAGGTCAAATGGAGGCGTTCACCCTGGTGCTTTTGGCAATCTTGTATGTGACTTAGTAAGTTTGTCATCAACTAATAATGGTTCAAAGGAGAAGGAATGTGGAAACCAGCCCTTCGAATACTATATAATTCAACAACGAGGATGCATGACAGGTATCCAAGGTTCAAGTGCTGCAAAAATGTTGAACATCAAGACCACCTGGAGATCTGTTAGGGGACGCAGCAGGTATTTTGCTTGCTGATTGATGTTGGTTTGTTAGTTCCTTCCTTTTCCAGTACAAGTATTTTGCACGCGCAACCTGGACTCATGCCTGTTTTATTAGCTAGTGATCGCTGGTTCAAAACATTACTCGTGAAGTGCCATACAAAGGAACGACGTGAAATCAGCACAAAAGACGTCATCTCCAAGGAAATGGGTTTTACATGAGGTACCCCTAAATCTGCTGATATATATATATATAGTGGTTAATCATCATTTTCCGTATGAAATTTGCCATTGAACATGGGTCACCTGCGGATCTCTCTGGTTTTGCTACCCCGCTTCGGCAGCTGGGCCTGCATCACACACTTCCCTTTCCAAAAGATGGCCATTGAAGATGCCCTTGTCGCTCGACTGAAAGCACCTGGCCCCCATTTTGGCACTTTGAGCCCAGCACAGCACTGTGACTGTGACAAAGTCTGCATCCTGAAAGTGCAAGTATCTGTGCAATTTATCTGGATACATATATATATATATCATCATGGGGAACAAGGCCCATGAGGATCCATCAACATCCATCAACCCCGTTTTCGATGATCTTTCATCAAACACCCATTTTCCCATCGAAGCATGGCAGCTCGACTCCAAGCCCAGAGCAACTCCTCACTGGTGCGCTGTGTGATGCTTTTGTCCACCCACAAGACCTGCTGCTGGAACACTGTCAGGTCTGGATGCAAATATGTACAGCCAAAAACATGTGTACTATACGCGCTGCTTCGTGTACACACACGGGAGCTGGGTCTACATAAACATACGTCACCACTGTCACAAGGCAAACACGGTTCCGAATAAGCTTGCAAAGGACTTTCTGTCCAAGAAAATGGAGACAGGTCTATTACTCTTAAGAAACAAACAAACAATGGCAAACACGTGCATCTTCTGTGCACCGCACGTTCTTGGCGTCCTCCCATTCTGAAGTGTCCTGCGCATGACCCACATGCTGACTTGAGTGTGCAGTGCCAGCTTAGGAAAGGAAGTTCTCCAGGTTACAAAGTCTGAGAATTTGATCAGAAATTGAGCAGAATGAAGATGAAGAGGACGATGACGATAACGGTGAGGATAACGATAACGATGACGGTGGCGACCGCGACGATTACTATTATCATGATTATTGTTGTTAATGTCAATCATGGACAGTCCATGCAGCCGACAAAACACATCAGCCAAGCAAACAGTCAGCGCGGTCAAACACTGTATATACCCTATGGCAATCAAACATGGCTGTAATTGAACATGGCTATGGACAATCACCACGTCCAATAGGTCAACTGTCTACGCATGGGCCATAGCTTCTATAGCAAGCTGTTGAATTTCCAGAGGATTAATATATATATATAGACTATAGACATCTATAGACTATAGACTATAGATATTGCATCTGCTATTATAGCATATTATAGCCACATGACATCCCCATTAAATCCCCATGAAATCTCTCCTCAATGTCTGGACTCTTGGGCGTTTCACTGATCCACACCAGCCCTTGAAGGAGGAGCGTCACCGAAAGGACTGGCACGTGGACGTCACGGCGAGGGAAATTGACTGGACAAACTAAAGCATCGAAACCACAACTCTAATGGGCAATATTTCAATAGTTCGAAATGTTTCAAAATGAATATTTTGTGCCAGTCTCTATTTGCCACCCCTCATCAGGAATGATATTGATAATATATTAATCTAATGGAATATGCGGTTTTCTTTCAGAGTGTTTAGCGAAAAGAACATTGCATGCCAGGAGGAATCCTATGGTAGTGGATATCTTTTGTTCTGTCCCAGCTGAAAGAGTCGTCTCCTCACTATGCACAGGCCTCCAGCGCAAAGATCAGCTCGGGTCTGCGCTGGATCCTCAAATTCACAGCGCTGGTTCCAAGAAGCGAAGTCGTGTTTGGGTTCGTCTGAAAATACCAGCGGATTATCATAATTGTCCTGATTTAAATCATCATTTTTGGGGTTGCGCTATGTTACGCTCATTTTTGGACAAACCCGTATGTTGATCATACAGAACAGCTCCACCTGCAGGCACTTAAATGTTCTTGATGAACATGGAAAACAAATGACACACTTAGGCGATGGCAACACCATACCTTGACCTTAGTGCACGATCTTCAGAAGATGACCATCGGCGACAGTAAGTCACTTCTGAGGCACTGGCGCTTCTGAGAAGACCAAGGATTGTCGATTCAAGATCAACACTCCCAGGCCAATCATTCCAAAGATCGTCGGAGTGATTCGTATCTGAGTGTCGAATCTCGCAAAGGGGTCTCTAATACTCGAATCTTCATTTTCCTCCAGTGGCACGGGTAAATCATCTTCAAAACACATTTCTTCTGTGGCTTCAAAGGGCTCATCTCCAGCTTCATTCAGCAGCAGCCCCAGCTTGGCGGCTGCATTGGCCACCCATTGACGATCCGCCTCTTTATCGAAGGCCCTTGGTCTTCCGGACCACAGGATGAGGTGCCCACCCCCGGGCAGCGGTTTCACCACTGCCGCCTCAGTGTCTGCTGGAAGCACACGCTCGGGCAGCAGCTGGCTGGGAAAGCTGACGAGGCCGCGTTTGGTGGCACAATAACCATCCACGGCGGCGGTGTCTGGTTGCCAAACCTGGGAAATGTCCCGACAACAAATCATCATCCAAGCACATTCAACAGGTTCAAAGAGAAAACCATTTGACATACCAAATAGATCCAAATCGATCCGATGAGTAATGACTGTTGGTAACGCATCCCAAGTTTTCTTGGTGATCCATTATCTATTGGCGGAGCTGTCCCCAAAATTGGGACATGCTCAATTTTCCTGCAACCGCTGCCTGGTCCAAACCTCTGAGAACAAATTCAGCCCCCGAAGCGAAGCCTTGCAGTCGCTTCAAAATGCCCCGGCTGCAGATGGTTTTGCCATCATGCCAAATCACCAAGCCATCTGCGTTGGTCAATCTCAGTAGAACTGAGCTTATCCAAGAGATATCAACTTGCACATCTGAAGCTAAGTCACTTTTGATGGCCAGAGTTTGTATGGATCCCGGCTGCCGGCTGCTTGGCTTAGCCGAGACCTGCCGACGCGCTGCTTCTTCCAGTCGTCCACCAACCCATGGGATCGACCAAGCAAGGGCAGAAAAGGTGAGGGCTAAGACTTCACTGACCTGGCGAAAATTGTCCACATCACCTGTGGTTGTTGCTCTGTTGTAGATCAACAAGGTCAAACAGACTCCGGTGATCACCCGCGGCAGCATGGTAAGATCATCCAGCCCAGGGATACGGAAGCGAATAATGGCGAAGTCTCCCCCGCGAGCGGATAAGGCCAACCTCTTCCGTTGCAAGGAACGCGTCTGCACTGCAAGGGCGGTCGCCAACACGAATCTTGAGGTCTTGCTGGGCGCCGAAAATCCACTGCCTTCGGCATGCACGGAGCGCACTGCAGGTACGCGTGCAGCGTGCACTTGAGGTGCATGGACGATACATGGCGCTTTCTCCATGGACCGGGAAGGCAGCATTGCAGATACTTCTAGTTGTGGAATACATTTGTGAAGGAAATGATTGAGGCAAATTGCATCTACCCAACTATCAAAAGCGTTTTATTCCCGGACATGCTATGAAGCAACTGTGGAACAACTTCAATTGAACAGATCTATGCAATTGTTTTCGACTGAAACCCGCAGGCCCATTTGTCAAGAAAAACCTTGAGATAACTACGTCATTGATATGTGCGCAAGATTGCGCAAGTGTAGCTAGGCTCTTTCAAACCAATCAAAGGCAGCCGGTTGGACAGTGGATCGCATCGGAATTTGACAGCAGAATCAATCGTTCCAACCGTGATTCCCATTGTTTTTTGCTTCAGTCTACCCATTCTTACTCAGCTCCTTACAAAATCACCAACATATTTCTATGAACCAACCAGCACTGCCTTTCTAGGTCGGTTCTTTTGCAGGCTTACTCTGCTTCAAACGCAGAATCGCTTTGCTCATGTACACAGGTTGACCAACTGGGTCGTTATCACTCTGCAGAGTCAGGTCAAACGCTCCCAGACACAACTTTTTGAGGCAACAAGAATATGGACATGTAGGTTACTAGGTACTGGAAATCATCAAGCACAGTTCGCGCCAATGTCTGACAGAAACCAACTTTGGCACGTCAAATCCAGCAGAGACGCGGAATCTCTTGCAGCGTCTGCAGAGCAGCTGATGCTGGTTGCAGGGCTTCAGGCTGGAGCACAACTCTCACCAAACAAGCGACGCTTTTGGCGAGAGGAAGGGTCCCGCAAGACGTTGCTTCATTAGTGACGCGACTCGAGCTTGCATCATCTGCTCAAACTCACAATCGCCCCAGTTCATCTTTGTCTCCAAATGCTGGACATTCTCTGGCAGCTCAAAGCGACTTGCTTGCACCGCAGAAGCCGGCACTGGTAGCATCTCTGGCTGGCAACCCCTTGAGATCAAGCTCTATCTGCCAGCAAACCACCAGCAAAACGGCTCCCTAATAAATCTAATAACTAGTCTCCATCTCCCGCAACCCAGCCTGAGCAGCTGATGGTTCCTCGCATTGTTTGACCATGTTTGACCTGTGAGTTGCTGTACCTCTGATGTCGAGGGTGCTGCAACTCGCTTTCCAGGTCAAGTTGCGTTTAAGATCTTGCTGAAGTACTTGATCCAACGGGTTCCCGAACAGAAATCATCTCATGATGCTTGCTTTTTGTGCTGCCCAGCAGTTCAAACACAACCAGGGTCCCCCTGGGGCACCGATGCTTCGCAAGGCACTTCTTCCGGGGCGCAAGTTTGGTGTGTTGCAGTTCACGCAGGTCACAGTCTCGTCAGCCACCAAGTGTTTGCACAATTCTCGGCCAGTGGCTGGAAGACTTTCCAGACCTCTCTGGTCCAAAGATCCACGATGGTAGGACCAATAGCATGTCCCAAAAAAGGGAATGCTGCCGCCATCTTTGAGAACATCTTCAGAGTAATCTGGTCCGGCATAATGGACTGAAAGCATGGGACGGGCAGCACTGGACTTGTTCGCTGTGCCACCGTGCCAAACCCGCATGTCCATGATGATCGCAGTACCAGCAGGACAAATCAAAGGAACGCAGCCTGGAGGGTCAAATGGAGGCACGTCCTTCCAGGGAAGAACAGGTGAAGTCGCCCTCTTCCTCCCTTCCAATTTGTTGAATCAATTTAGAGGACTGCAAACCTTCACAGGTTACTATGCGACCCTGAACTACCTCTGAACTTGTGGCCTTTCCCAAAAATCTGTCCTGCTTGGCTGTCAGTTCATGGGTGCCTGGGAGGAAACGAGGAGGTCCCACTTCCTGATCCATGTCCACCATGGCGAAGTAGACTTTCACCACTGGGGCCGGCAGCTCCATAAATTTCCTATTCAACAACAGTCGGAGATAAACCCTTTGGCGTGGAAAATTGGGATGTCAATCATCCATCATGCGGGGATGAAGTTTCAAACTGCGGGGGATATATTGTAACCATTGAAGAGGAGGTGTTCAACCAATTTTCAGCAGCAAGAATGGGGCTACAATGGAATAGACTAGTGAAAATAACGGCAAACTATCAAACTAGAATTGGAGTATCATTGATAAAAACATTGGAATATATATTATATATATATAATTATATATATAATTATATATATAATTATGTTTGAAAACGGGGAACTACCAAACAATATGTTTCTCCTGCTAAGCTATATCAGTGGACCGTCAAATGTTGAACTTTGGTGGATTTCGGGGTCCCCCAATGTGAAGAATTGTAAGTCTTGCAACTCTGCCCTGTCCTCTCAGGATTTTCAGGGTCAAAGTAACTGTATAGCCTGAGCTGACTTGGCTATCTGGTCGAGTCGGAAGCCACTGTGCACGTTTACTCCAATACCTAAAAAGTCTAAAAAGTGGTTTCAAAATGTTTCAAATACTTCGGTAGCAAGTGCTATGTCCATCTGTCTCTTCCATGTTTCACCCATTTCCGTTGTCTAACAACATCAGGCTACCAGGTCTTCAGAATGCCTGCACAAACCTATCTTCTTTCCTTGGGGGTGCATGCCACTAATCTAAATCCCATGTACCAGTAGTACCACGCAAAGCGGTGGCGGAAGTAGGTGAGTTGTTGTGATGCATGGATGGCAGAGCGAATCCACTGATGGACCGAAAGGTGGTTGTGATTTTTGGAATGGTTGCAGTGGTCGCCTCACCCACAACTGCAGGATGTAGTGTGGTGTAGCGAAGTGCAATGTAATTGTAGCTGTAGTTGTAGTTGTAGTGTAGTTGTCGCCGTAGTGTAGTTGATGTTGTTGAAGTTGTAATGTTGCATTTGTAGTTCTAGTTCTAGTTGCAGTTGTAGTTCTAGTTGTAGTTGAAATGCAGTTGTAGTTGTAGTTGAAAATGTAGCTGAAGTTGTAGTTGCAATAGTCTATCTATCTGTCTATCTGTTTATCTCTCTATCTGTCTGTCTGTCTGTCTGTCTGTCTGTCTGTCTATCTAGCCATCTTTCTATCTATTTATCTATCTATTTATCTATCTGTCTATCTGCAAGCCTGAAAACGAAGCTATTCTGCAAGACTTCCTCAATTTGTGAACTTGACAACATCAAAAACACAGCAATTCTGCGAGAATTCCTCAATTCTCGAAGTTGACAACATCCAAAACGAAGCAATTCTGCGAGACCTTCTCAATCTTCGGACAACATCAAAAACGAAGCAATTCTCTGAGACTTCCTTTAAAAATGGAAAGTTGAGTGCGGAGCCAACGGCCTCGTACTAATGCGTTTTGTGATTTTTCCATTCCACCTGTCTAAAAAGTACTGCGCCTGCCACGAAAAGGTGAAGCCAGGTCATACGAAGTGCTGCACCTGTCACGCAAAATCATCTTAGCAACCCTGAAGATCTGATGCTCCAAGATGCAACCCCTCTCAGAAAATCAGCGCCCTGACCTCTGAACATGACCGCTGCAAATCCTCTTCAAATGCCCGACGCCTGCCATTGTTTTTGCAACTGCTCAAAAATCCCTACGTTTGACTTACTTTTGACAAGGTGCAAAACCCTTGCGCTTGCCACCCAAAAAAATCACATCCTAACTTAGCATGTGCTTCGCGCCACAACGGCGTGCGCTTTTTCGACAGCTCAACTTCCAAAAGTGTTCCGACACTGAGGTGCTTTGCGCATTTTGACTTCGAAATGCGCTTCGCGCCACAACGGCGTGCACCTTTTCGACATCTCAACTTCCAAAAGTGCTCCGACGTTGGTGTGTTTTTGCAATTTTGACTTGGACATGTGCTTCGCGCCACACCGGCATGCAATTTTTCATCTCTCATCTGGCCACATGGCTCCGCACCCGCCGCTTTAGCGAGCCTACTTTTCGACCCTTCAGAGCCACAAAACATTGGAAAAACATAGTGTTTCGCAACTTTTCTACCTCTTTGCGCACCTGCATCTTCTTTCTTCTGACTCTTTCTCTTCTCTGATCTTCTCTCTTCTTCTCTTCTCTTCTCTGACTCTTCCCATCTCTGCTTTTCCATCTGTCCACACTGTCGGAAGTTTGCCTTTCTTCGATCAACCATGTCAATGCTTAAAATCCATGATGTTTACTGATTAAATTCCATATAACAAACACATTAGTTGTCAAAATCCATATTTTTGACTGGGCCATGTGGGGCTTGATCTGATCCAAGTTACTGGTCCGCCACCTCTTTGACCGGGACATCGGCATGGAGATCTTGCTGTTGAGCGCCGGGAAACGAAGCATCGCCACCGGTGCACTGCACCGTGCAACCGCTTCCCCAAAAGGCCTTGAGCACTTCCAAGACCTACAGTGGACCATGACTTTGACTGGTTTCATGACATGGGATTTGCCCAAAGACGTGGCACTCGTCATAAGGAAACTGATGATGAACCAGTGAATTTGGGGTACCTTATTTTCAGACAGACACACATTCCCTTCAATGATTGCTGCGAAAATAATCAAGCTTTTGTGAAGCTCCGGTGATTCCAAGGTTGGATCCCTTCATTGTTGCCTGCAATCCTGTTTCAAAGTACAGAAGGCTTGTAAATTCATGTGTATTCAATAGCTAGGTGGCCAGAAGCATCGGCTGGAATGCTGAAGCCACCATCAAAAGATCACATTTCCAGACTGCAAAAGCGTGAGCATATCCCAAATTACAAGCATTAGAATATTGCAGATTGCAAATCCCAAACTCCAGGTGTGTGGGGAAGGGCCCTGGTCCACTGGCTTTCCATAACCCGTACTAAAATTGACATACTAGACAGTCTACAGTAGAGTCTACAGAAGACCATCAACGCATGATGTTTTGGGTTCCAAGTATTTTTGGTACCCAAAGGTACTCTGCAAAGTGTCAATTCGTGAAGCAACAAAGCATAAATTGCTGCCGACATCTGCCGACAAGTCAAACCATCGACCACACGAAGGAGCACTCCACCAGTATTTGAGGATGGGTCAAAGCTAGGTAATTCCTGCGTTGCACTACCCAAAGCAGGGGTAATTCATTAGTAGAAATATATGGAAATATGTGGAAAGTGCCAATAAAAATATGGGTGTGTCTAAACATGGCGTACCCTAAAATCCACTGGTTGATCATCATTGTCCCTACCGAAAAATGTGATATAGAAGGTATAGCAAACCCAATTTCAGACACAACAAAAATTACACCGGCAAGAAGCCCCAAACAGTGCGGGGGGTAGGAAACCAATGTGCCAGGTACAAGCAACAGTGGCTATGGAAGAGTAACAGATCAGGTTAGACATTTTCGCAACTGCAGCAGCCGGAACTTGTTTTGGCACAAGAAGCGACGCTATGTCTACTCATCATGACCTCATACTGGGACATCTAAGAGAATTTCAAAAGATCGTTAAGCAAGGACCTTCTATATAGAGGACCGTTAGAAGATCTTCATACAAGAACTTCCCATGAAAACCCCAAAGAACACCGCATAGCATCTTCAAGATCTTAATGCAAGGACCTCTTGAGCAGGATTTCAACAGGATCTCCACAAGATCTTCTCACAAGGACCTGTACGAGATCATGCAAGGACACCTAGAGTATTTCACCAGGACCTCTTCAAAATCTTCAAGGACCTGTACAAGATCATACTAAGGTCTCTGACAACATTTCACTAGGGTCTCCACAAGATCTTCTCACAAGCACCTGTGCAAGATCATGCACTGCAAGGAACTCTTACTCAATGCCGGCGAAGGTCCCCCAACGTTGCAGTCAACAGTCATTCCCCCATGGAACTACGCCCCCCAACTGCCAGGAAAAGTCACCCCAACTTCTTCGCCCATTGTAAACGCAACACGAAAATGAAAAAGGACCTGCACAGGATTCACCAGGATTTCACCAGGATCTCCACAAGATCGTCATAAAAGGACCTGCTGGTGCTGGAGCGGATCTTGGAAGATCTTTCATGATACAAGAACCTTCCAAGAGCCTCTCACAAGAGATTTCATACAAGCACCTCTGCAAAGACCTTTCACAGGATGTCGTCAGGATCTTCACAACATCTTCTCGCAAGGATGTCCACAAGACCTTGGTCAAGATCTTCACAGATCACGGACCTCTGAGGCAAACGGGGACAACCGTTTTTTGCGAGCCTGCGCAATCAAAATGCACATGGACATATCAAAAGGGACCGTTTCAGCAAAAAAAAAATTCAATGGAAATGCCGCAGACCATGACCGCGCCGCCCATCTTGTGCGAGCCTGCGCGGTCGAAATGCACACGGAGATCTCACAAGGAACTTTTGTGCGAGAATTTACAATGAAAAGCCAGGGGCCACAAAGTGTACCTGGATCTAACACCGGCCTTTAACACCGAGCATCAGAACCCCTCAGTGTGGACACTGTTTGGGGAATCATATCGTGTTGGTTACATATTCTATATTAAATATATAGTCCAGCCCAGCAACCCCCCCCCCTCATGGTCATGGTCCTGTATGTACGCTGTATGTTGGAATCGGATATAGTTGACATGGCCCTAGCATATAAATCATCGATGTAGGGTCTACTTTACCCCCGCCCCCCCTGTGGGGTCGGTGGGGGCTAGGTAGTGTGTCACTGGCACAACTAGTCTGTAAGGCAGTAAGTAGGTCGTATGTGGCCAGCATGTACATGATCCATCTAGGGTTTACTTTACCCCTGCCCCCCCTGTGGGATGGGTGGGGTGTTATGGAGGTATCATGTAGATAGTGTATGGGTAGTACGTGGCCAGCACGTATGTATAGCACATGAGATCTTGATAGTAGCTAGTATATGGCTACGCTACTATAAAGGTACTTCATGGGCAGCAATCCGCTGTAAATAGAGTGATGAAGGGTGTAGCTTACCCCCACGCCCCCCCTGTGGGATGGGTATGGTGTTATAGAGGTTTCATGTAGATAGTGTGTAGGTAGTACGTGGCCAGCACGTATGTATAGCACATGAGATCTTGATAGTAGCTAGTATATGGCTACTATAAAGGTACTTTATGGGCAGGAATACGTTGTAAATAGATTGTATGGGGATATATTATAGGCAGTAGTGAACATTGCATGGAGGTTTACTGTTATGTAGTGCATAGGTGGCACGAGGCCAGCATGTAAGTATAGCATATGAGAATCTGAGATCTTGACGGATGGTGGTAGATGGCTGGCCACCCCCTGTGGGTGGTTGCTGGGGGGGCTTGGGGGGGGGTTGCCGGCCGCCGGCCGGGACCATATATACTACATCCATCTATAGATCCATCTATACATCCATCTATACATCCATCTATACATCCATCTATACATCCATCTATACATCCATCTATACATCCATCTATATCCCATTCTATCTCCATGTTTTGTTGCCCAAACCACCCATTTTCAGACACGCAAGCCATTTCCCCCTTTACGCGTCGAGATACCTGAGGGTTCTGAGCCAGCTCCAAGGTTCCTGGGACCATGGTGCTACGGCCCAAGCTATAGCGCCTCGCACCACCTGAGGGCGACAAGAAATAAGCAGATGGGGACTGAGTTCAGCTGCACGATGGGGGAATCACCAATGAAACATGGGATCACATGGGGGGTTCTTAAAATGGGCGATCCCCAAAAACCATTGGTTTCAATACTACTGAAATGGTCTAATTTTAGATGATTTGGGGCACAATACCCCCCATTTTGCGAAACCGCCATGGGATCTATAAAGGTGTAGCCCTCACAATTGGATGCATAAAAGAAATTCACCAAGACCTTATTCATTCTATATCTGTATATCCCATTACAAGTTGCTATCCACATATGGATGCTTAAATTCCCATTGAACATCTTATGTTAAGTATTATATCCCCATCAAATCCTACCAATTATTTGGTTCTATCCCCATAGTCTTGTTGGTGCCACACAGTTCCAGACAAATAGGGCAACCTCTTATATACATCCACTGGTTATAATTTCATACACACATAATTACATATATATATATATAATCCCATAAAATATGTTGTTTTTGTTGGTTGAATCATCATAAGTGGCCCATAAGTGTCTCCTTTACCCGCAACACTCCATCCAAGCGTCGGTTTCCCCCCGGCTGCGCCCGCGCCGCACGGCGCAGCAAGGCCGCAGAGAGGCGGCGCTGGCGGCGCAGCAGCGCGGGGCTCAGGGCCGCCAGTGCCACAAAACCACGGTGATGGAGGCTGGAAGCAGCCTGTCATGGGAGGTTTTTTTCGAGATGAACCATTGAAAAATATGTGGCAATCATGGGGATATCTGAATCATAGGGATTTGAAAAATATGTGGCAATCATGGTGCTATTTGCGGCATTTTGGAGTTGGATGCTGCCATTTCAATGGTGTTTGCAACATTTTTGAGTTCGAACCTCTAGTTTTCGATGGAATTTGCAACATGTTGGTGCTCGAAATGTTCATGTAACATGGTAGTTTGCAACTAGGGTTCGTTTAGGGTTGGTTTTAAGATGTTTTAAGTTTTAAGGTTAGTTTAGGGTTTTTGCTAGGTTTCGTTTTAGGTTTTTAAGGGTTGGTTTTGGAGTTAGGGGGGTCACTCAGTTTCAAGTCGCAAGTTGGCAGTGACAGTTGCAAGACACTGCAAATACCACGCTATGTCGACAGAGCCTGGAAAAAAATAGTGTGTTTTCTGAGGGGTCGCACCTGGCGCCGTAACCTTATTTTTAGGAACTATTTATTTAAGATCCATTGACGATTGGTTTAGGGTTTATGTGGGGGTTGGTTTTGATGTTTATTTAGGTTTGGTTTAAGATCTATTTAGGGTTTTTTTGATCTTTTTGGGGTTGGTTTGGGATCATGTTAAGCTTGGTTTTGATGTTTATTTAGGCTTGGTTTAAGATGGATTTAGGGTTGGTTTTGATATCATGTGGGTTTGTTTTAAGATTTAAAGTTCGTTTAGGACCTATTATATAAGGGTTGGTTTAAGGTTTGTTAAGGGTTGGTTTAGGATTTATTTAGGCTTGGTTTGAGAACTATTTAGGGTTGGTTGAAAATTTATTTAGGCTTGGGATAGCATCTATTTGGGGCTGGTTTAGGATGTATTTAGGGTTGGCTTTAAGGCTTTAAGGTTTATTTAGGCTTGGTTTAGGATCTATCTAGAGCTGGTGTAGGACCTACTCAGGTTTAAGGTTTTAGCGTTGGTTTAAGATTTATTCAGTTAAACATATATTTAAGGTTGGTTTAGGATCTATTTAGGGTTGGTTTAGAACTTATTCAGGATTATATAGTTTCAGATTATTTAAGGAATGTTTAGGGTTTACTTAGACTTGTTTTAATGTTTTTTTGGTTGGTTTAGGGTGTGTTTATGGTTGATTTGGGGCTGATTTAGGGTTTATTTAGATGATGGTTCTTAAGGTTTATCTACAGTCTACAGTATGAAAAAAAACAGGGAGACACAGAAAAGCAGGTAAGCAGAGAAGCAGAGAAGCTGGAAATGCAGAAAAGCAGGGAAAAACAGAGAAACAAAGAAGCAGGGAAGCAAAGAAGCAAAGAAGCAGAAAAGCAGGAAAGCGCAGGAAAGCAGGAAAAAACAGAACAGCAAAGAAGCAGGGAAGCAAAGAAGCAAAGAAACAAAGAAGCAGAAAAGCAGGAAAAGACAGCAAAGCAGAGAAGCAGAGAAGCAGAGAAGCAGAGAAGCAGGAAAAGCAGAAAAGCAAAAGCAGAGAAGCGAAAACAGAGAAGCAGAAAAACAAAGAAGCAGAAAAGCAAGCAGAAAAGCAGAGAAGCAAAGAAGCAGAGAAGCAGAAAAGCAGAGAAGCCGAGAAGCAGAGCAAAGCTAGGAACCAGAAATCAAAAAAATACGGAAAAAAACAAAATAAATAAATGACCCTCCCATACCCTCCCTATTTTAGTGGGATTCGATGAATTTCTATCTTTTTGCGGGTTACAATTTAAGGTCTTCTCATGTATGTTCAGCTTTCAATTTGTGGATTTTGTGAGCATGGTACCTTCAAGTTCACCAAGATATGATGGTAATTTCCAGCAAAGATGAAGGTGGTGAAACTGTTGACAAGGAAGATTACAGCTTTGCTAACAAAATGATGGTGCGACCTCAACAAAAAAATGTGAATAAGAATACACAAGGTCACAAGTTTTTACGAAGGGATAGGAGGCTCTAGTCATGTGGATTTACCAAGAACGGTTGGTTGTAGCCAGCAAGAATATGCAAGAATTGTAGGTGTTTCACCAACTAAACATGGGTTGAAGCAACAGGAGAGAAGATGATCAGAATGCGGATGCAACCCCCGCTGATGTCTGGTAGAACCTTGCAGCAAAGGGGAGGGCGACATTAGATGGTATTCTTTTGGAACATCTTGACATGTCCTGTCACTTTTCGGCTCAACTCAAGAGTTCCATTGCAGCCTGCTGGCTTTCTCTTTTAGCAGAGCCTTTTTCTTCCTATGCCCAAGTGAAAACGCGTGACAGTGTTGCAAGCAAGGCAGGTAAATCGTTGGTGAATCTTCGTTTTGGGGTTTTTCAAATCCCTAGATTTCATGATTACCCTCTCGTAAGTTGACATAGCCATGGGAAATCATTATGCCTAATAACTTAACAGGTAATTCATCAATGAATGATTGCAAATGGGTCATTTTCCATAAATCTGTGAAAATTTCGGGAGGCTTTTTGTGGCTTTGTCTGAAAACATGGCAGTCCAGTGATTGATCATCATTTTCTCCAGTTGAATTGCCATTAGAGGCCCCATCCCCCCTCCGGCACCTCGGCTGCCCGGTCGTATTTCAGATCATAGATCTTCACGCCCTGTCATGCAGTGCCAAATTCAGCTTTCCTGCATGTACACATTCTATCACATTTTTCCCGCCCCTAGGACATCTGGAATTTTGATGACGTTGTGGTGATTTTGGCTGAATTTTGGACAAATCTAGGTATCAGGGGCACGAGTGCGCCGCTGTGTCAGCGGCAAGGCAGCGGGCCCCATTTTTCTCGCGCAATCCGGCCCAACTGTCGTGAATCACTCAGACGTCCTTCCAGTAAACACATCTCCTGGGAGCTTAACAGAAAGCTCGTTGAGTTTCTGGAAAAAAACAAGACCCAGCATCATGCTGGTGGCTTCAACCCCCTTATGTATAATATATAGTCCCAGTTTCAGGGATTTTCAAAATCACAGTTGTCACCACTACAGTTCCAAGCTTCGGTGGCTTAGCTGATTTAGCGTCTTCGCCGGCACGCCTCACGTGAAACTTTTTGTCGCCAGTGCCCATTTTTCTTAGAGGTCTTCCATTTGTTCCGTACACTTCGCACCTCTCCACACAAACCTCGTGGCACGGTTTTTTTGCGCCAAAAAGATGTCTGAAACAAGTAGCTTTTAGATGTTTGTTTGCCGCACTGAAAGATATGACAAATGTACAACTTAAATGCCTTACACATCAAAATAGGCAACAAGATATGATCATGGGCCCATCCGAAGTGCGGCTTTCTGACTTGGGGGAAATCAACAACTTGTCTGACATCTGCGACGAGATTCGTATGGATTGCTGGGGTCTTTGAAACGCAACTTGCTGTCTCCCAAGTTGGGATCATGGTCCTGAGATGTGCAACTTTGATTGCAAATCCAGGAGAAAAGGGGGGGATGTTCAACCTGCAGAACGTGGGGAGACCTCTTTGAGGCAGGGTCTGCCAGCTGAAAGTTGACCTCTCCATGTGTTCACATTGCGCCAAGTTTACAGCAGATCAGATATCCTAAGATTGTTGACTTCCACTTCTAGCCCTTTCAGCCCTTTCAAATGAATGATGCATCAACAATGGCCACCATCTCCCTGGTCCTGCACGTCACCTTTGACCACCTCGCAGTTCTTCAGGACCACCTCGTTCATCTTGAAAGCACCCCCTTTGCCGAAGCTGCCGCCATCGGTGCTGTATCCGAACTTGGTCTGGTGGCCACCGTTCAAATCACATTTGGTGTCGCAGCACTTGCCCCAAGAACCCACGCAAATGGCTTCCGATGTTTCACCTGACCCCAGAGATGGGTCACTCATTGAAGTGGCGAGTCAAGCAAATAATGTTCAAGGAACAAGTCATCTAGAACATATTCCATGCAAATCATATATGTTAATACATTTATAAACAATAAGTATACAGCAGTATCTACACATAAAATATGTGATACGGCATGCATATGTATATATATATATACTTATATATATAGTTGTTTAATTTATTTATATATGAGTTCAATATATAGATGACAATGTATCATATATATATATTATATATATAATATGATTATATATTATATAATATGTTATTATATATGTGCATATATAATTAGTCACATATGTATATATATATATATATGTATATTATATATATATATATGTATTGTATATAATAATCTGTGATGGTTCCATATGTCTCCTATTTCGACATTTCCGGTGCTCTTTTGCCCAGGCACGGACAGACCAGACCTGGATGGCGCACAGGGCCAAAATCTGCAACTGCAAAGGGCCCATCGAACGATTTCACAGAGGGCAACTGGTTGATGATCGCTGAACGCTTGCGCCGAAAGCTGTGAAAGCTCAACTGCAAAAACTCTTGGCATGGATTCCGAGTTGTGCAATGGCATTTGGTAGGTGCAAAGCGGAATGCATAGGGTGCGCAACTACACAATGCAGTGCATGTTACTTTTTTTGCAACTACAAAATGAAGAACATAACTCTTTCTGGCTCAGAAAATAATTCAAAATCAGCACTACAAAATCCAATGCATCTGAAGTTAAAAAATAGCTGAAAATCGGAATTGCTAACATGACCAATGACATTTTGTAGTTGGGCCTATGCCATCCAAAGTTCCGACCAACATAAATTCTGAGAACATTTTGTAGTTGTCAATGATTGAATTTAGTTGGGTCAAGTGTTGACCCCGTGCAGTTTGTTAGATGGCATTCTGTAGTTTCATGATCTGTTACCTTGTTAGATGGCATTCTGTAGATTTTTTGTTGGATGCTTCAACTAACTCAACATATGAGCGATTGTGAAAACCCTAGGTTCACGGAAAGGACATCCACAAATTTGGGAAGGTCCCATCGCTTACCACACGATTTGTACAATAATGATATATGGTAAACTTGGGGGGTATCGCTTGCAGGAAACTGCTGCATTTATATATATATATATATATGTGATGAACTATGAATAATATGTGATATTTGGGTATCGCTAATGTGGATATTAGAGAAATATGATGATATAACCTTGAAAAGGGGTATCGCTAATTTGGGAAGGTCCCATCGCTTACCTCGTGTTTTGAACAATTTCCAACAATTTCCATAAGCCAATGTCCGTCGAATACATATTTAGTATTGCCGGGGTTTTTACGGTTGCTCATATACAACTACAAAATGAAAATGATGATTTGAAAGGAATCAACTACAAAATGAATGCAAATACAAAAAGGGGTGCCCAACCCCTCCTGTTTGTACAAAAAAATCCTGGCTGGCAATCTGTACTGTAGCCCAAGTCCTCCCCATTTCGTAGCTGAAATTAGGAGGATTTCTATCACATTTTTCCCGCCCCTAGGACATCTGGAATTTTGATGACGTTGTGGTGATTTTGGCTGAATTTTGGACAAATCTAGGTATCAGGGGCACGAGTGCGCCGCTGTGTCAGCGGCAAGGCAGCGGGCCCCATTTTTCTCGCGCAATCCGGCCCAACTGTCGTGAATCACTCAGACGTCCTTCCAGTAAACACATCTCCTGGGAGCTTAACAGAAAGCTCGTTGAGTTTCTGGAAAAAAACAAGACCCAGCATCATGCTGGTGGCTTCAACCCCCTTATGTATAATATATAGTCCCAGTTTCAGGGATTTTCAAAATCACAGTTGTCACCACTACAGTTCCAAGCTTCGGTGGCTTAGCTGATTTAGCGTCTTCGCCGGCACGCCTCACGTGAAACTTTTTGTCGCCAGTGCCCATTTTTCTTAGAGGTCTTCCATTTGTTCCGTACACTTCGCACCTCTCCACACAAACCTCGTGGCACGGTTTTTTAGCGCCAAAAAGATGTCTGAAACAAGTACCGGTAGCTTTTAGATGTTTGTTTGCCGCACTGAAAGATATGACAAATGTACAACTTAAATGCCTTACACCTCAAAATAGGCAACAAGATATGATCATGGGCCCATCCGAAGTGCGGCTTTCTGACTTGGGGGAAATCAACAACTTGTCTGACATCTGCGGCGAGATTCGTATGGATTGCTGGGGTCTTTGAAACGCAACTTGCTGTCTCCCAAGTTGGGATCATGGTCCTGAGATGTGCAACTTTGATTGCAAATCCAGGAGAAAAGGGGGGGATGTTCAACCTGCAGAACGTGGGGAGACCTCTTTGAGGCAGGGTCTGCCAGCTGAAAGTTGACCTCTCCATGTGTTCACATTGCGCCAAGTTTACAGCAGATCAGATATCCTAAGATTGTTGACTTCCACTTCTAGCCCTTTCAGCCCTTTCAAATGAATGATGCATCAACAATGGCCACCATCTCCCTGGTCCTGCACGTCACCTTTGACCACCTCGCAGTTCTTCAGGACCACCTCGTTCATCTTGAAAGCACCCCCTTTGCCGAAGCTGCCGCCATCGGTGCTGTATCCGAACTTGGTCTGGTGGCCACCGTTCAAATCACATTTGGTGTCGCAGCACTTGCCCCAAGAACCCACGCAAATGGCTTCCGAAGTTTCACCTGACCCCAGAGATGGGTCACTCATTGAAGTGGCGAGTCAAGCAAATAATGTTCAAGGAACAAGTCATCTAGAATCTAGAACATATTCCATGCAAAACATATATGTTAATACATTTATAAACAATAAGTATACAGTAGTATCTACACATAAAATATGTGATACGGCATGCATATGTATATATATATACTTATATATATATAGTTGTTTAATTTATTTATATATGAGTTCAATATATAGATGACAATGTATCATATATATATATTATAATATGATTATATATTATATAATATGTTATTATATATGTGCATATATAATTAGTCACATATGTATATATATATGTATATATATTATATATATACTGTATGTATTGTATATAATAATCTGTGATGGTTCCATATGTCTCCTATTTCGACATTTCCGGTGCTCTTTTGCCCAGGCACGGACAGACCAGACCTGGATGGCGCACAGGGCCAAAATCTGCAACTGCAAAGGGCCCATCGAACGATTTCACAGAGGGCAACTGGTTGATGATCGCTGAACGCTTGCGCCGAAAGCTGTGAAAGCTCAACTGCAAAAACTCTTGGCATGGATTCCGAGTTGTGCGACAGCTTTCGAGCGAAGCGAGGGCTTGCTAGATTCAATATTAAGTGAAGAGAAAATAAGCAATGGCAAACGTGTATGCGTGAGGTAAAAACATTGTAAAAATCAACACGAATTGACACGAACCGGAACGAACCGAGGGGTCATGGAACCGGTGAATGAAAACGAACCGCAGGAACCGAACCGCAGATGTGCGGGAACCGAACCGAAAATCATGTCATAGTTATATGTTAATTTGATATGTAAAATTGTGAGGTAAAAAATGGTAAAAACATGGTAAAAAGTTGTGACTTGGAAACTAGCGTTCCTGGATATTCCTGGAGGAATTAATAATGAATTCACATGAACTATTCAAGGGCACCAGAGACTGTGCCTCTCGTTCAGCTTGAGCATGGAGTTCACGGACACGGTGTTCATTGTGCACGTATGACTCAAGCGGAGCCAACCAGTCCTGCGGATGTCAAACTCGCTAAAAACTGTGGTATTTCCGAAGCAATCCTGCAATATCCTGCAAACCTATGCGAAAAGCTATAGAAATCTTAGATTTCTGTGCAAGTGCACAGGGTTTCGATTGCTTCTCAATGGGTGTCCCGCCATCTGGTCTGATCCTCCAGCATCGGGTGCCGTGAGCCAAGATCTCCAGATGATTCGGTTGCACGGAAGAAGGTCTCATAGTCGTCCAAGTCATTGGTCTGTCCTATGGTGAAATGGCGACATGGGGTACCAATGGGGTACCAATGGACCTATGTCGTTTGGGTGATCCAGGTGCGTCCAAAAACTCGCCCATAGCAATGTCACATCAGTGCCGAAGGCTTGTAAACCCTGATAATTGGATTTGCCCAGAAATCGGTGTACCATGGTATACCGTATACCTCAACCTTTATGGTTTGTCAATTGTCAACCATAAAATGAATTAAATGATGGTTTGAACCGTTTGAAACCATCCAAGGTCTAAAATGTTAGGGTTTTCCATGGTTTTCCCCAGCAGTTTCGGGGTGAGTTTCGTCAGTTGCGGGTCCTTCAAGCCATTTGGCCACAAGCTCTCGATCGATGGCTTCCGCCAGGGCGAACTGCTGAGTCTGTTCAGCCACTTCCTTGGCTGTCTCCAACGCTGTAAGGTCCTCAAAAACAACCAGTTGGCCCGGAAATGTTGGGCAAACTCAATAGAAATCCCATGGTTTGTGGGTTGAGATACATTTAGATCATATTAGATCATCAAGTTTTCCTCATATGGCCGTAAGTCAAAGAGGCCTAGGTTGCCCTGCAGAAAATCGTTCCGAGTCACTTTGCAACCCGTCTCAACCAGTCATCTACTGTAGACCGCATCCAAAGACGCAACATGCGGCTATGGGTCAAAATTAGTTTTAAAGAAAAAACGAACAATCAGAGTAGATTACAATGATTACAATTCCATCCAAGCGGCCATTCGATGAGAACAGAATCATGCTGAACAAGTTCTTTTGACCCAATCAGTCCATAGTCCCCCATGAAACAAATTCCTATAGAGGTATAACATCGAAAACCACATTCCCAACCACCAAGCACCATTTTTGGACTCTTGGTTGTAAAATTCCGCTTTTTTAATGGTTGCATCCCCAATGTTCAATGAGTTCGCCAGTTTGGATGGTTGGCTAAATCAAGGAATTCCCCCAGTTTTTGGTGATCAGATTCCGATTCACAGTTCATACTTCATGTACATTCGTTGTCCTCAAAAAAACAAGAATTATACCATCCAGTAAATTAACATAGACCCTGGCAAATAGGGATTGGAAGATGAGTTTCCACTCGAAAATGGTTGTTTTCAGGGTCTATGTCAATTTACTAGAGGGTATAATTTTCAGGGTCTATGTACATGAATATACATGATATATTAACACATATTATAACCATTATATATTACCTCAAGTGGTTCATTGATTACATCCTCCATCAATGGTCAACCGAGTCAACCCCCTGATTTCTGCTGCGATCTCCTTCGCCCTGGAGCATCGAGAGAATCTGCGTGCTCCACGAAAGCTCAGTGCTTTTGGCCTACATCAAAGACAAATATTGTATGACATAATATGATATATTTATACTATAAACGTGTAAATATTCATATACAGTATTATAATGTATTATATATATATATACACAAGTCAAACAATAGTTTTAAAGACAGATTGCAAATATCAGCATAAGATGGTCAAAGGCAAGTACCGGGGGGTACCATACATATGTATAGGTATTACGGTCTTACGTATAATGAGCATATCTTTCGCACCTGTGCCACTGGTCGAAGCCATGTGGTCCCAGCCTGGAGCAGAAACCACGGCCATGACTTGGGGTTTTGGTGGTCCCTGGAACTCAAAGGAATCATTGGGAATGTGCTAACACTCAACAATATATTGTCCCCAATTTCACAGAAATCCGTGGGTATTAAGGATCAAAAATTGGGGGTTATTCCGCTATATTGCATTTATTCTTGGGTTTGGGCTCACCACGTTGTCAAAAACAAGCATCCAACAACCCAGGCATACTTCACATTAAGTTCTAATGCATGGGTGCCAAGCATGGCATGCACCCATCTGGCTCCAAGGACCTGCCCATGCTCGCCGGGGCAGCTAGCATACATGACTGGAAAGACATTGTGACCTCTGGTCAAAACCTCCAAAGTACTTTGATGGAAAGTGTTCTGTTCGATGAATGCTGTTCGGTCTCACAAAATGAAAAGTGCTGGTGTTTTGTGGTTCTCCATTATATGTTCATGCTGGCTCTCTATACAGTACGTGTTTGCCGCGCAAATAGCCGTCCGGGAGGAGGAAAAACACGTGCATTTGAGAAATCATCTGGAAGTTGGTGAAACCAAACTCGAGTCCGGCCAAAACGGAAAGCATCCAACTGGGACTTTTCTTGGCTTTGTCATTTGCCGACATTCACAGTGAAGGCCTGACGATATTGGGGTTGAAGGAAGCTAACGAAAGCACATGTTCTAACTTCTCTTCTGGGAAACTGATGGAGTGAGTCACGACCGTGTTTGTGGGTGTCCAATGTAAGGTTCCACAAAATTTCCTGGCATTTCTCCTTCTAAATTCGGAACATCTTAGATGCGCAAATACAAGTTTTCCTGTCATCAATGCTATTAGTGAGATTGGCCATCGTGGGAGCTGGGAGTATCGGCTGTTTCAGCTAAAGATGATGCGCTAGGAGCATCGAGCATCTAAACAACGTTGCTACTTTGCACAGGCCTGTTTGATGTCGACTCTTGGATCATTTGGTTCTCAGATTCTCTTCTAAATCCAACGGTCTGCTGGAAAGTTGTGTAGCTTCAGAACCCATGAAATGTCAAGTTCGTGTCTGTGTGTACTCCAAACATAGTTCGTTTGACCTACCAGAGGCACAATCACATTTCAACTAGATGCAGAGTTGTTGTAGTGCCATTTTGTCTTACCAATGGTCCACACCAAGTCCAGGCGCGAGTTGGATCAGAGGCTGGAGACGTCCTCCAAGTCTGCAAAATCAGCTGCAAGAGAACCAAGTCACAACATGTTTAGTGATATGTATATATATGTGTGTGTGTGAGTGTGTGTCGGTTCATGTCTGTGTGAAGACATATAGACATATAACTATATATATATATGCATATGCACTGACATCAACTGAAATCACTGAAATACATGTGTTTATATGTTTTGTGTATATATATATATATATCTGTGAACATGAATATTATATATATGTGCATCAAACATGTGTATGTATATATATATATCGTAGATAGATACATGTCTATCTGTTCAAACATGTACAAACACACTCATATACGTATACATATATACATGTAATTATATGTAATATTATTACAATATCATGTTCACATGTATAGAAAAATACACATCCACATCCACATATACATATACATATATATGCGTGTGTGCGCGCGTATGTACCAGCATACATACAGTATGTATACTGTATGTGCACATGCACCTGCACGTAAATCTTATTGTATTTATTTATTCATGTACTATACATATATTACATATGAACAGTATATATATATATATTAATGTACGTAATTGTGTATTTACGAGTACGTATTTATCTATGTACTGTACAGTATGTGCGTATGTATGTATTGATGGATGGACGCATGCATGTATGTATGCATGAAGGTATGTGTTCATGTATTGTATGCATGAATGTATGGGTGCATTCATACATGCATGCATTCATGCATGTATGTATTGCATCCATGTATTCCTCTATGCATGTGTTCTGACCAGTGCTCTTCTGGCATTCCGCGGAATTTGCAGCTGCGGGAGCGACCTGGAAGGCTCAACTAGCTTGGCAATAAAACTGCATGAGATTCTGCAACTCAGGCTTGCTAGATTTCACAGCAGACTGGGAACCTGGAGCAGCTGCAGCCAAAGATGGAAAGCGCATCATGTCATGACCCCTGAAAGCCAAGCCTTTGTTGGGCTGAAACCCAATCTATTTATTCATATTCCTGGTTTCATGAGAAGTCCTGTTTCAACCCTGTTTCCTATCAGGAAACACTAGTGATCACTAGTGATACTTTGCCACCGGTGATCAAAATACATCCAGCCAAGTGTGACCTCTGGAACGACTTGGAGCGGCATCCAAATCTCACAACTTCCACAGCCTTCCATGTGGACTCGCACATTGTTGCCACCGGCATCCTGCACGTCATCTTGCGCACAGCTGTGAAACAAGGCGTGTGTCCAATGTCTGACATGAAGATAGTCACATGCTTCATGATGCAACGTTTGAGAACTTGGAGTGCTTGGAGTGCGAGGGGGAAGCAAATCATACTTTGTAGAATATTCAATATTCGTGGATATGATGTGTATGTTGTTTCTACACAAACATATTATGTTCCTCTAAGAGCCTGGGGCATGAACCAACAGCAATTGTTTTTTCAGGCTCGAATTGTTTATCATCGTGGCTTCATTCCACAGGGCATGGATCAAATTTATGTAGGTCCTCAAACAAATGGAATGGGGATGATGGGGTATTATTGCAGATTACTGCAGAAAATGCCCATTCCAGGGTCTTCCGTCTACTGTCTGATGATCTCTTTCCCCCGGCTTTTCTCAGACCCCAATTGAATCTCTTTACTTAGGCGCCAAGTGGGTTGTCAAGATCGGGGGAGAGATACATCTGCTTTATCCAGATTGAATGATGCTCCAGCACCATTTAGCACCCACTTGTGGTGGGAAAATCGAGACAAATTGCTCGTATATTGCTGATTTAGGGGATGGGACGATCCCAGAGATGAAGAGAAAAATTCAAGTTCTATGTTCCACCTTCTTATATTCTCAGTAGCAACTTATTGAAAAATCCGTGCTGTTAGTTTCCCAAACCAACTCAATTCCTAGTGAACATGCACCAGCACCATTCCATGGTTGGAAATGTCTCTCCTCCATTCGCAGCTCTATGCCGTAGTCCGCTGCGAAGCGCTCCAAATCACTCTGGGATCGATGGAGAAACGGTGGGCGTTGTTCTCTGCTGGTTTACAATGCAAAACGAAACACCCAAACGCCCATCAAATAATAGGGAAAATTATGATAAACCATGACAAACCCTTGGATTTTGGAGACTTTCCCATAAAATTCAGACAGAAACCTTCCAAGACAATCCACAATACTTTGGTTCATCTTGTAAGTTTTTGTGGGTAAGGTTGGATACTTGCTTTGCCGCTCTGAAAAAAGGGTCTAGCTATATAGCCTGAGCGTTTCACTGTGTTGCACGTCAACCGCAATACCGCAGAAAACTATATTATATATATATAGATATACTGACTCGTATTCAAGGGATATGACGATGGATAACCCTAAAAAAGGATTTCACCTTCATTGAAGGGAGGGTCACCTATTCGACTGGGTATACAAACGAACAAGGATTTAGGAATGAAATCTGCGAAAAGGGATCTGGGTCACCACGCTCCGATCTTCAATATGCAATCGTATACACATTCAAGATATTTAAACATAATCATCCGTATCAAAGATCATTAAGACATTTTTTTCCAGCTGTTTGTTGAATGGGTGTGAGAAAAATCCTGCCAAACTAGACTGACGATTCCGACTCATGTTTTGTGGGTTCTTGCACCCCCAAAATTGGCATTGGCCATTTGTGTTCATCGTTCGAAATACTGCTGATGGAAAGGAAATCAGTGGTCTATCTGAAAATAGGCTACCCAAAAAATTGTGATGGTTTATATTGGTTTAATTACCATGTTTCTCCGCATTAAAAAAAAAATAATAATAATTTAAATGATCATTTGGGGAGCTAAATCCTCCGCTAAATCCTCCACCTGCATAGACGTCTTGTCCACAGCTGCTGGAGGTGCTAAAATGCCACTGACCTGCAGCGGTGTGTTTAAAAATATGTGGGGGTGATCATTTCATGATTTGAATGGCAACGTATATGGCAACAAAAAACAAAACTGATGTGAAGTGTCGGAAAATACGATCGGGCTATAGAGCTATAGGTGGCACTCAAGTTCACATCATTCAAACTTAATTTCAGATGATTGGGGTATAAAACTGCAACTGCTATAATCGGAGGAAGTTTAGAAGCTTCCGACAATATGGACAGATGAAAAGCAGAGATGGGAAGAGTCAGAGAGAAGAGAAGAGTAGAAGAGAGAAGAGCAGAAGAGAGAAGATCAGAGAAGAGAAAGAGTCAGAAGAAAGAAGATGCAGCTGCGCGAAAAGGTAGGAAAGTCGCGAAACACTGTGTTTTTCCCATGTTTTGTGGCTCCGGAGGGTCGAAAAGTAGGCTCGCTAAAGCGGCGGGTGCGAAGCCAGCTGGCCAGATGAGAGATGAAAAGTTGCACGCCGTTGTGGCGCGAAGCACATTTGCAAGCGAAAAAACTAAAAACGCCTCACGTTCGGACCACTTTTGGAAATTGAGATGTCGAAAAAGCGCACGCCGTTGTGGCGCGAGCACATTTCCAAAACACACCATGTTCGGACCACTTTTGGAAGTTGAGATGTCGAAAAAGTGCACGCCGTCATGGCACGAAGCACAGGTCCAAGTCAAAATGTACAAAACACACCATTGTCGGACCACTTTTGGAAGTTGAGATGTCGAAAAGGTGCGCGCCGTTGTGGCGAAGCACATTTCCAAGTCAAAATGTACAAAGCACACCATGTTCGGACCATTTTTAGAAGTTGAGATGTCAAAAAAGTGCGCGCCGTTGTTGCGCGAAGCACATTTCGAAGTCAAACTGTTAAAAGCACCAGGGGATCGGACCACTTTTGGAGGTTCAGATGTCGCTTCGCGTGGCAGGCGCAAGGGATTGTGCACCTTGTCAAAAGTGAGCAAAACGTGAGGGCTTTGCAGCATTTTCAACTACAACCACCATTACACCACACTACACTCCAAGACACTACGCTACAACTACACCTTCACTACATTCCACTACACTACACTACACTACACTCCACTACACTACACTACACTCAATTACACTCAATTACACTACACTACACTGCTCTACACTACATTCCACTACACTACATTCCACTACACTACACTACATTCCACTACACTACACTACATTCCACTACACTACACTACAGTCCACTACACTCCACTACACTACACTACACAACACTTCACTACACTACACTCCACTACACTACACTCAAATTTTACTACACTACACTACATTACACTACACTACGCTACACTACATTCCACTACACTACACTACACTAACTACCACTACAACTACAACAATACTACATGTACACTAAGCTACACTACACTACACTAATTACATTACACTACACTACACTCCACTCCACTACACTACACTGAATGACACTGCACTACACCTACAACTACAACTACAACTGCAACTGCAACTGCAACTACACTACATTACATTACACTACACAAATGGCGTTACACTACACTACGCTACATTACGCTACATCACACTAACTGCAACTACAACTACATAAGACTACACTACACTACACTCCACTACACTACAGTACACTACACTACATTACACTACACTACATTACACTACACTACACTAACTACAACTACAACTACAACTACAACTACAACTACAATACGTTACATAAAACTACACTAGACAACAACTACATCTACATCTACATCTACATCTACAACTACAACTACAACTACAACTACCTAATTGCATTACACCACACTACACTACACTACACAACACACTACACTACGCTACGCTACATTACACTACACTACACTACTTGCATGGCGCTACACTACACTACACCACACTACACCACACCACGCCACACCACACTACACCCAATTACACTACACTACGCTACACTACCCTACCCCACATTACATTACATTACATTACACTAGACTCATTACACCACCACAAATGCAACTGCAACTACACTACACTAATAACACTACACCAAAACTACAACTCCACTACACTACAACTACAACTACAGCTGCACTACACCACACTACATCCAGCAGTTGTGGGTGAGGGGACCGGCCAGGTGACCACTGCAACTATTGCAACCACACCAAAAAGCACAACTCCAACCACCTGTCGGTCCATCAGTGGATTCGCTCTGCCATCCATGATTCACAACAACCAACCGCTCCTATAGGTTTCCTATTTTTGAAACTTCCGCCACGGCCTTGTGCGGTACTACTGGTATCTATAATTACGATTAATTACGAATCAATACCCTACATCATTCTCATTGAGTGTTCCCCAGTCATGCACAGGCCAAGGCGGTAGGACCAGTTGCGCGTGCTATATATTATATGTGTATTAAATGTGCGATCATTGTCGATATAATGTTCACTAGTATTATCGATGTTGTGGTTACTACTGTGCTTTCTATATGCATACTTCCAAGCCTCAGAATATAATAGAAATTATCCCCACCCGGGAAAAAAACTTAGCAGAGCTGGTCACCCACCAAACTGGACACCATCAACGGCATGGAAAGTAAGTCACGTTCTTTTTGCTTTTGGACCCATATGGATGGCTCTTACCTCTAGGACTTGAGCTTAAGGCATGCACGACCTGTAGCTGACCCTCCAAAATCACACCGCATTGGGCTGGCTCCGGCCTGCACAAAAGGTTCCACCTTGACGTTGCATCCATCTCCAAAAAGATCCAAGAATCTCTGTTCGCAGTCCTGCATGGTTTGTAGAGAGCTGCTAGGGGATGGAACTGACAGGAATTGACCAACTTATCCAACTTGAAACAAGGTCATTGTTCAAAGGTTTTCTTCACTGATCATAGGTGCTCAACCAACTCATCAGGTACATGTTTTGGCACTGTCAGAGCCGTTTGTATCTAAACTTTTGAAGGCGGATGCACCCATGACACCCATGTCAGCCACAACCATCAGTGTTTGTCAAAAGCCCATCAAATCCCCACAGTTGTTGGCGACTCCGCAACGTTTCGTTCTTCAAACTGACCAGGGATCGTAACCTCCAAGACCTTGAATCCCCTTCTGCTCACTGTTCTGGGCATTCATTCCTCATCTCCAAAGGTATCATGGGGGTTGACCCATCCCCATATATCTCAGTTGCTCTATACAAAACCACGGATTCCCACAACATATTTAGTAGTGACCTTCCCATTATCTCATATCATATTTCCCTACAGGCCCTACATCCCCTACCATGTGGTTGGGAAACTCTTCCTTGGCTCCCCATTTATATCATTTATATAATAGGGATTAAATGGATACCCATGGCTCCCCAGCTCCCAACGACCAGCTCCTGGTCTGACAACTCCATCAGCGAGGTGCCATTCACCTCCACCAAGGTGTCTCGGAGCCGCAGTCCGGGTTGACCGGGCTGCGGATCAATGCCATCCTCGACCCAGCCACGACTCGATCGCTTTTGGGGAGATGTTCGAATCGAGGTAACGTCCCTGTGTTGGTATGAGTAAGAAGTTTTTAAGCCATCCTAGGCTAGGTAAGAGTCCTACAGTGTGATTGTTGTTCATGACAGTTCCCCAGTAGGAAGCATCGATAACAATCACGGGTGGTGAAGACGTTTGGGACGATACCTTTTGATTGCTGCTAGGAGTCTTGAACTATTTCAAATATGAATTCGACGATGAACCCATCAACCAATAGCAAGTACTTGAAAAAAATGTGCTACCCTACAGTCAATCCCCATATTTGAAAAACAAACATTTACAGTATAATATAGGGTCATTTCCTGGAGGAACCAGGGCTTTCCACATATACATATCATTACATATCCATACGTATATTAACTTGGCCTAGAGCAAGCTCCGAAACCGGATTTGATGCCAATCGTCCATTTGCAAAATTCAAGATTGGGAAATGCAGGTCTTTGTCTGTCTTGGTTTCAAAATAACACATCCATTTTGAGTGTACCCGACTCTGACCGAAGCCCAGTTTTCTGCAGCGCTTGGCATTTCTATGCCGGCAAGACTCCACCACCATCCCCCACCATGACGGATGCAGATCAACCCCAGCGCCAGCTTCCTTGTCATGGAGATGGTGCGAAACCCATGTCTCAACCATGGCCACACATGAAGAAAGGCCCGAGACCCAAGATCTTGACATGCGTGAAGCTGAGTCTCCGAGTGGACTTGCAGAGAGATACGTCGAGGTGCTTCCGTTTCCTCCTCGCAGTGTTTTGTTGTGGCCAGGTTCGTGGCTTTCCGAACAGGATCCAAATGTCCATAAATGTGCCAAAATGTGCCAAAGTACGTGGCAAATAGATGCCACCCATGGAGTTTTGACTGTTGCCTACAGTGCATTCACCTGGAATTCTCAGGGAAACATCGCCGCATCCCGCGTCCTTTGGCACACGGCCCCAGGCAAAGCCAGAAGCTTGTCCCTCGTTGAGCTTTGGAAGAGGCACGGCGCCCAATTCTTTGCTGACCTGCCCCAGAGATGGCGATGGAAATTCAGCGTGAAACCTTTCGGGAAGCCAAAATCTGATCGAATCCTCTGATTGATCATCAATTCCCCCCTCAAACATATCCATCGTATTGCCAGATATATCAAGTCGGTCCAATGATCCCACCGAATAATGCGGGTGCAACAAACCGGGTCCAAAAAAACACTCATAGATATCCAACCAAAAGTACTACTGCTAGATGAGGCCGGGGGCATATTGACATGGCTAGTGATTTCACCCCATCAATGGCTTTTGGATGAGCTGCAAGCCAGCTGTCTACTTGGATGTCCATCCCAGCTCTAGAAGAGATGTTTGCACCAGCGGTTTCTGTGATGCACCTCAGCCCGCAGTTTCCGGACACCTTTCTCTGCCCCCTCTTCACCTTTCAGCTGGTGAGCATTTGGGAGATGGAAGGAATTACAGCAGCCTCAGACTGCAAATCTTCTGAATAATCTGCTAGCCAGTCATGAAATCTCCAACAAGACGGAGGGCTGCAATTCCTGAAAAACTGGCTTCCGTTACACAGTCATCATCTCCTGAACCATAAACAACCTTGGTTTCTCAACATGTTCCCAATTTGAATTGCCATGACTTGGGGTGTCCCCCACCTGGAGACAAACCCATATCACATTGATGGGTGATGCTGGATCTATCTCACATGCTATATGTCCATATCTCCAGAGATATTCCCATAATATATTCCCATTATAGAAAGGTTGGTATTCCACTATATCCCCAAAGTCCTCCAATGATATTCCACTGTGTCCTGAATTGAACCATCTTAATGTCTTGATTTATCAACGTGTTCCCCATTAGACTTGCAATTTATGGGAATATATTCTTGGTTTATCGATTGTATCCAATGATATTCTCCATTCTATCCCCCCCTCAATGGGTGCAAGTTGCCGTGTTCAATGTTTGATATTGGTCCCCCCTACTTTCACACAAACCCATGAAATCATATGGTCGGTTGTACGCACCCATATATTTCACTGCCCATATTCTTCTTTATGATCCCCTTACAAACAAAAAAACTGCGCATCATCGATATGAACACCTCTTAAAGCGTCTTAAAACTCATAAAGAATTGGTTGTTAGGCCAAGTTCACCATATCAATATTAACACCATTATTATGCCTACCATTATTCCCATATCTATCCATATTTATCACATATTAATGCCATTAAAACCTTCCACCAGTCCTTTCCAGCCATGTTTTTTTCCCGGCCGCCTTCATCCTCCGCGCGGAAGCGCCCACGCGCCCGGAAGGCCAGCATTCGTTGACGTTCCAGCTCCGCCTCGTGTTCTCCTGGGCGGATAAAACCATCATGCCTCTTGGAACCAAAAGATATTGGTATTTGGAGGTTTCTTAGGTGGGGATCCCCAATCGTCACCATAATTTTCAAAGTCATGGTCATCCATGACTTGGCTGATATGGTGCTACCCCCATGACTTGGGAAACGTCCATTCAAGCATGAAACATGACTGAACCAATCAACAAATATAACTGTCAATAGCTTGGTTTGAGGGATTGTTGATAGGAAACTAAGGTGTTTTACCATCTTTTACCAAATCTATGGGGGGGGGTCCTGCATGTTTTTCCTATTAAGTCTGGAAACTCGGGTCGTGGGGGCCGCGTGGCCGAAACTTTTGTTGATCCCTTTTGTGACAATTTTGGAAAGATTGTTGCTGGTGATTGGAAATAAAATGATTCATTGGCAGATTTCCCGTGATCCCCAAGCAATGAGTTGGGGGGTTGTAAGATCTTGTAACCAGGAGCCTTCCGCGAAGCGCCCAAAATCTGATCAACTAGGACTATCAGGAACTCCGAAATTTGGGGCAAGTTCTCGTCCTTTTTCAGCTAACTGAAGATTCAAGCTGCAGGGCACAGAAAGGTAATTCCTTTTGTTTCAACCTGCCGGAGAACACGACTAATCTCCACTGCCAAGTGTCTAAATCGGTCATTGATGATGCGATTGTCACCTTATCAAACTGCAAGGTTGAAACTGCAGTTTCGACTTGCTCAAGCACTCGCAGCTGATATGTATTGTCTTGCCACCAAAAATTGGATGGGCAAATCCTTTGAAAAAAACGTTCCAAACTGTGTTCCCAACACGTCAGAAATCTTGAGCCATACCCTTCTTCCCATCTCCTCTTCCTTTTTCTGTGTTGATCCCCTCACCCTTCGCTAGGGCCTCCGACTTTTGCCCGAATAATTCCACTTCTTTTCGGTGCCTTGAGACTTTCTGGCCTCCACACGACGTCGACGAGCCTCACCCTGACGGAGTGCAGGGGAGAAGTGGGGTGTCCAGGAATGGGTTATACCGCCCCAAAATGGCAATCCACAGGTGGGTAAAAAATGGAAGAAAATGAGAAGAAAAAAATGGATTTGGATATTTTTTGGGCATCATTTTTTTTTCACATGAAACATGATGAAACCATACAAGTGGCTCACTGCTTGGTGATTGAACCCCCCCGGGAGTGTAGAAGAAATCATGAAATGGGATCTCTCAGGTAGGATTAAAAGGGACCGTAGAGAAATGGGAAGGCTAGGCTTGGGCATATCACATGTTTCGGTCCTCAGCGGGATTTGCTAGTTATGATTTTAATTAGAGGTTGGTCTATTTTGCGTCGGCTCTGCTTCTTGAACACACGAGTTCACCAAAGAGCTCATAGAGTGCAATGAGCATGTTGACTTTGTTCACTCAATCATGCTCAATCAACAAAGCTCCAAAGTGTCGTGGACTATTTGGTTTTGTCAAAGAGTAGGGTATGCCATGCCAAAATCCCAGGGATGAAACTCTATGTTCCACTGTATCCTGCGGTCCTGTGGCACAAAAACTGCCAGTGATGCTTGGCAAATGATGATGAAGAAAGCACACCATACATACACCATTAATATCCATTAATACCACTACTCAAATGAGTCGGCATTGGTGGCTTTCGAAACCAACCCCAAAATTGCTACTCCTGTCCAGCCTCCGGGTCTAGCTTCATGCGCAGTGCTGCAATCTTTTCCTCAGCCTCCTTCAGTTCCTGCAGTCACATCAGTCACCACATCATCACGCAAACAACACTCGCAGAGACTGACAAGACACATGGACAAACACACACGCATACCAAGACCAAAAGGCTGCCAGTTCAAGGCTGCAGCATCTTCTTTTACCAACGTGATGGTCTGTGCTTCATCTTCTGCTACCTGCCAGCTCTCTGGATCTTCTTTGGATGCCATTTTGCTCGAAAGTCAGCCAGAAAACTAACTACTAATCTCCCATTGGCCACTTTGAGATGCCAATTCCATGGCATTTGCCAGGTTTTCGATAGCTGTATCGCCATCAACACCCGACTCAAGCAGGGATTGAACAATCGCCAGATGGCCATCTTGAGCTGCGATCTGCAATGGCGGCAAACCATTGTGCGCAGCCTGATTCTTCAGCGCGCCAAATTTGAGCAGCAAGCGAACAATGTCGAGACGTCCATGAGCAACTGCAATGTGCAATGGTGTTGCCCCATTGTCAATCCTCGGCTGATCCTTGCTGGCCCCTACTTCAACCAAGAATCGCACAACATCAAGATGGCCCATTTCAGCTGCAAAATGCGTTGGTGTGACCCCATGGTCGGTCGTGGACTGATCCTTGTTGGCCCCGGCTTCAACCAAACATCGCACAATCTCAAGGTGACCCATTTCAGTTGCAAAATGCATTGGTGTGGCCCCATAGTCAGTTGTGGGCTGATCCTTGTTTGCTCCAACTTCAACCAGAAAGCGAACTGTATCGAGATGACTACCCTCAGCCGCATGATGCAATGGTGTTTTCCCATCTTCTGTCGCTTGCTAATCTCGGTCAACACCGACTTCCAGCAGGAAGCGCACAGCATCAAAATAGCCATTGGCAGCTGCAAAGTGTACTGGTGCTGCTCCGGCTGCTGCTTTTTGTGCATCTGCACGTGCCTCAAGCAACAGCCGCATAGGTTCAACATGTCCTTCTTCCGCAGCATGGTGCAAGGGTGCAAAGCCACGTTCACATGTCACATTAGGATTTCGCGGGCGCTTGAGCAGCTGCTCAAGTACAGCTAGATTGTTGCTCCTAGATGCAGACATCAGCATCAGGTGGCCAAAACTCCAAAACCACCAGTTGGACCTTCGTTGGAGCCGTTGTGACAACCTCATCATCGGAGATCTCTGAACCATCTCTTGAAAAGAGTCGTTGCCTAAATCTAGTGACGCCAAGGTGATGCCAAGGATTGCTTCAGAGTCTTTGCAGTTTTTCCTTCGCAGTCACTGAGAATTGCCACAGTCTCGGACGCCGGGTAGCACACCTCCATTGCTGTGTAGTCTACCCAACCTCAACAGGTCTCAGCTGTACCAGGACCTGTCAGATTGCATTACAGAGCATGTTCACCAAACAAAGGTATATACTCATAGGATCTCATAGGTAAAATGCTCAATAGAGAACCTCCGAAGCCTGATTGACGTCGAACCCCTCCCCTGGACAATGAAGCAAATGGCTGCGGCAAGAAGCAGCTTGCACTTCAACTGGCGGTTCATGAGCAAACAAGAAGCCAAAGCACCCTTTCACTGGATTGTAAGGGTATGGGTCCAAACCCACTCACCAAATTGATGGGTCTCAATGCCTCATAGCCACAACAATTGCTGTATCAACTATTTTGGCCATACCCACAATAATTCATACTGCTAACCTCGGATTCAGACACCATGACTATTGGGGGAGGGTTGCCCCGAAAATAGTCTTCTCAATTTTGAAAATCGTTACCCCTATCAACAAACTGGTGGATTTTGATGATTTTGTATTGTTTTGATTTTGTTTTGATTTGTTACTGGGTTACTCTGTCAACATAACTGTCATCCTCCGGTTCCTCCGGTCCTCTGGGGATGCCCCCATGCTGGATGCATCTTCCAGTGCCAGGTTCGCGGACTCAACGTCATCTTGGGAAATCGCACACCTCCGACGTCTTGAGAAATGGTGAGATCGGAGAAAACTCATAATTTCTGTGGAGATATTATGATGGGGTATAAGTGGATCATCTGATTATCTGGCTTTGGTACCTGAGAATTGTGGGGAAAACCCAACATCCAGTGGTTGATAAAGTCATTTTCCCAATTTAAATTGCCATAAATTAGGAACCCGTATGCAACTAACTGATCATCCACTAGCTTCGGACACATTAAAATCGTCTGAGATGTCAAGTTTTGCAAGCAAGCAGCTCCAGGTCTTCAAAAGCAAGTTTGATGCACTCCTTCTTTTCCTCCGAATGCTTTGTGAGATTGTTCTGTGGCAAAAACACAATATTAAAAAAAAAAATGGTGTAAAGGTTTGATTACATTATTACTGCATCCTAGTTTATGGTGTATTCAATTGAGAAAACCTCACCAGTCCCCCTTTCATCATTTCTTGTTTTGGGGACCAAAACCATGTGAGGTTACAGGTCAAGCTTGCAGGTGGCTTAAGGTTTCACGTGCAAAAGACTCAAAGACTTGTTTCAGTTCAAAGAGGTCAACAAAAAAAAAGATGTGTTATTGGTAATGTGCCTGACCCTTCCCTGAATGAGACTCTCTGGTTGACTTATCCATCCCAACAATTCATTGAAGCTTCTGGGCACCATTGATTTTCTGAGACGAAGTCCACTGACCAACACCTTTTTCCCTCCAGTTCCCATTCTCTCGAAGCATGGGTCCTAAACGGCTTAGATTTCAAGATATTAAGATCGCTCTCATCTGCCCTTTTGATAAAACAAACATGGCATTGGAAAACATCCACCATCTGTAGATTATTTTCCTTCAGTCCAATGGATTCATGATGTTTGTCCATATCACGCATTGGTTCCCCACTTTCGGTCGCCGTCCCTTGGGCACGGCGTCCCTGGGTGTCCTGCTGTTCCAAGACATCCAAACGAGCCAAGGTCGTTTCCTCCACCAGCAGTCCAGCATCCTGAGCCTTTTGAATGGCCTGCCATGGCTGAGTTCCCTTCGAAAATGATGGCAGAAATGAAGACCGAGGGATTTTTTCGGGCAGAAAGAGAGGGTCAACCAAAATGCGATGGACATCACAGTGTTCAGTCTCATAGGTATCTACCTATAGGTATGCCGCCTCAAATTTTAGATGATCTAGAGGCTAGTTTTAGTCTGGAAACTCATGGTCGGAAAGTTCCGTGGATTTTGAGAACACCTCCACTTTGTTCTTGTACAGTATGCCACCTATATCTCCATGATGATTGCTTCTATCCCAAACGTTCCCATTGTTGTCGTTGGGATTAGTATACAGTACGTCGCATTGTTGTCGTTGGTGACATCCCCATCGCCAAACTGGGCAACATCGATGGTAAATTCCAGCCACTTAGCCACTCAAATCCCCTTAAATCCCCATTGATTCGATCATCTAGGGTCAACATCATTTGGTTATAGTGTCTATTAATGTTATTAATGTATATTACATATATTACCATGATATCCTCATGCTATTCCCATAGAGTGGATAGCTTTAGACCCATCGAACAACCCAAGGTGCCCCCGCCTTCCGCAGCTCCTCAGCATTGTCCCCTTGTGCAGCCGCCGCCAGCTCGCTTGCAGCTTGGCTCTTGGCGCGTTCCAACTTGCCTTGGTGCTGAAACCCTGGCCATAAACCTATCATTTATATAATGGGATGGTTGAAATGCCATTAAAAAAGGTGATGACTTGGGTATGGCTTTGGGTTGAATACATTACTTGGTTTGATGGGGATTGTTGTAACATGTTGTAACCCGTTAATCAGGGACATTTACAATCCAACCAGTAGAATGGGATGGGAGATGGTTATTTTCATTGCTAAGTTGCTGGGGATCTGGCAGAACTCGGAACCACATTTCAGCGAATTTGTACGCCTCAACTTGAATTACTTTGGTACCGGAGAAACATCATCTATATATATATACATATAATATATATATATATATAATTATATATAATACGTATTATTTATTCATTCAGCAATATCCAACCTGACCGAAAAACTCAGGGCCAGGCTCTTATCTCTTTTCTCCTTTTGAAGCTTGAAGAGAGTCTGCCAAAAAGCCGGGACCGCGACGCTCAATTGGCGGCTGTCATGATGCAATGGTGACCCACATAGAGTGCACCAGCTGTGAGATCCCTGCGAATCATCCGCGAATCATCCGTGCCTTTTTGGCTGCAGCTAAGACATCTGCATCCACTCCAGCTGCATCAGCTTTGGGTATTGCAGCTGCTAAGGCAGTTGCATCTCCTGGGAAGGCCCCGGGTCCAGGGTCTTCCAAGATTTCTGAACCAAAGGCTTAACTTGCATGCTGCTATCAACAAAGCATGGCCCAGCACTGTCTTGAACCCACCATATTCCAAGTTTGTAGGTCAGGTAAGAAATTTTGACACATCATCTAAAGGATCGCAACATACTGGCTATTGGCTATTATGAGCGGATTGATTGGCATCTAGACAATGCATTTCGAGCCGCTGCAACCGTTTTCTCAACAGATCTACCCTTGGCACCTGCAGCCTGTGCTGCTAGCAGCTCGGCTGCGGGATCCGGCTTCTCTGCCTCGAGACAATTCAGCGGACGAAGATGGATCAAAAATTTAAAACTCATCGGAGCCACAGTTCTTGGTCATTGTATATCAATTTTTGGCTTATATAGTTGTAGAATCTTGCAAACTATTCCATTTTTTTAAGGGGCGCATTTTTAATATTCACAGCTTTGAATAGTTTTGATCCGTAGCCACGGAATGTGGTGATGCCTGCCCCCTATCAAATCTACTCATCTATATACTCTCCTTGAATGGCTGAGCCTATTAACTGCCACATTTTACTGTAGAACCAACCAATTCAAGGGATTGTTATCTATCTGAGCCATACGACAAGGTCTGGCATCGTTCATCAATCAGGTTTCATTTCATCGATAAATCATGATAAATCTGTCCTTCCTCTTCCACCTCCTTTCCACCTCTTTTGGCATCTTTTTACAAGCTTCTGGCAGCAAGCACTGCCAGCAAAAGCTAGCCATTCATGGCTACGCGGAAGTTGTTGAGATCGTTCGCAGCTGAAGGAAAACAATGTTTGTGTGTGTGCGTTGCAAAAAATGACGTTACTTCCCAACAACTCCTCGCGGCAGGTTCATTAAAATTGGCTACTTTGTCCCGCGCTACAGCGCATTGCTGACTTGGCTAGAATCTAACTTCCAAGAATTGCACCTTCATTTGGAAGAGAACATCACTGATGGGTTTCTCTGCAACGCTGCACCATCCTCAAATACTGATGACAAGGCATCCACTCTTTATGGTGGCAATCGCTGCCACTCAAGCCCAAAGAATTCACAGAAGGTTGGCAAGCAGCGCGCTCCTGGTTGAGGGAGGCGTGCTTTTCACAGTGTGGGCGTCACAAAAAAAAACGCCATTGGTTCGAATAGTTTGATCTGTTGATCGTTCCACCCGGGCGAACCTTGTCTATTCACGGTTTGGCGGCAGTCGCACGAAAGCGGGCTGACCAACGAATGATGGTGCCACTAGTGGCCAACACCAGCCTGGCTGGAACCCATTGCATGGTACTTGCGGAATCCTCCATTCAGAAGAACTTATCCTTGTGGCCAACATGCCGTAACAGATCAAAACATCAGCTTCACTTGAATTCAAATCATGATCAAAATTGACTGACAAGTAGACAGAACAGACGTGAAGAGAAGAACTACGAGAATCTAGGGCATCCCAAATCACAGCGTCCACATCCTGGGTATCCTGGCGGAAATCGAACCGCTTCAAGCAGCTCATTCACCTGTCATCCAAATCTGCAAGAGTCCACCTGCTTTGTCATGGAGTCTGGTACCCCTGGTACCCCTGGTGACTGCTCATCATGGCATAATCAAATTCCAACTGTTTAACGGTTGAAACATGTTGAAACACTACCTGCTGTCACTGAAGCCCAATTTTCTACGTATTGCCCGGCATTGCCCATCCCCGTCTAAGGTCACCGCCATGAATGCGATGACCAGATTCCCTGTGCTCGAATCCTGTGGCCAGATGCTGTTCCCACCGTCTCCTAGCGATGCCTCAAACTCCACTGCTTGGTTTTTCGAACCACCCACCTCAAGAATCTAATTGATCTAGAGAATTCGAAAGAAATATCTAAAGATATCTGAAGTCACGTGGGATTATCAACTCATTCCTGTCATTCTTGGGATGGACTTGTAAGCATGTCTGACCACCCACCGGTTCCCAGTGCTGGGTGTCCCGGCGATTCTCTCAGTATACCAATCCAGGCCCAAGCTCTCGAAGAAGGGCCGCAAGGATTTCTGCCAGGATACGACCTGGTGGGCAGTTCGTCCCTGAAATTTGACCAACGGCGAGTTGATGAGGGAGGAGGAGGAGGATGATATAATGATAATGGTGATGGTGATGCCGATGGTGTTGGTGAAAAAAAATAATGTTGTGATAGTGCTGGAGGCCCTGATACACAATGAGGTAGACGCACCACCGCATTGCATCCCATCCAGCACCGAACAGAGATACTTCAGTTGTCAGTGCCTGTCGGCACAGCATGGCCTTCGCCATAACGAGCCAGCCACAGCTGACTGACCACATTGGCCATGTGGTTGAGAATTTTCCAAGATTCATCTTCGTGTGCATTGCGCTCCGGCCAGCCGAAACGGGCTTGAAGATAGTTTGTTGGTTTGGTGATGTCTCCATGATGTGAAGGACAATCCCAAAAAAGGTGAAGTAGTGTTGCGAAGGATTCGCTGCACCAAGGGATTTCACTTGAGTCTCCTCGACTGCGCGACAGCCAGGCTGGCGAGACTACACTTCCTAACAAAACCGCACGGTGGGGAGCGGAAGCTGTTTCAAGGGCTTGACGTGCCCAGTTGAGATCAATACGGAGCATTTGGCGCTCAATGTTTTCGGCGGATTCCGTCTCTCTCCAAAGACGAGCTTCATGACGTTGGCCTTGAAGCCAATCTTGCAAGCACTGCAATCGCCACTGCTGGCGAAGGAGATGGCATTCAGGGTCATGAAAGGTTTTGTTTTCAGCTGCATCCAGAGTGAGAGATGTGCGGCTGGTGTTTGTCCAGCACCATTCTCGGACTTCGGTCCAGTTGTCGTCAGCCAAGTAATTGCGCAGCAAGTTGGTGCTGGTCCAGGCACGATTGGTCCAAGTGACTGACTTCTGCTTCTTCAGGCGTCCGAGACGCCGGAAAAGTCTTTGTTTGATGACACACAAGGGGTGAGTGGTTCCTCCATAGACAACTTTGCGGATGTCACTATTGGCCATGACATTGGTGTGCAAAGCTCGAGTCAAGGCTTTGTGAAGGTGGTCGGCATCATCGGCTGGCATCTTGCGACAGACCCAGCCATAAACAACGGCAGGAAGAACCAAAGCTTTATAAACTGCCAACTTGTTGGGCCAAGGTAATGGCAGGCATGCCAGCAATTTGGTTCGTCGCCTGGCTTTGTCAATACGTTTGGTTTCTGTTTCAGAGTTTCTCCGGCGTTCCAGGGTCAAAGTGATGCCCCGTATTGTGGTTTCAGCTTGGCCAGTCCACTCTGGCCGGAGGTCAGCAAGCTGATTTTGCTTCTGTTTGGTTCGGGCAACTGCCTGTATTTTGTTGGTATTTTCGAGTAAGTTGGTCATAGTACTCCATCGCAACCATGCATCAGCTCGGTCGAGCAATCGAGGGATATTGCTGTCGCAAAAGCTACGATCGTCCATATAAATGGTGGTGTGCGATTTGTTCAAATCATTTTTGGTGTGTCCTTGTCGCATGAGATCTTTTTCAACGTGGCAATGTCCACTCAGCATCCAGCAGCTGAGAACGAGTGGAGCAAAAGGGCAACCTTGGGGCGTACAATTACTAACTAGCACTTCATCGTGATAGGAGGACCCATACTGGACAAGTCGACGAGTGTTCCATACTTGCTGCACAAGACTGTGGTGAAGGATTCTGGCACGCCAATGCGGTGTGCAGAAATTGGGACGTGATGGTGGCCCCCATGCGGTCGAAGGCTTGCTTATAATCGAGACTGACAACCCCAGCATCAGAAAGGATCATTCTGTCTTGCAACAGGCTAAAAGCTTCCTCAGTACCGTGGTGGCCGTGGATTCCATTGAGGCATGTTGGGAGAGTGTCTGCAAAGCGCATGGCACTGATGCTATGTGTCCACGCACTGGACCAGCATCGCCAGAATATACTCAAGATTGTGATTGGTCTCAAATCGCTGGCAGCGATTTCATGATTTTTGATCTTTCCTGGCTTTTGGAGACTGGTCATTTTGCCATATTGTAAAAGGGACGGAATTTGTTTGGCAGTCCCCCATCTACAGGCAAGCTTGTAAAAGTCCGATATGGCATCATCTGGCAAATATCGAATTTCATCTGAGCTCCAACTATCAACTCCTGCACTGCCTTGGCAAGAGCGAACAGCACTGTGGAGCTGCCAGTAGTTCGGTGGTTCCCAACTTTGTCGGCAAGCTTGGGGAAAATGCTCCGCTAGCATTTTCGCTTGAGTTTCAGCTTGGTCTTGCCACAGCTTTTTCCAGAAGCGGTGAACAAACTGCGCTGCTTCGCCATCAGTTTTAGCTGTCTGTCCATCAAGAGTAACATTGGCTTGGGCAGCTTTTTTGCTCTTTCCTTTGGATCCATTTGCTGATGGCGGTTATATTGCCAGTCTGGTATCTTGCTTTCCACTGGCGCAATCTCAATTGTGTATTATCATGCTCTTGGCGGAGCCGATCTGCATTGGTGTCTTGGATATCCCTTTTGATTTTGTGCAAGATATTGGCAAGACTGAGGTCTCTGGGAGTGGCTTCGGCTTTCCACAATTTCCTGAATAGATTTCGGGTATTCTCAGGGCATTCGTTGAGGAGATGCCTTTGATTATTCACATCTTTGTGGATCAATCTCTGCAATTCATACAGTCTGGCTAAGCGGCGCGCATACTTCAGCACGGATTGGCTGCTTAGCTGGTGACCGGAGTTATGAATGGTTTGATTGACTTTTTGAAATTTGGGGGCTGCAGTGCCTTTGCCGTTTTTGCGTCCGGTCTGGTCAAGTTTGTGCTTAAGCTCTTTTTCATTTTCTGGAGCGGCAATAAGGCTGGCACTGATTTTTGTGGCAGTTTGATAAACTTTGCTGAGCAAATTCATATACTGTTTCCATTCTAGGTCCACTTTGATCTCAAGTGGGCTCAATTTTTGGAGGTACGTCGCTTCTTCATCCTGTTTGTGAAGGCACCATGCTTCGCACAACTTTTTGCTCCATTCACTGTCTGAAAGGAAGCTCGGCTTGCGGCTGAGGAGCCAAGCGATAATATTGAGCGGGAGCAGTTTTGGGCTGAGCAGGAACACTGATGGCGATATGATCACTGATATGATAATCTGTGAGCAGTTCGGGATTTCCAAACAGACTGGGTGAATTGGACATGCACCAGTCTATCTCTGATTGGCCTTCCCACCTGGTGGGTCTTCCGGTGCCCAATACCACTCCACCGTGGGTGGCACCACTAGCTTGGAAATGGCTGTCTTGAGGATTTTCATTGTGATCTCCGGCTGCAAACCATGGTACATGTTCGAGTTTGTGAGCAACAAGAGTTTCAAGGAAAGCTTGCGCATGGCTTTGTTGTCGGTTGGGAGCTGCGTACGAATTAATGCAAACAATTCCTTCGATGCAACATGTCAGCAAATTGCCTGCGGTGTCTGGCAACCTGTGCTGTCGGAGTTTAGCTGGGATCAGTGTGGTAACCCCTCCTACTTTTCGGCCGGCTTGGTAGCCACTGCTGTTATGGTAAACCTTGAGCTGACTTTTCTTGGCGCTTAATTGGAAGCTTGCAAATTCGGCTTCTGTGAAAGGCGTATCTTGCAACATCAGGACACAGTTCTGCCATGTTTCAAGTGCTCGCCATGCACCTGGAACACCTGCAACGTTGATAGTGACAATATTGAAATGCACCGCCTGCCTGGGTTGGATGTTGGGTCCCGGGTGCTGTTCAATTCCTTCTTCGATCAATCTGCCAAATTTGGCATCAGAAAGTTCTTTGTCTTTGTTCTGCAGCTTGTTTTTGATTGCAGGTCCTGCATTTTTGGTGAAAAACTCGGTGGCTGTGGCAACTGTGGTTTGCCATTTTTCGGAAAGCAATTCTTTTGTTTTTTCTGGTAAGTCAAAGAAACTTTTTGGCCATCTGTAGGGCTTACATTCACATCTGAATGTACCATAGGGTCCAAAGCTCCAACACTGGGTACAGGTATAGACTGCATTGCCGGCCCAGCCTTCGGGGGTCCAAGTGCCTGGTTCTGGCTGAAAGGAAACGAGCTGGTGACCGCAGCGTTTCAAATCGCGGTTATCGGCGTGTCTTTTGGTCCAACTGATGGAGCGTTTGGCATTTCCTTCTATCATTTGCGGCTGAGAACCAGGCAGTTCTCTCATATTCTTGGCTCTTTGCTTGAGAATGGCACTGACGGATGTGTCTTCATTGGGATGGTCGGTTTTCCAATGAAGTTGGATGGATTTGTGCCTTTGCTTTTGGCCTGTGCAAGCTGGGAGACCTTTAAAGCACCATGGACATTCCCATTCTCGGCTTTCTTTGGGGATCTCATGGCTAGCGACAATGGGTTGCAGTTTAAATCTGCAGAATTTGTCTGCGTCTGTTTTGACATGGTGGGGGTGTCGACACTTGAGATGATTATTCCGCTTAGAGTTCATGGATCTGCTATCAGTGGCGACAATTTTGAGGTGACAAAGACGACACGTCCAACAAAGCTCTTCTGATTGAGGAGGAGGCTCTGGGTCGGACCATTGATTGACTTTTTGCTTTCCGTAAAGTCGTCTACGCTTGATCGGAGGAGAAGAATCAGGCATGCTGATGACGCTTTCGGCTTGGTTGAAACGCTCCGGTTTCTCTTTCACCAAACTACGTGACAGCTGCAATGGTGATCCAATGGTTCTTGAGCAGGTGTCAGGTCTCTGATCGACAAGTTGTGCCGTGAGTGGATTTCTTTCCAAGGTGACATTTTCGCTGTCTTCAGGCTTTGTGGATGTGGATCGATATGTATGTACACTGACAGCTGGCTGCTTCGGAGTCAGCTGTTGTCTTGGCTTTTGGCGTCACTGGAGGTCTGAAATGGCTACTGGACGCTTGTTCGGATTCAACATAGGTGTGTATACTGGAAGGAGTTCCAGGTGAATTGAGTGGTACACGGCCGCTGCTGTTAGGACTGACTGGCTGTTGACGAATGGCTTTAGATTGGCTGTGTTTTCCGGCACCTGTGAGATCGATAATGATGGTAGCCAGGTCAGCTGCTGTCTTCATGAGCCATGGTTTAGGCATTCGCTGATTCTTGGGAGCATGCAAAGCTTTATAGTGGCATCCTTCGAGCACAAGTGACAAGGGTTTCTCTTTTTGTCGAAGTCCCGCAATGCCATCCGTGCTGAATTTTGGTGCGAAGGTATAACGATCCCAGGCGGATGTGTCAGGATTCTTCTTCCATATTGATAGAGCAAGACCATATTTTTCGGCTAGGCAGTGAATTGCAAGACCGTCTGCCCATGTTGCTTGAAGTTCCTGTTGGTCCAGCCATTCATCAAGATTTTCAGCTCTTTTTTTGTTGCTTTTCTTGTTGGCAGCGTCTTGCACGTCGGGTGCAAACCATTCTTTGAATCTTTCCTTGTGCTTTCGAGCATGAGCTACTGTGGCCAGCCGAAGTTCAGCCGCTTCGACTCTTGCCTCATCGCTTGTCAGCTTCTGTCATTTTTGGCAACTGCTCGAGCTCCAGCGCAGGCGCGATAGAAACAATCGCCGTTGCCCCCTAAGTCTTGCAAAGTCCATTGTTGAGCCAAGGCTTCATCAGGGTTCAATGGGATGCTGGAAGGAGAGCAATAATAAGATTGCTTATGAGGCATGCTTGAAGTGGCGACAGGTGTTCGCATGTCTTGATCTGCATCTTCTTGTGACTGCGTGTCCAATTGAGTTGCTTTAACTGGACTTCTGCTGCGATCGCGCTTTGACCCTGCTTTTGAATCAGGTTCCGAGAGGCCCTCATTTGCTTTAACTGGCTTGGCAATTGGATTGCTGCCTTGCCATGTATTTCTCACAGGTCTCATGTAATCAGCGAGTTTCGGAGCGGTTGGTGCAACAATCAAAGAAATGGCTTCCGAATCACTGATCTTGTAGTGGTAGGCATCTTTGTCAGCCATTGGAGCAATAGCTTTCAATCTCCATTCAGGCTTGTATTTTACTTTGTGGAAATCGGCCACTTCTGTCCAGCTGAGGCTTTCGAGGAGCTGTTGGATTTCTTCCATGTGCCATGAGCGCGGCACGCCACGGGCGATGTATTGTTGGGATTTCTTTTTAGCAGCTTCTTCGGTAGTTTGGGAGAGTCCCAATGTGTGAATGGTGCTGCTTTTTCTGTAATACAAACCTTCTTGACGCTCTTTTGCGATTTTGAGACATCTGTTGAGGTAAGCGTCTGTTGTTTCACTTGGCTGACGAGTAAGCCATGTGATTGCTCTTCTTGTCGGAATTTTATCCTGGATGTTGGCGAAAATTCCTCGAGTTCCACTTTTTGCCACCAGCAATTTGGCCATGCTGGTGGGAAAATATAAGAATCCAGTGAGCAATTGCTTTTTGTTGTATGTGTTTTCAGCCCAATTTCCTCCGATCAGAGCCGATGCTTTCACGTCAGGGCTCCACTGTGCAACTTCAGCAACGATCAGGCGTGGCTTGTCTTTTCCATCAATGAAGTGCTGACGGAATTCTTCAGGAGCTGCAATTCTCACTGTGACTCTGTCGATTTTTGGCAGCGTCTGCGGTTGGACCGTGATGGTAGGTTTGATCCAGATAGCTTGATTGACATCCCCAAGTGCAAAAAGTGCAACTTCCTCGACCTTGAAGATGCGTTGTTTCTGAGAACCCTGATCCTAGCTGGGGTAGCTCCGGGCATACTCTTGGCAGGGCCTGTCAGGAGCAGTGTGTAGCCTCCTTGGGATCCGAAGGCTTTCCAGCTGGAAACAAGTTGTTTAGCTTCAGCAATGGAATTGACTGGAGCTATATTGGTGGTGTCATCTGATTCGCCAGCTCTGATTTTTCGCATCAGTTCTTGGGATTCGAGAATCTTTGGAACTTGTGTCCATTCACTGGCGATCAGGCCTCTGATCGCTGGTGAGCTTGCATTGTGTTTCTTTTGGAATTGATCTGATTTGTTCCATCGGGTCTTTTGTTTCCCAGCTTGGGGATTGTGATTGACATGGTGCTGCTTACTGCTATTACTGTGGGCGTAATAGGATTGCTGACCGGTGTCATCATAATGATATTCATGATCATTCAAATCATCATATCCGGAATTTTTACCAAGGTATGGCTGCAGGATGTGGCTGATTTTGCTGACAACCTCTTGGTCGGAACTGCTTTGAGCGTTTGTGGTGAGAACTGACAAGAGCTGTTCTCTCAGGTTGGATTGTTTCGTCTGAGACTTCTTGAACCTTTTGTTTGTCTGTGCATTTGCAATGGTATTGGGTTGCCATTGCTGCAAAACGTTGGCTAAGGCTTGCGCAGGACCATAGTCGTCATTGGCAGCAGTAGTCGCTTTACCACCACCCCAACGTTTGCGTTTTGTGACATGCGTACCATAGGCTCCTCCGGCCAGCAAGGCGCGTAAGTGAGGTAGGCTTTGCTTTTGCATGGTTTTTGTGTGCAGCACCTGTGGTGTGATGCTGCTGGCTTGTTGCAACTGGGGACTTTGCTGGTCTTCAAGCATGTTTATGCATTTCCAAAGCAAAGGAAAAACATGTTCATATGTTGTTTGTGTGCAATTCTCCCGTGGTGAGGAGTGCTGACATCTTGGCATCCAATATGGTGATTGGAGGGCGCTGATGTATACTGCTTTTGGTGCTTTTCTGGAGCGTTTGCTATTTTTGGGGTGACCTAGCAACCAAAAGCGCATGCGTCTGCGTCGAATTTGGCTGGTTTTGCGTCGATGTGAAAGTTTGGCTGCTTTCACGCGTTTCGTACTGCATTTGCGTGCGGCGAATGCCACAACGCTTGGTGATACATGGCTGGTGAAAACCGAATTCAATTTTTTCTTTTGTTTTGTGCATCTGCAATTTTTAGATTTTTTTGGAGATTGTTTTTCAGCATCTGCTTTTTGGATGAATTTATGGTACTGGTGCTTACCCAATCCCACCAACAAGCAAAGATTGTGATGGCAAACAGCAATGCGAAATTTCGGAACGGATCATCTGCACTGATCAGGGATGTCATCGACTGCCAACATGTGAATGCTTTCTCAGAAAGTGAAGCACTAAAGTGGTTCAGTTCTGTTGCATCGCAAGGTCGAATCAAACACATTGCAAAACAAGCCAGGAAAGGCCTTTGGCAACGTGGCAAATATGCAGTCAGCTTCGCACTCGGTCGAGCCCGCAATCGCCGAGATGTCCACAAAAGGGCACACCAGGAGGCACTGACTATGAAATTGCCGATGGTGTTGGTGATTATGCTGATGCTGCTACTGCTGCTGATGATGATGATGGTGATGATGATGATGATGGTGGTGGTGGTGGTGGTGCTGGTAATGGTGATACATGTGATACATGTGATATATGTGATATGTGATATATGTGATATATGTGATATATGTGGTACATGTGATACATGTGATGTATGTGATATATGTGATATATGTGATATATGAGATATGCGTGATGTGTGTGTGATATATGAGATATGTGTGATGTATGTGATATATGTGATATACGTGATATGTGTGATATATGTGATATATGTGATAAATGAAATATATGTGATGCTTGTGATATACGTGATATATGTGATATATGTGATATAGTGATATATTGTGATATATTGTGATATATTGTGATATGTGTGATATATGTGATATGTGTGATATATGTGATATATGTGACATACGAGATATACGTGATGTTTGCGACATACGTGATATACTTTGATATATGTGGTATATGTGATATATGTGATGTGTGTGATGTATGTGATATATGTGATATGTGCAATATATGTGATATATGTGATATGTGTGATATATGTGATATATGTGACATACGAGATATACGTGATGTTTGCGACATACGTGATATACTTTGATATATGTGGTATATGTGATATATGTGATGTGTGTGATGTATGTGATATATGTGATATGTGCAATATATGTGATATATGTGGTGTATGTGATATATGTGATATATGCGATATATGCGATACGTGTGATTGATGAATGGATGGATGGATGGATGGATGAATGGATGAATGAATGAACGAACGAACGAACGAATGAATGAATGAACGAATGAACGAAGGCACAAACGACTGAGTGAAGGAATGAATCAATGAATCAATGAATCAATGAATCAATGAATCAATGAATCAATGAATGAATGAATGAATGAATGAATGAATGGATGAATGAATGAATGAATGAACGAATGAACGAATGAACGAAGGAACGAAGGAACGAAGGAACGAAGGAACGAAGGAACGAAGGAACGAATGGGCGAATCAACGAATCAACGAATCAACGAATCAACGAATGATCAACGAATCAACGAATCAACGAATCAACGAATCAACGAATCAACGAATCAACGAATCAACGACGAACGAACGAACGAACGAACGAACGAACGAAGGAAGGAAGGAAGGAACGAACGAAGGAGTGAGTGAGTGAGTGAGTGAGTGACTGAGTGAGTGACTGAGTGAGTGACTGAGTGAGTGACTGAGTGACTGAGTGACTGAGTGACTGAGTGACTGAGTGACTGAGTGACTGAGTGACTGAGTGACTGAGTGACTGAGTGACTGACTGAGTGACTGAGTGACTGAGTGACTGAGTGACTGAGTGACTGAGTGACTGAGTGACTGAGTGACTGAGTGACTGAGTGACTGAGTGACTGACTGAGTGACTGACTGAGTGACTGAGTGACTGAGTGACTGAGTGACTGAGTGACTGAGTGACTGAGTGACTGAGTGACTGAGTGACTGAGTGACTGGGTGACTGAGTGACTGAGTGACTGAGTGACTGAGTGACTGAGTGACTGAGTGACTGAGTGAATGAAAGAAGGAAGGAAGGAATGAATGAATGAATGCATAATGATATATATATATATATTAGGTACTATGAACATGTTATTGGCCCAAGTGATTTGTGAGATGCTTGCAAAAGTTGCACAGAACATGATGAGTCAGAGATTTTCCACTGGTCCCACCCCTGACCCTGTACTGAGCGCCTCCCATTCCAATAGGAGGTACAGACCCAGCAAGGTGCCCGACCAGCAGAAGGCATACCTACCAGTAGGTTGACATCGGAGGTCCGGATCTGATCCATGGTGCAGCGATGAGAATATTGGATACATATGGTGCTTTCTTAAAATGTAAGATCCCCAAGCCAGCATGGGTTTCAATACTAAAATGATCTAAAACGATCCAATTTTGGATGGTTTGGGGTACCCCAATTTAGGAAACCTTCATATAACTACATCAGATAATGTGTTTGCATGCACATGGTCTGACCATGTCTGACCTCTTTGATTTGTGTTTGGAGTAGCGTCTGCAACAATCAAGAAGCCCCTGCAGTGGCAAAGAATGCCTCTATTTGCAACCCGGCAAATTATACAATCCACATGGCAGAGACCAGGAATGGCCACAATTCTGGAGGAATTCTGCTGGCTTGGGCAAGTACCACAGAGCAAAAGGTGCGCCGTACTCCATCATTGCTGCCATAAAGCCTTTCCTGCCAAAGTTTCGGTGGATGTGACCGTGTGCCAATGTGTGCACATGACACTTCACCTTCAGCATGGTATTCAAAATAATACAAGACCTCAAGGACTTCAACACAGCAGGTACAACATGGTACAACAAGTCTGAAGGCTGCTTTGTTTTGGCATTTGAGATACATTACATTCGCTTGCGCTGAACTTTGTAGGTTTCAACGTGGCTAGTATGACCTGTCCTTTTGGCCATCTTCTCTACCTGTTGAGCAAGCAGGGCGTCAAAACCCCATGGTTTCTTGGGAGGATCGTTGAATCGTTCATGGGGAGAGATTCAAATGATTCGATAGAGTCTCGGCGTGGATCAACAACAGCTCAACAATACTTCTGTCACACCCACACCTTGAAAAGTAAGATCGCCCACAACAACATTTTTTTGCAGAATGCTGCAGATCATGTCCCTCTTGGAACTTCCCATTTTCAGGTTCGATGATCCACGTGAGATTCTTCTGGCACCATGGCAGCTTCCCTGAGACTGCGGCTTCTCCAAGCTTTTGCTTCAGCGATTGGACCTCTGTCTCCAACTTTGCTATTCTTTCCTGGCGCACCAGGTAGCCGCTACAGATTGGCATCTTGCCGCCCTTGAAGCCGCTGTTCAAGTGATGATTTTGCATGGTAGATGTCGAATTTACTGTTTCTTTCCGAATCAACTGGTGAATGTTAAGTAGATCTCAGATTCATTGATTTTCCAGCTGGCTGAATTTTGTAATAAATCGTGGTAGATCTCAACTTCGTCCCTAAATGGTACACTAAATTCATGATGGCTCATAGCTAAACTCCAGGCCTCTGTCGATGGAGCACCCGCGTCACCGGAGCAGCAGCGCAAGGCCCAACGACCTGAAACGTGCACTCTTTGATTCAGCCTTGCTGTCTGGTCTATGGCCTACGGCCTATAGCTGGTAGTGGTAATGCTTGGGCTCATAAGATCTTGATAGATGTTATAAGCTTGGAGTTGCTCAAGTGATGGCAGTAGTGCCCACTTGTAGTTGCCAAGTGTCATTAATATCTTACAGCTGATACATATCAAAACCCCGTTGCACCTCCCAGCTGTGGCCGGAAAGATTCCTGGTCCAGTTGGATTGGACTATGCCATTGGGAAGAGCAGGACACTTCTTCCACGAGATGACAACTGGAGACTATGGCTCGGTATTGTACCAGGCCTGCCGTGTCGGAAGGGCGGCATCACCTCGTTTCGGATCACAAATGGATGTTACATTCTATTGTCCAGTGACTCTCTGAAGAACATTCCCAAGCAGGAAGAACGATCTCCAGGTTTAAACCAGAGAGCCCGTTTAGAGAGCTCAGAGAGCTAAAAGCCCAGTTCCAGTTTGTAGGTCGTAGTCTGATCATTCGGCCACTACGTCGCCAGCGCATGCCAGCATTCAAAAGACACAAATACGTCGCATCATACATTATCATATCATATGTTCTGAAAACTGAAAACCACTATATGAAATTATATAAAACTATACAAAACCCCTGCAACATCCTGCAAAACCATGGTACCTGCAACGATTGATTGCCGCTTGCATCCAAGTGACGAGCCATGCAAAGCGGCCGAGTGACACTGCAAAGCTGTCTGCATGGGAGCCTCAAAATCGCAGTTTGGCAACAGGGAGGATCATCTGAGGGACGGGAACATGCGGAAACAACAAATCCTTAAAAACCAACAAATGGTTTCGTCTGACAAATGGAGTACCCCTACATCGAATGGTTTATCATCATTTTTCCTCTAATTGTCCCCATTTCCAAATATATCGAATATCATATTGTTGGTTAGTGTGTTATCAAATATTATCTGTTCCATTCCATTATATCCCATTATATCCCATTATATCCCATTAATCTCCCAATCCATGAAGACTCCTACCATCTCCATCCGATCAGTGTCCGATCAGCGCCTGCATCGAGATGCGAACCGCGCCCGGGCCAGTGCCTTTCGATGTAACTGGCAGTTTCAAGAGCAAAAAGGGAACAATACCATAATACAAGGCCAACGGTTCTTGAATTTCCATGACGAGGAAGTCCAATATCAACATATATCAACAATATCTTGAAAGGGGATACTCAAGAGATGGAGGGTGATGCTACCTTTTATCTCATGACAAGGTGGCAACAAGCCCCAACCCGCCTGCATTTCTACAGCTTCCATCAGCACGAGCCAAATGCCAGCAATTGAAGACTTTGGATGACTTTGATGTTCAGTGAACTGCATTCCGAAACTGCTGTGATGATCATTTGCAGTAGCATGCTATCACACCCCAATCCGCTCCCACGCTGCCTCTTGAGGCGGCCTGAAATGTGGAGGGTGGCTCTGATGTGCACCCAGAGATTTGTGAAGAGAGCAGCATGGGCATCTCGCAACGCGGACTTTTTTCTTCAGCAATCAATTGAGGACATGAGGCACCACCGTTGTTGGCAATGACCGTGTTCAACCTCAGTCACATCTGTTGCACGCTTCGACTGCTGTTGAAGCGTATACGCCAACGGCGAACTCTCAGGTTAAAAATGAAGCCCACACCAAACCTGAAGAGTTTTCGCGCTGAACATCACCAGAGCACATGTTTTGGGAACAGATTCAGATCCCAAAATGTATCGGCCAGCACCAGCATCAAGTCTGGTACAAATCTGTTCCACATCCCTTGGGGCGCCTTAGCTGACTGGGTTCCCCCGGCAGTTTCGTCAAAATCGCTCCATCTCCAGAGCGCAGCAGCAGCGCTTCTAGCCGCGCGCGAAGCTCGGAGTCCAACAACCTGGTGCCATGGGGGAAGACATGGTTGGCCTGGAAAATGGCATCTGTTTTTTAATACACATGACTGTATAGACTGGATAATATATATATATATACATATTAATATAAACTATACCTTTGCCGTATAGATCTTCTAATCCACGCATAAGGAACACTATGGGTTTGTAAATAAAGACACCCTTTCTTTCATTGCAACATGGAAGCTGGTTGGGGAGTGGGGGGAGTCTTCATGGTCAAACTATCGAAAGTGAATAAGCATTGCCAACAGTGAAGCAGACACATGGGACAACATAAAATGATACACCACACACTGACATACCATAATATGGTGAATTATCATACACTTACATGTGCCTCTTTCATTCAAATCGAACCACCAAGACAACAAACCCTAATCATAGTTTCCTTGGGGCCCAGAAAACACACCAAACCCTTGTTTGTAATACAGTAATAAATAAATAAACAAAAAATAAATATGTATATATATATATATATTAAATCTAGAATATATATATATATGTGTGTGTGTAAATCTAGAAATATATATATATATATATTAAATCTAGAATATATATATATATTAAATCTAGAATATATGTATATATATATATTAATTTTGATATATATATATATAATTAAATATATGTATATATATATATATTTATTTAAGTTATTATATATCTATTATAACTTTAATATATACATAATTTAATATATATAGTTTAAATATAGTTATATATATATGTGTGTGTAGGATTATCAAAGGAAGTTTCGAAGTCTAAACTCCATTATACAGAAAATATTGTCAAGAGGAACAATACATCATCACAACAAAAAACAACAGTAAACAATCACAAATGCATCACATTAAGTAATCAAAAATAAATAGACAACAGATAATCACAAATAAATAATCTAATCTCAACAATAAATAATCACAACAATACATCATCACAACAATAAACAGTCACAACAATACATCATCACAACAATAAATCATCACAACAATAAATCACCACAACAATGCATAATCACAACAATACATAATCACAAGCACATAAGAGTAGGGATGTGCAAAGATTGGAGATGGAGAGAGTAGGGATGTGGAGGGATGAGAGAGAGAGTAGAGATGTGGATAGATTAGAGATGGTGAGCGTAGGGATGTGCAGAGATTAGAGATGGAGAGAGTAGGGATGCGCAGAAATTGGAGATGGACAGAGTAGGGATGTGAGAGAGTAGGGATGTGGGAGAGTCCTGATGTGAAGAGAGCAGAAAGGTGGAGCGCAGAAAGGTGCTCGATGCAGTTGTAGTGTGATTTGCAAGGCAGGGAGCGCAGATCGCAGTGGAACTGCTGTGTCAAGGTGATGTTTGGACTGTAGAAATCGCACCAAACCCTGCGTTTTCTCGAAGAAACTGGCTCCTGGCGTCGATGGTGGGAACCTCGTCTCGTGCGGCTGGCGCTCGGGGGTGACGAATGTGGGAAGTACCTTTTGTGCAAGCTTTAAAGTATGAAGTAGAACTGGGAAGTATTTTGTGCAAGCTTTGTAGTGCGAAGTAGTACCGGGAAATAATTTGTGCAAGCTTTGCAGAAAGAAGTAGTACGGGGAAATACTTTGTGCAAGCTTTGTAGTACGAAGTAGAACGGGGAAGTACTTTGTGCAAGCTTTGTAGTACGAAGTAGTATGGTAAAGTACTCTGTGCAAGCCGTGTAGTACGAAGGAGTATTTCCCAATGTAGTTCGAAGTAGTACTGGGAAGTACCTTGTGCAAGCTTTGTAGTACAAAGTAGTACGGGGAAGTATTTTGCGCAAGCTTTGTAGTACGAAGTCGTCCTGGGAAGCACTGTTTGTGCAAGCTTTGCAGTACGAAGTAGTACTGGGAAGCACTTTGTGCAAGCTTTGTAGCATGAAGTAGTACTGGGAAGTACTTTGTGCAAGCCTTGTAGTACGAAGGAGTACTGGGAAGTATTTTGTGCAAGCTTTGTAGTACGAAGTAGTACTGGGAAGTATACTTTGTAAAAGCTTTGTTGTACGAAGTAGTACTGGAAAGTACTTTGCGCAAGATTTGTAGTACGAAGTAGTACTGGGAAGTACTTTTATGCAAGCTTTGTAGTACGAAGTAGTACTGGGAAGTACTTTGTGCAAGATTTGTAGTACGAAGTAGTACAAAAACCGTGTCAAGAGAATGGGATGCGAAGAGAAGAGAGTGTCGAGAGAAGAAGTCTCAAGAAAAAGAGATGCCAAAAGATAAGGATGGCAAGAGAAAGAGACATCAATGGAAAGCGGCTGAAAAGACGTCGGTTTCAAGAGACAGCGATGACATCAGAAAAGTCAGGAGAGAAGAGTGCGTCAAGTCTCGGGCTTCAGAGCTGTCAACAAGAAGGGCTGTCAAGATTCAGAGATGTCAGGAGCAAGCCGGATCAAGAGAAAGTGGCAGCACCAGACAAGGATGTTGAGAGTCGAAAGAAATGTCAAAAAAAAAAGGTTTCGAGAGCCGACGCAGTCAAGCGCTGTGCCGGCCCGGCGATCAGGCGTCGTTGATATAGGCTCTCCCTTGTCCTTATAGCCTTTTCCCGGTCTCGAAACTTCCAATATCCACTTTGTGCAGAGATTGAACACACGCGACCAGTAGAAACCAATGTAACTGCGATGATTTGAACGCGGCATACACATCATCGAAATGTCACCCAGCTTGCCTGGGCTCTATTTGTATAGGTATTCTAATCCAAATCAGAGTCTTCTGGTTTAAAATGTTTTTCAAACACCCTTAATATTTCGGGTGGAAACATTTTTTTGGGGGGAGGGTGGAGGGGGATGAGGGTGGGAGAGGGGGAGAGGGGGGAGAGGGGGGGAGGGGGAGAGGGGGAGAGGGGGAGAGGGGGAGAAGAGAGAAGAGAGAAGAGAGAAGAGAGAAGAGAGAAGAGAGAAGAGAGAAGGGAGAGGGGAGAGAGAAGAGAGAAGAGAGAGAGGGGAGAGAAGAGAGAAGAGAGGGGAGAGAAGAGAGAAGAGAGAAGAGAGAAGAGAGAAGAGAGAAGAGAGAAGAGAGAAGAGAGAAGAGAGAAGAGAGAAGAGAGAAGAGAGAAGAGAGGAGTGAGTGTGTGTGTGTTGTGCGTTTCTGTTTGTGTTTGTGTTCGGATTTGTGAACCCAAACTTGCGTTTGTTCTCGTGATCTATCACACATTGACATTGACCATCATCTAGCTAGCAGCAGTTGAATTGGATCTTTGGACCTTTGAACTTTGGAGGAGGCGCCTCAAAAATCCAGATTTTCCCAGGGACAAGGCTCGACATTGTAGTGAAAAGACTCATGTCAGTTTCCCTGCTACCATGCAAAGGTTGTCTCGCACCTAGTTGCAGGTCCCAAATCCAGATTCAGGGATGTGAGGCCGGGCAAAGCACCTCTCGGTACGTCTTGGAGAAAACGTGCAAAATCGGTCAGAGTGGATGCAGTTGTGATGATCCAATGATCGCATCCATCAGACTATGATCTACTTCTGCGCAACTCAGGTCCAGGCCTGAAAGGTGCAGCGCCATGACATTCAAGTCGCCAGTTTTGAAAGAATCCACCTGATTCAGCATCTGTGACAGGTTCTTGAACGAACTAGACTGTTTGGGACTGGTCTCCGAGTAGTTCTTGGTCACTTGAGGATATTGAGTTTGGACCTACAGTGTGATTCTGATTGCTCTTCAGACATTCCCCTCGCAAAAAAAAAAAACTGCACTTCATCACTGAGGTTTGGACAGTCACCTAAGCACACCAGGTACGGTCTCAGTTGGTGGTCACATGTGGACAAAAAGAGATTGGAAAGCAAGAAGTTTGTAACAACCAACTAGCCATGCTGCTTACGCTCGAACAAAGCGAATCTGGTCTCGGCATGCCGCGACTTTGTTCAGAGTCAACTCAAACCCAAAGAGCACCTGTTTCTTAAATATGTGAAGCTGTAGGGGCGAGCACACACACACACACGAATCACACAATACAGTACACTATAATGCACGTCGATCAAACCACTGACCCCGTTGCAGCATCACCAGGCAACATTTCCGCTGAAGATCTGCCCTGGTTTGCATTCAGCAGAGACCTGACTGTGGGCGGAAACACTGCTGGCGCTTGCCACAAAATGTGGTAATCGTTCTGCTTGTACTTATTATATATGATGGTTGATCAAAATTCCTTTATCCGGGAACAGCCATTCTTTGCGAACAAAAACATATTTCGCGAATCTTTCGCGAACTCCATGTTTATCTTTCGCGGAACCCATGTTGAGCAACAACTCCTCTTATAAAGATTCACTCACCATCTGCCAAATCACACCAAATCATCACGGATAACTTCTTCATAGCCTTGTAAACATGCAGCTAGCATCACGGAATCCTCTTCTCAGGACAGGTTGTTTCTGATTGGGCAATTTTTTTGGCAAGGCTTACTGGGCCACTCCCTTCAAAATGCACTTTGACTTTCGCCCACTCCTTCGCAAAACTTTCACGGAACTTTCACGAAAATACCCCTATCCGCAGACCCCAGCCATCAGCAGGGGGCGCATCAGAGGAAAAGCAAACACCAGGAGCCTTGGTGCTTGGCTCTCGCAAAGCCTCACTCTTGGAAGCTTGGCTGCTGCATTTGGAGCTTGTTTCTTGAGACTTCAGAAAGCAACGGTAGGCAGTACCAGCGGCAGGTGCAAGGATGTGCTTCAAGACCATGGTATTTGGCTGTGGCGAAGCCTCACCTTCGGAAGCTTGGCCGCTACCTATGAAGGGAAAGGTAAATGTGCGGTACCCTTCTCCTGCCGGACACCGGGCGGCAGGAGGTGGTAGCCCTTAAGAAGCTGCAATGTATACAACGATAATGATTCATAATATCCAACTTTCTCGAAACTTTCGCGAATAAAAAATGTTCTTTCGCGAGCTCGAAAAAGAAACTTTCGCAAGGGTTTCCAACATAACACGCACGGCTTCCTCATTAAAACTCCTTACGAGGACCTTTAGATCGATTACCATATATTATATTCTAATTATATTGATTATATATTCAAATATATTCAAATAGAATATCTGGTCAGCGCCATCCTTCTGAAATGTTCAACATTTTGGCGTGCGAAGAAAATCCTCTCATCGCATGGGTCCATTGCTCTGAGTGGGTATGGCAAACACAACACAAACCTGAAGAGGTCAGTGCAAGGATTCAAACATCAAGCCTGAGACAAAATCTGATGGTTCGCAACCCATCATGAACTTCATGAACTTCATGAACTTCATGAACCACTGAACAAGAGCAGACCCGGCTGACCCATTGGGTTTGTCAAGCGGATACCCCGTTCCATCCACTGGTGATCACCATGTTCATTCATGTCCCCTGCCAAAATTGCCATACCATTTGAAGGTGAAATCTCCCATTTTCAGACACACCCAAATATCATCTTGGTTGTATGTCTCAACACATCCCCATTATATCACATCAATTTCCCTGTGAAATCCCTATGAATTCTGACCCGCCACCGGCCTGCAGTGTCCACTTTAGGCCTTTGGGGCAGCAAACCTGCCCTTCCAGCAAGGCTCTGTTGAATCGCATCGCCTCAAAACTGCAAAATCCCATTGGTTGATCATCAGATATCTCAGATATCATCGGAATCCCATCGGATACCCGATTCCAACGTGGCCCTTTTTGTGGCGATGCATTGGAAAAAGTCCGACGTTGAGACGTTGGACACCGCGGAAACCAAGTCGAAAGGTTTCAGCCACGCCTGCATATGCACTTGCAAATCCTGAGCTTGAGTTCCATAGACTGGGAAGTTAACTTATCCTGCGAGTGCTCACAACAAATTTCCTGCACACTTGGATGTATTGCTACTAAGATCTGTACAATCTCAAATGACAAAACAATGCAACTTCCTCAAAAATCAGAGGATGAAAGGAGTCTAAAGGACTGGTGATATATCGATGCTGTCAAGCAGCATCGAAGCTACCTGCAAGAAGCAACGCCCATCTATGCCTCAGCAAAAAGGATTCAAAGTGAATCACGCTTTAAAAAACGATGAATTGACATGACTCTAAGTTATCATTCCAGACTGTTCCCAAAATCAATATATTGAATCTCTGTATCTGTATATGTTTCTGCTTCTTCTTACACGCATCTTCAAACCAAACACTGAAAGGCACAGAAAGAACAGTGTTGTAGAAGAAACATTAGATGCTATGACTATGACTGAACTGCAGTGGCTACAGCCAGAAATCTATCTGTCCTCCACCCACTTCAGGTAAAACTGCACGCGTAAACTGTGAAACGAAACATACAAACCAGACAAGCGTCTCTGAGCTGCTGTTGCGCCTCTCACTGATTGTTGCCTGGCAAAGTGCTGGATTATGTTAGCTATCCAACTATCCATGGGGAAGTAGCTGGAACTGTCGATTATCAGACATGCCTCTATGATGCAATTCCATCTATATATATATATATACACGTACATATGTATATATATATATATGTTGTGTGCGTGCGCGTGTAGATCAAAAGTGGGAAAAGTCACACAACAGCAGTTCATGCAAATCTTCTCCTCTGTGGTGCATTGAAAGAGTCGCGCCTGTTCAATGTTCATTGTGTGTATGCCCTTTACCCAAGTGAAGTTGCAGCGGATCTCCAGCATTGGCCTCAGGGTCAACTTGCTTTTGAGAGGCCAGGAAAACGAGAGAACAAAGTACATGCTGACTTGTCTCAGTAGGATACATAGGTTTCTGTCAAACTTCCTACCACAGGATTCAAACAATCGGCCAGAGACTTTGCTTACGTTTCGGCTGGAAGGGTCAGTCTGCGAAATCCAATGCACTGCAACTTTGGTACCTGACCAGATCTTGAACAAGATTTGGGAGCCATAAATATCCATAAATGATCCAAATGGACCATTGTGACAGAAGAGCGTAAAATCCTGTGGACATGGATTCCCAGTGCTATTTTTGACACAACGACCAGTTTGACATATCCCTGCGGCCAAAGGTCACTTCAAATACCGGCAGTTCCTTGTTTTGACAGCCTCTTGTGAAAGCCATCCGCTCAAGCTCCTGCGACACTGGCCGTGATGGGCTTAATATGTTGCTGGGACGACCTCAGACCAGATTCCTGTTGGCCACAGTCAGTCATGAACCCAAGCATCAGTATCACCCAGTATCACCAACACCAACATTCACCAACAAGGCATTACAATGTGATCATTACAAGCGCATGTTCATGGACAAGTTTCAATTGCAAGGTTCACCCTTCTCCCACAAATCTGATCCTGGCAATTTCCCAAAGAGGATGGCAGTTGATGGAGAAGCGCATGATTCAAAGCCGGTAGGTCTTTTTGTAAGACCTGGTTCAGTTCCGAGACGCTGCGAAGTGCCATTGATGCTTCGCGGGGGCCTCGGCACAATGACTGCATCTAAGTCTGAGTGCATAGAAACCATTTCTCATTGGATTGGTTTATATAAGGAAAAAAATCATGAAACCACGGTCTTTGCGGTGGCCGGTGATTCTGATACAAGTCTATATAGTTTTCTACCAATTGTTCCCTCATCATCCCTCATCCAAATCCAGGAAATTGAAATCTGGTGCTGGAGATCTGCTTCCAAGGCTCCCAACGCCCACAGCCCAATGCACAGCATCAGAAAGGTAGTCCATGTAATGACTTCCACCCAAAGTGGCCAGCGCGCGTTGTGACGCAGCTTGGCGCAGGACACACCTGCAGCGCTTCCAATATCAAGGGTCGTAAAGATTAAAGTTCCATACCTGTCGGGAGGTGTCCTAAAATGCGGGTACCCCTAAATCATCCATTTTGATCGGATTTTCCACTGTATAAACCATGCATTTTGGGGCCTGCTGCCAGAAATACGAAGAATGTCAAGGGCCACGAAGGAAGGCGCACACAAAGGCGGACGAAGTTGCTCCAGGGTTCCTGAGGCTTAGGATGGGTTGAATGGAAATCTGAAACCCAAGTAAATCCTCAAAAGTGATTGCGAAAACAATGGCATCTTCCGAAATGCCCAATAAATCAAACCAATAAAATACTTATGTCCATTGCAATTCTTAAGAGTTGCTTTAGCCCTTCCCCAATCTTCCCTCTCCTTTCAGTCCTGGATTGACAGGTAGAGGCAGCAAAGCGCCACTGCTGCAACGTCTCCCATGGTCAGAGGCTGCAGCACATACTTCTCAAAGCTTCGCACTGCGCTTGGTAGGGCCAGCTTCGTTTCCAGAAGCCCTGAGAGCAGGGCGCAGGCAGGCGCCACCACCACAACTGCCACCTCAAGAGTCTGCGGGAGCGAACTAACTCTGCATCTAATGTGAAGAAATGCCATCCTTTCATGCACCCTTTCATGAAGTTTCATGCAAAGATCAAGCACAGCATTTCACTCACACTAGTCACTAGTTGAAAGATTTCGATTCCATTCCCGGTGCACGTTCCTGATACCTCTCAGCCACCCGCCTCTAAATAGGCGAAGAAAGGGCTTTGAGAGAGCAAACTGCCAAAAAGTTCCAGGAACGTGGGATCCTGTCTGTAGAGGATGAAGCCGCCAGCCCGTGCTTGCAAGGAAAGTGGCGCCAAGGGCACCAATAACGTCAGGATCGTGCAGAGTAGCCAGGTGCCTCCACATAGCATCAGCCTTCCTACATCGCTTGGCTCAGGCTTTGGTGTCGGGCCCACCGGGCCCATTGGGCCCATTGGGCCGACTGCCAGCCGTGGAGTGCTTCGAACAGACAGCTCACGCGCGCTGAAGGTTTCAGCAGGGGGACCCCCACCAGGATCCTCTTTCAGCTCCAGCTGAAGCATCTGAGCCATGATGATAGAAGCCACACAGTAGATGAAGAAGCTGGTGAAGCCCTGGCACAGCTCACATCGGTAGGTGCTGCCCTCAAAGGACATGCCAATGTTCAAGTAGGAGAGCATCAACATCACCAGGAAGATGTCGCACATCTGATATGGAGAGATGAAGCTGAGACAATTGCAAAGTCGCTGAAGCTGTTGTCTTGACAGCTGCTTTGGCTGCAACAGCAAGATGATGGTCATGCCAAACTTCAAGCTCGGGAGAAGAACTGCAAAAACCAGAACCTTGGATGAATGTCCCAACAGGCCAAAAACGCCCGACATTTTCTTGCCATGGCCATTTGCGATCATTGTGCCGGTCACAGCTGTTCAGTCAAGCAGCCGCTACAGATGCAGTTGGCATGCCCTGCTTGTACCTTTGCGGATGTGTCCAAACTTCCGGCAACCACGAGCCAACATTCACCCCAAAGCTGAATTTTCTTTGCCATGTATTGCCAATACCCAACATGGCAATGGAAAGTCCACCATTTATACTTGTTATTTTCCCATTAGAACCTCCATTCATAGGGGGATATTCCATTGCCACGTTTCATTACGGGAGGGTGTTATCAAAAAATCGGTGGGTAGCCCCGCGCACAAGAAGCTGATGAGTTCCAGATTGGATCTTTGCACCGGTGGCTGCCGTGTGCTGTAGAAAGGTGGCTCCACAATGAACAAGGCCTGATGCACCGGGCTCGGGGAAACGCAACCAGTCACCTTCTGATGGCGAGTGAGATCTGAGGATTTGGAAATTGTCAAAAGGAGGTCATCGGAAAAAGGATTATCTGATCAATGATGTTTGAGGTTCCGAATATCAATGATCATAGTGATCCATGAGTAACTGATCCATGACCATCATGACCTGGACAAAAATCAAAACAGCCACAAAAAACCCTCCTGCGTGAGGCCAAAGGCATAACACACCGCGCAGATGCCGAGCACTGCGAACTTGGAGATTTGCCATGCCAAGTCGTCAGACTCCTGCGGAGATTTCTGTCGGATTTCTGGAAATGTCAACTGGTTTGTGGTTGAACATGGTTGAACCCTCTTGATGGTTGCGAGCCAAGTACAGCATTGGGGAGCATCATTCCAAATAGAAATTGCACATGGAAATCTGCTGGGGCTATCCAAGTTCGACCCATCACAGGAACTCTCATCCCCACCCAGAGATGTGGTTCATGGATGTGGGTCAAAACAACATAATCCAAAAAAATGAAAGGGTTTGCTACCAGAATAAGTAGCAACATGAAAAACACGCGTTTTGTGGTCCAAGTATGCGCCCAAAATTGTGACCCATGTGGGGTATATATTGCTCCTCTTGGTCGCTGGTAGGCTCGCTCCAGCTGCGCTGCGACTCCTGGTGTAGCTAGGCTCGTAGCATGAGTCGCTCACAAATAGACACCAAGCAGCCAAGCAGGATGGTTTCCACTCACTAAATCACTAAATAACCTGAAAATGACATGTTGGATCATTTTGGGATGTTGATGGTAGATTTCGGGTGGCCAAATTTTATTGGAACATGTCGATTATGTCCATGACAGAAAGGATGTTGGCCTCCTTAGATCCAAAGGTTGCCATGCTGTCCTCCGGGTCAGCGCAGGGCAAGCTAGCATAGTGCGAGGCACGCACACCCATGGCATTGCCATGCTTCCACAATAGGTGCTGTATCAGTTGGAACACCAATGAACACCATAACAATTCAGGAGTGGATTCCCTTGATGGAAGAGGGGAATCCGCATTGAAGCAGCTAGTCGAAGCATGGGGGGAACCATCAACAAAATCCGGTAACCTCCGGACTGCGCAATTATAGAAGTCCGAACCTCTCCAAGGGGCATGTGTGTTTCAACTTTTTGAGCTGCACATTTGAGACTTCATATGCAGCGCAGATTGAGCCATCCTTCAATAATGGCTGCAGAGTGCCATAACACCACAAACTCTTACAGTTTTTTTTGGTAGAGAAATCTCCTCCTGCTGGCAAAATCACATGCAGTGACTGGTCACAACTGCGGAGCTATTTGTGTGGGCTCGAGGTCCCCTTCAAACAGCTGAGGTGACTGAGACACCTCACCCGATCGGCCTGGCACTTTCCTCCACCGTTTGCTCCTGCCGTAGAACTCTTTCCAACAATGAATCCTGTTGAGTCACTATGTCTCTACATATAATCTGTATGTATACATATAATTATATAATATATATATATATACCCGAGGGGCCTGGGGTTCTCCGATGGAGAAGCGGTGGGGTGGGGTGGGGTGGGGTGGGTTGCATGTTAACGTCATGTTCATGTTACGTTGACGTTGATGCTACGTTGATGGGAGGGTGGGGTGGGGTGGGGCATGTTACCGTCATGTTCATGTTACGTTGATGCTACGTTGATGGGAGGGGTGGGGTGGGGTGGGGTGGGGCATGTTACCGTCATGTTCATGTTACGTTGATGCTACGCATGCGGCCTCTCGGGTATATGATGTATATATACATATTTGATGTATATATTGATGCTTCTGGCCTAGTGGCTCCATCGCGGGCCTTCCTCGAAGCTCCGTGGGAAAAGTGAAAAAAAACGTTTCACCGTTGTTGCGTGCGTGCTGCTGACTAAACATTCAGTGTTCACAGTGTACTATATAGAATGAAAACACAAAAATCGCCTGACTGTCAGCACTTGCAATTTTCTACACATTGCCACTTCATTGCAAATAACAGTGCAAAAGTAGCATGACGCAAAATGCCTGAGAAAACACAGTACATTTGCTCAATTTTACATGACCACGCCATGACTATACGATGAAAATTCAGTTTTACACCAAAATATGCGATTTCTGACTTCTGAGAACATGATTTATGGCACAAGATGATTCTGCTTTAAAACGGACGAAAAAAAATTGATCCGTTCAACATGATGCTGAAAAGGACGTTGCCACTATTGAAAAATTGGCAAATTACCTAGGCGCCAGCTGTTTTTTTACATGTTGACACTCAAACACAGCTGATGGCATCGGAGAACCTCAGTCCCCTCGCGTATATATAAATATACATATATATATATATATAAATTCTGTTGTTGGTCGAAACAGTGTGAAACATGTATCGTAACAGTAATTCACCTCCTCTAGGCCGTGAGTCCTCCACCACTGCCTCTTTCGGTGCTTCTTCCTTGGGGGCTTCGCTCGGAGCCTGCACTTTTCTAACCAGGATTTTTGCCTCATCTATGTGTGGCAGCGTGGCATCGAACCATCTGATGTTCTGCCTCCTTCGCCGTCTCCGGTGCATCTTTGCTTGGCACATTGTCTGCGGCAGGATGAAAGATAAACAAGAACGGAACCATGGTATGGGTCAGGGGCACATATCACTTGTTGACCATAACTCCGCATCGGAGCATGTTGAATGACTCAAGATACTAAAGGTATTCGCTGATCGCAGGATGGTCAATGATTTCAACTACTGGGTTGAATCACAGTTCGATCCTTCTTGGCAACTTAGTCGTGAACAAGAATCTGTCATCTGTCCCCATTTGGGCAAGCTCAGCTTCCAACTCGTGCCTGCAGGTTCATCTTTCTTCTCCGCAGTGGCTGCTACCGCTTCCTGCAAACGTGTCCACGGATAGTGGTCGTACTGTCATCTTCTCAAATGTCAAAGCAGGACCAGAAGGACAAGGCTTTTCCTCCTGGATATATTGGAAATGTTTGACTTTACAAAAAGTCAGCTCAAATTTGAACAGCAAACGCACGGAAACCCTGGTGTTCCCAAATGGAAGTGGCTTTCAGGGCCTGCGGGGCCTGCGTAGAGTCTGCTCGTGCGATGGAAGCCTCCTGAAACGAGTATGTCCAACAGTTCACGGTCTATCCATCTGTTTCAATTGGGAAACTGGTGGATTCGGGGTTCCCCTTTGCGGACACACACACACACACAAAAAAAAAAAACAAACAACACACAACCCCAATTGCTGTAATCTTCTACTAGTAGTTTGCGCTTGGAAGAACCACCTGAGGTTTGCTCAAGCATCCGGAGGTTGACCAGAAGCATGTTCATTTCAGCTGCACCAGATTTTTTTAGCCCCAGTTTTTTTTCTAACCCGTGGGTATCCGTGGGTTCAAACATGGAGGTTCCACCAAAATCATTAGCCTAAAACTGCGAATGAAATGACCAGTTTCTGCCTTGGCTGGATCTTTGTCCTTCGGAGCGCCACCGCCATATCTTTCAATGGCTCCGTTCACCGCCTGCTCATGGTCCATGTGAAGATTATGAGTCTTGACATCCGTTCCAATTCCTCAGAGTTTAAAGTGCTCAAAACTTGAAACAAAAATGAAAGGACGGCATTTCTTTCCAACACGTTTTTCGAGTCCCCAATGAGAAACCTGCACGTGGCACGGCCTTCTCAAGTCGTCTCTTCTCCAAGGGCTTTAACCCCAAGCCAGTGGCAAATTCGTCAAAGGCCTCCCGGGGAATAAAGTTGGAAGGATCAAGATGACCAAGGACCCAAAAAGATGAACTGAATAGATTCTGTTCTTTGAACCACTCCCATATTCGCTTGAGAATTGACTGCATTCAAGGGCAGTTCTGGTTTCCACTTTGCAGCAACAAAAATCAGTGAACACCTTGTCCATATTATATATACATAAATACATCACATATTACTCTCTCTAGAAAAGAGAAGGCGAAAAAATACCGTTTCTACAATATGCACGTCTCCACCCTCCATGGGCACCTCTTATGCCAAAAACAGACAGTGCGTGTGTGGAGAGCATGATTCTTGTGTAAGCATGAATCCAATGAATGAACGCAGTGCGTCACTCGTTTTTCTTGGAAACCACACAACTGCAGGGCAAACGAGTGGCAAAATGTCAGCGATAACAGTGATAACCTCTAATGAATCCGCTCTGGACATTGGCGTGGCCTTAACAAATCAAGATGTTTGATGGTTCCATCATGTTCCATCCCCATGTCCCCATTCTCTTCGGTGAATTTCCAAACAAAACAAGCACCGTTGGCATGTGTCGGAACTGCTTGATTACTTTCGGGTGCAGGTCCACTAAGAAGTGGGATATATATATATATGGGGGTTGTCCAAAATACCTTTTCCCGGACAGCCCTCAATCGCTCAGCCAATCGCGTAGCAACCGCGGTACCACATTCGTTGATCAGATCATATACATAAAATATAAGTTATGTATTATATAATGAGGATCCATGCGTGAACGCATTCGATTTCAAATTTGGGAACAAAATAAGCTCGCGCGGTCCGGAAACGGTCCGGAAAACTCACAGTAGTACCAGCAGCAGTAGTACTAGTAGTACTAGTAGTATTAGTCTAGTAGTAGTAGTAGTAGTAGGAGGGGTAAGAGTAGGAGTAGGAGTAGGAGTAGGAATAGGAGAAGGAGTTCTAGTAGCAGGGCAAGGGAAGAAAGGGAGAGGGAGGGAAAGAGAGAAAGAGAGAGAGAGAGGGAGGGAAACAGATGGTTGCGTTTGACCGGTTTCTGACGGGTTTCTGACTGGTTTCTGACTGGTTTCTGACTCGTTTCTGACCCTTCAGCGGAACTCGTGTCAATTGGATTTAAAAGCAAGAGCAGAAATTCCTAGGTGTACTAGTGGTAGTGGTGGGGCAGTAGCAGCGGGTGTGGTGGTAGTACTAAGAGTAGTAGCAAATCTAGTAGTGGGAGTAAGGATCCATGCGTGAACGCATTCGATTTCAAATTTGGGAGCAAAATAAGCTTGTGCGGTCCGCAAACGGTCCGGAAAACTCACAGTGCACTAGCAGTAGCAGTAGCACTAGCAGTAGTGGTAGTGGAAATTGCAATAGGAGTAGGCGTAGGAGTTCTGATGGGAGGGTGAGGGAATAGGCAAGGGAGAGAGAGAGAGATTGCGTTTGGCCGGTTTCTGACGGGTTTCTGACTGGTTTCTGACTCGTTTCTGACCCTTTTCTGACCCTTCACACGAGTGCAATTGGATTTAAAAGCAAGAGCAGAAATTCCTAGGTGTACTAGTGGTAGTGGTGGTAGTGGTGGCGCAGGGTGGTGCAGTAGCAGCGGGTGTGGTGGTAGTGCTGGGGGTAGTAGCAAATCTAGTAATGAGAGTAAGGATCCATGCGTGAACGCATTCGATTTCAAATTTGGGAGCAAAATAAGCTTGTGCGGTCCGGAAACGGTCCGGAAAACTCACAGTGCACTAGCAGTAGCAGTAGCACTAGCAGTAGTGGTAGTGGAAATTGGAATAGGAGTAGGCGTAGGAGTTCTGGTAGGAGGGTGAAGGAATAGGCAAGGGAGAGAGAGAGAGAGAGGTTGCGTTTGGAGTAGGAGTAGGAGTAGGAGTAGAAGTAGGAGTAGTAGTAGTAGTAGTGGAGGAGGAGGAGGAGTAGAAGTAGTAATAGTAGTAATAGTAGTAATAGTGATAGTAGAAGTAGCAATGATAAGAGCTGAGGTGGATGGATGGATGCATGGATGGATGGATGGATGGGATGCTAGGCAAGTGCTGCCTTTTTGGTGTTTCTGACCTGTTTCTGACCTGTTTTCAATTGGAGCTAGCTTGAATGTCCTTCTGACCTGAAAACATCTGCGCGGATTCCGCGCGCGCGGAATCCGCGCGGCCATGTCAATTATTGGCATGGTTCTGGTCTCGAAAGTAATAGGTAGTAGTAGTAGTAGTAGTAGTAGTAGTAGTAGTAGTAGTAGAAGTAGTAGTAGTAGTAGTAGTAGTAGTAGTATTAGCAGTACTAGTAGTAAAAGTAGTACGAGTAGTAGTAGGAGTAGTAGTAGTAGTAGTAGTAGTGGTAGTAGTAGTGGTAGTAGTAGTAGTAGAAGTAGTAATAGTAGTAATAGTAGTAATAGTAGTAATAGTAGTAATAGTAGTAATAGTAGTAACAGTAGTAATAGTAGTAATAGTAGTAATAGTAGTAATAGTAATAGTAGAAGTAGCAATGATAAGAGCTGAGGTGGATGGATGGATGGATGGATGGATGGATGCTAGGCAAGTGCTGCCTTTTTGGTGTTTCTGACCTGTTTCTGACCTGTTTCTGACCTTTCCCGGAGTCTTCTTCAACTTCAAAAAAATCAGCACGGGCAGTCAAACTAGGAACAATTTTAGTGATCGTCAAAGTAATATCATTATACTAGTGCCCCAAATACTAGTACTAGTGCTACTAGTAGTAGTAGTAGTAGGAGGAGGAGGAGGAGTAGAAGTTGAAGTAGTAATAGTAGTAATAGTAATAGTAGAAGTAGCAATGATAAGAGCTGAGGTGGATGGATGGATGGATGGATGGATGGATGGATGGGATGCTAGGCAAGTGCTGCCTTTTTGGTGTTTCTGACCTGTTTCTGACCTGTTTCTGACCTGTTTTCAATTGGAGCTAGCTTGAATGTCCTTCTGACCTGAAAACATCTGCGCGGATTCCGCGCGCGCGGAATCCGCGCGGCCATGTCAATTATTGGCATGGTTCTGGTCTCGAAAGTAGTAGTAGTAGTAGTAGTAGTAGTAGTAGTAGTAGCAGTACTAGTAGTAGTAGTACGAGTAGTAGTAGTAGTAGTAGTAGTAGTAGAAGTAGTAGTAGTAGTAGTCGTACTCGTACTAGTACTAGTAGTAGTAGTAGTAGTAGTAGTAGTAGTAGTAGTCGTAGTAGTCGTAGTAGTCGTAGTAGTCGTAGTAGTCGTCGTAGTAGTAGTAGTACTAGCAGTACTAGCAGTAGTAGTAGTAGTAGTAGCAGTACTAGTAGTAGTAAAGTAGTAGTAGTAGTAGTAGTAGTAGTAGTAGTAGTAGTAGTAATAGGGTGGTAGCCGTATAACCAATCCGTATAACCAATCGCCAACCAATCGCTCAGCCTATCGCGATGCAGGTTTTAGCAATCGCGCAAAGCAAAGTAAACGCATCAATTCATAAATTTGTGACCTGCTTTTACGGACGGCTCCCATTTAATTTTGCCATCATACTAAGTGTATAATGGTGGTCCATCAATGTCCATCATACTATTTCATAATTTTGCCATCATACTAAGTGTATAAACCCTACATCATCGTTTTGGTCGAGGTTGCCTGGTGATGAACAGAACTCCCGTGGAATCGCAACAAAAAACCCTCCGAAAACCGGGGCCAAGTCGCTGCTCAGAATCTGCAAGAGCCAAACCTCGGCCGAGGTCATTTTCCCTCTGGTTATGACGTAGCCATGGAGAATGGCCCATAGAAATAGGTGGTTTACCTATTAAAAATGGCGATTTTCCATGGCTATGTTGAATAACCAGATGGTTTTTTGATGATTTACCTATTAAAAATGGTGATTCTCCATAGCTACATTAAATAACCAGAGGGTGGCCTGAAAGAAGTCTAATTTGCGAGAGTTCCCCCTACTACTAACCATCAGTCCTGTCTCGTGGCAGTGGGACATCAATTTCAATCATCGCCGTCCAATTCTTTGGGAGGCCAGTCATGTTTCACCATCCAATCTTTGGGCCATTCAACCCATAATTTTCGGCCTGCCAATGGGAAGTTTTGGACCCTGAAATGATGGATAATTACCGGCCCGGAAAGCACACTGGATTGCAATTGTCACGAGATGATGGGATGATGGAGAAATTGAAGCTTTCTCTGCCACTTCAATTCTCACTTCGATTGTATTCAATTCAACCCTGAAGCCTTTCCTGAACCACCGCAAACATCATCTGGCTTCTCTAAACTAACATAGCTATGGAATCCATGGCCCATTTATTTCGACGGTTTACTTTTTCACAAGGTGGCGTCCATATAGCTATGTTGCAGTACCAGAGGGATCCAGAAAAATGTTCTGTGTTAACTATTACATACTGTGGTTGGTTGTGAAATCCTGCATCCCCAAAAGGATGGTTGAAAGCCTATAAATAATGGGATTAATGGGATGTTTACCACCGTTTTCAACTGGTGATGAACGGATTTCCCTGGCCCATCCACCGTATCACTACCCTGCAGAATTTCCATGTGAGGTTTCCTCGGGTTCCACCGTGGCACCGAGGATAACAAGATCATGAAGCAAATCCATTTCCACCACCTCGGTCAGAACCGCAAACTGTCCTTGACAAGATCTTGGATGGACACAGTGACAGAGTGACAAATATGTATGTATATAAAAATACGTTTTTTTCGATGTTCTACATGCCATGTAAATATATAACCATATTGCCATTAAGTTAAACAATCCAATATCTATCATATGTGTCCGTGTATGCGCATATATATATAGTATATATATATGTTTGACTGCAAACAATTCAAACACATCTACATTAAATAGAAACACGACAGAAAGGTACCAAAAATAATATGCTCAAGGATCAAACGTTGGGCATCCCAACACATGGATTCAGCCCCTGAAAATGACCAGTCATTCTGTGGTTGGCTGTGGCCTTCGGAATAAAATGAAGCAAGCATATCTTCATCCGAACTTAATGACAATTAAAGGGACGCTTAAATCAAGTGTTCTACCCGACTAATCAAACATTTATCTATACATGGCAACCCCAAAAAAGACTAAAGTACTACAAGACTCTATAATAAAAATAAATGAACATAGAAATCAATTACAATTACAAGTTCTATCTTTGGGGGATTGCTAAGCCCCATCGCCTGTGATCAATGAAGCTCCATGTCAGCTCCCCCACAAGCGAACCCCCAACAATAGTGAGAAGCAACAAACATGGGGATGTAATGGGACTATCATGGGGATATGATGACAGTGGGTGCGGTATATATATATATATCTATATTGTTTTAGTAGAATTGGGACAATACGGATCTATTGGGGGCTGATTCACCACAAACAAACACTATACGAAAAGTCTATTAACGAGCTATCATGGGGGGATTCATTCTTGCTGGTGGACACCCACATGATTCTGGAACACTTCTACTAACCACTCCGGACCCCTCCAAAAAAGACACGTACAGTGAACCCATCAAAATGACCAATTTCGAGTTCAGAATTCATCTTTTAAAGTCATTGAAAAAATACATGATGTTCGCAATGTGGGGGACCCAAGATAGGTTTCTGCTGCTTTATTGCATTTCAATATCGGTGAGATTTACAGTGGACATATATTGATGTCTTGTTTTGTATTTCTTTTCTGTAGTCGAATCGAAGAACATAAGCCAACAAACACAAATTTCGATACCCGACTTTGCAGTATATTTTTCACCGTAGTTCAAGAACGTCAACCCTGGAATAGTAAGCCATGTTCGATGTTTATTGAGGGTTACCCCGCACCCCCCAAAAAAAGTGATCATCTATGATAGTCTGTTACTAAAATGGTAGCCTCCAAATAAAATCAATTATAAATAAAAACAGCAGGATGGTGTAACAAAATGCGGGTCGACATGACAAAGTGGGGCCCCAAAAAGATAGCCATGTTGGTGACCATAACTCCAACTTCACTATGGTTTATGACACTTACAACTGTATTCATAGGGTTTTTATACACCAACAAACATCACAAAGGGAGGCCCAGTAACTGTATGTATATATGTATATATGTATGTATGTATATATATATACATACACACATATATATATATAGAATATATAAATTATATATGTATATATATATATATATATGTATATATATACTTACACACCCTTTCTTCTCTCCTGAAACGTGGGCATATTTTCTCGGCTCTCGGTCAATCTCGGTCGGGTTGCTCGGCGAGGAGATCTTCGGGAGGTGGACCGAAGGGAATCGGATCCAACCAGAACCTCGTCGCGAGAACGCTGGGATGAAACCAGAACTGGAACAGGAAAAAAACATATGGAGGTAAGATACTATGGTTAATATGGTTAATATGGTTAAGATGGTTGATATGGTTAAGATGGTGAAGATGTTTTTTTTAGATGTTGTAAGATACTATGATAAACACACCTTCTCTTTCATGGTTATATGAGTTATATGTTGTATTGATTTGATAACCACTTTCGACTGGAACTGCGCCAACAGGTAGCCAGCCAGCACCAATGACCGTCAACTATGGCTCAACTTGACTTGATGTGTCCCAAGCATTCCCATGATCGACCTGATGTCGTTGTTTAGCTATGTTTAGCCATGTTTCTCTATGTTTGGAAATGTTTATCTATATTATATGATCTACATGTCTATCTAAATGTGTATCAAACTGTTTAATTATACATATTATATATATATATTATATACATATCTATGCGAATAAGTTACGTTCATCTATGTGAGTCGCAAATTCAAATGACGTGGCTTCCATAGAACACTGGAATGGCGAAACATCTCCGCCACTGTTTTGTGCCAAGAAGCATCCCGCAATAGCTGTGGGAGTCGGTCACCCATGCGGCAAAGTAGTGAGAATCCACAGTTAATCCAGGGCTAAACAATTATATACTATACTGGTATTTTGGATAACTGGTGATATTGATTAGTAGTTAGTTAATTGTATGGAATACACTGGTGACATTGGAATTATCAATTCGTAGTGATTAATCCAGAGTCAAATATTGCGATTTTTTGGTGCTATTTTTCGTATACAAGTGGGTCCAAATGGATGGACATTTTATGTCAATTCACGGCCTAGGAATGGCAGCAGGGCAAGGTGTAAAATTGGGATGCTCCATGGAAAACAAATATTAATTATTAATTTCATTGTAATAAATATATATATAGTAATATATGTATATATATATATGTAAAATTAGTTTCAGTTTGACATTGAGAACCTGATGAGACAGGCGCGTGTTTTCGAATGGAAACAGGACATGATTTGATGACATCATAAAACATGGAACCCAACACTTTGCAGTTCCACTCATCATCAACTGAGGGTCAGTGCCACAACTGGGAAGGGTTCAGTCTCGCTGCACGGCAGCCGTGCTAAGCCAAGACGAGCGAAGCGGTTCTCCATTTGGCCTACGTTGGTTCGATTCAACTTCCGTCGAAGTCCAAGTGCTTCACAATCATAGTTTGGAAAGTCCTTGACTTGAATTTTGGGCATGTAGGCGGTTGCGTGGCTAATAACCCAGATTCAATATAGTACATCACTGTTGGCTGTACAGCAACTTACTTGCATGAATGCCTGGTTCGGGGACAGCAGAATCATACACTCCAGCCCCCACGCTGCCACGTTAAAAACTATATCAATCAACATCCCTGAGTTCATTTGAGGTGAGTTTAGTTGAGCAGTGTTCAAAATACTCTATCATTCCATTTAGTCCTCGTTGGTTCAGAACGGAATTTCCAGTTCATAGATCATGATATGCCGCTATATTTTATTTAGATTGCATAACCCCTACACTCCTCAACCAGCTATGGTTTTGAACACTGCTCAGTGCAATTCAACATCTTCAGCTTGGGTTGTCTATTCAAAAACTGGACGCCGGCCTTCTGTTGGCCTCTTCTCGAACGCAAAAAAAAAATCATGGCAGATCGTTTTTGTAATGACTTTTATCCAACTTCGGTCTGTTAAATCTTGGAATCTTGGAATCTTGGACCAACTTTGTTCAACTTTGCCATGTCCAGTTTCGCTTATTTCAATGCAACCATATAAACAATCAGGGATATGCATTTCAACATGCAGAGCCTCAGAAGTACAACTTATACCGCCAGGCTGACAAAATCTTGGTGGAATCTGCTGGATCCCACTGGTGCCACTGGCGGTTTCCCAAAATATGGATGAACACTAAAAGAAACACCAACCAGCTAACAAACAGGGACAATCACTTTCATAACTTTCATAATTCCCAGGAGTCCCAGATTCAACATCACAAATCACAGCCATCTTTTCCGCCACATCTGCACTGAGCAAATGAGCCGCACCAAGCACACAACCCACGGTTGTGTCTCTACTAGAAAATCAGGTTGAGTTCAAAGTCAGAGGAGAAACTCAGGTTGCACATGGAGCCCGTACTGTGGGGATCATCGAACTCAGTGGCTAATCACTCTGGCGAATAAGTCCTGTGAGTGGGTTGTCCCATGAATAACTAGAGGTAAGAGTATGGTTACTAGTCGCGCTTGCTAAGTGGGGTGATCCCCAAGTACGTGCAAATGGATTCAACACTTAAGATCTAGTCTTGTTGGGCCATGGCAAATCCGACCATGAAGCTTTCCCAGAGTATCAAGGACAAAACTCCCAGTGGTCTGAAGGGACATAATTACAGGAAAATCATCATATGATGGTAGAAACCCACAGTTACCTAGATGATTTCAATGGTGGAAAGTGGCTGTGTCTGAGAATGAGGTGTTTTTGTTACCAGTTACCAACATGTATGGCTGGTTGGTGGTTTCAACCCATCTGAAAAATAGTAGTCAGTTGGGATTATTATTCCCAGCATATGGAAAAATAATGAAAAATGAAAAATGTTCCAAACCACCAACCAGATGGTCATTTATGGCAAGTTCAGTGATTTTGATTTGTCACCATGATAATGTTGGAATTGGGGATGTTCTCCAAAACTTTTCAGATCCAGTTCCAGTGTCAGCCCGTTTCCATACAAACATAATGCTAGATGTCTGATGTGGCACTGAGAAATAAAGGAAGCTACAAACAACATCTATAGTTTCTGCACAAAGGTTGCTGTTGTCATAGGACCAATGCATCTTCAATGATGGGCTTTCTAAGAGCAGAGTGTTTTAAGTTATAACTGTTATAACCCCAATTGTACCAGTTTTCCTACAATGTGCCCCCTCAGTTTGCTTTGTTGGTTAAACATGTTCAAACACCCATGAATAATCATAATACTATAGTATCATAAACCATAGTGAAATTGCAGGTGTGTTCAACAACTTATCTAACTTAAACACACCTAAACGGGGCCCCACTTTGTAGTTCTGCTGGTTGCAACTCAGGTTCATTCGATATTCTCATTCAATCTCCTTACAGTAGTATAATAGATGGTACGCTGTCGACTTTCCATCGATGGACAAGTTCATCGCTTGGACCCTGACTTATTCAGGTCCAGAGATACAACTCTACACTGACTTCTAGATGTAGTAAATTATATTTAAATAAATAAACATATATATATATACAGTATATATATATATATATACAGTAAATACAGTATATACATAATTATACGCATCACATCTCCAAACTGACATGGCATCTGCATGGCATCCACATCCTCTGCAGGTGGCACATCCCAGCCGAGCACGCAAACCGACCGCCGACCACGCCGCCGAACCCTTTGAGTTCAGCGTTCCACCTGGATATTTTTCAGGTGGCTACATACGTTGAGTCATCACACATATGTAAATACGTTTATATACGTGTTTATAATATGTAAAGTCATACGCATATGTGTATATAATATATATAATATATATAATATATAATATAATATAAATATATATATATATAATATATATATATATACGTATATAATATATATATATATACAAATTGAAAGGATAAGTATGTCAGGAACGACATAGTCAAGAGATGACTGGAGCTCATACTATCTGGATAGAACACAATGGATTCCAGCCCTGATTCCAAAAACTTTCCCAACGCTTTCCAGTCCTCATTTGCGGGGCTTGGTGATTTTTGGAGGACGCTACAAAGTACTCTTGGAAAGCTGGGTGTGTCCATGGAAAAATGGATAGTGAAGATCCATTTTTGAGGTACTGCTGGGCAATTCATTGATGGATTCCATGATTGTAGGGACCAATAATGTCCTTTTGGTGAAAATAGAAGGGCCGGTTTGGGATACCATCTATCATCATTTACCTGTTAAAGGGGGTTTCTTCAAACCCCTCTATTAATCAACCAACCAATGGGAAAAGGACATCTATGGTAGGGACCCCAAAACCGCCACAATGCCTGGCAAGCAAGCATTGAACTCGACGCATCAGTGCGCATCGCAAATCTCTGAAACGAATCATGCACTTTCCATGCCATTCGCATCGTGTGTTCTGAAAACAAAATGTATCCCTGAGCAAAATGTGCTTCAATTTGGATCTATGGTAGTACGAACTCTGAAAACTGCTGGTTCTGTTCAGCATTGCATGTCCCAAAAGGTGGCGCCGATGATCAAGGGATTGTTGCGTGGCTATCCCTTCTGGTCATCATGGGGTGCCTGGGAAATCCCCATTTGCGGGAACAAATCATCTATGGATTCAGTAAATTATATACGTACTAACAAAAAATCATACATATATGTTTTCAATATATCTATGGAAATAGAAGATATCTAATTGTGGAATCATGGATTTATAGAAACATACTCACAACACTAATAGATTTTGTTCATGGTGGATGTTCCGATGCCAGGGTTTGATTACCACAATATGCGGCAGGCATGGAATTGAAATGTCGCCCTTCGGACGTCCACGTATCAATCAAGTCGTCGACGAAAGCCATGGTGAAATCCCGCAACATATGCTGAAGATTTCATCCAAATGTGTTGGCTGGAGATGTTTTTTTAACTTTTGACTACTCCAAATTTAGAAGACGAATTGAAGGGATTGGGATCCAGAATCGAATCAAATCTGAGCTTTGGCGTTCACAAGAGGAAATCCCTACGACGATTTAAACGCTCTGGGTATAAAATGGTTTAAACCCATATAAAACCCCCCAAGAGTGGATCTGAATCATTCTCATCATTGCTGAATATAGAATATACTCATATAATCTAATATACTAATCACTGGAGCACGTATATGTATGTTAATGTATAATTGTATAAGTGGGTCGACGATGAACCTGATACCTAGTTCTTTCTATTCAGATTAGATATTCACTATCATTTACCAAGTTGCATCATTGAATGAAATTCAATCTGTAACGTAGTTCTACTCATAGTTCTGCTCGTGTTAGGTACCATCTGGTTATTTAACATAGCCATGGAAAATCCACCCATGCTATTAAGTTCGGTAAACCATCTATAAATCTATGGGCCATCTATACCATGGCAAACTGTTAGTCATAACCAGGCCGGGTAAATCCCATTAAATCCCATTAAACCACCATTTTCCTATGGTTTTCCTATGGTTTTCCTATGCTTTTCCTATGGTTTTCCCATTATATCCTATGGATCCAACGACTCAGAGTCCAAAGGACGACAGGTGCGAGGGAATGGTTCGCTCACCAAAGGACGAATGCTCCTGGATGCGGAGCTCCTGGCATTCGTAGAGAATTGGGGATGGCACAAGGGATGGGAACCCCCGGTGATCTGAGTTGGTTCATAAACTCACTGGGAACCATGGAGTACATGGGGAAATAGTCATATTGATCATGGGGACTCCATGGTAACCTAATAACTATGATGTTTATGATAATTTATGAATACTATGGTTGAAAGTTGTAATTATCATAACCCATAGTTATTGGAATCACAAACCAACCTAGCTATCTCCAGGGCGTCCCACTTTGCAATCGATTTCAGACATGAGGGTCTGCGCTATGTACACTGAATCAACCACCTCCAACTGGCGGTTTTAGAAGCGAAAATGACGATCAACCAGTGCATTTGGGATACCCCCTTTTTAACACACCCATTTGTTTGAGTCCAAAAAATGTTGGAGTTGTCCACAGATTTTCCTTTCAGAAGCAATTCCCACAACAGGTAGATATGTCCCTCATGTTTCACCATCAGCGAACAAAAACAGGACCTGACCATCAAATGTAGTGTGTTTACCGTGACAATTCCGCGAATTTCAACTCATCTATTTGGCTTTGTATGGGAATAGAATGCCAACCAAATCCTGTGGTATAGAATTCTTGTGGCCGTAGCTTGGGGTATACACGTATGTGTGTATATATATATATATAAAACGCACGCACACACACACACATATATATATATATATATCATATATATATATACACACATACACGAATTTTGGACAATCAATTCTTTGAGATATGGCTCCAGGTCAAGTCATTGGGTGCAATATTTGTGAAGAATACCCATCATGTTTCACTGGATCTGGTCAAGGGGACATTGATGGGGAAGCCCTCTCATCAATCCAAGGTAAAAACACTTACTCCCGTAAATGTCCCCTGAAAGCAATCCGACACATATTTTGAGATGCCCAAAGTGTGTGAAAGACGGCGTGCGCAGTCATGTGTATGTTAATATTGATGAACTTGATGTCAACATACCTATATATCCCATACATCCTCCCCAGCTGGCATTGACATTTCTCAGATAGAAATACGTACATATGTATATATATATATTTGAAACAACCAGCCAAATATGTATGTATATATGTATAAATATATACATATATATGTATTAATATGTGTATATATATATGTATTAATATGTATATATATATATGTATACTGTATATATATATATAAATATGTATTGGCTAAAAATACACACACATAAATATATGTATGTATATGTATTAATATGTATATATATATATGTATTCGTATAAATATATATATATATATATGTACTGGCTATAAATAAATAAATATATTTATAATATATATATATATATGTACTGGCTATTTATATATATATATATATTTCTATAATGGCCGTCCATATATCATCAAATTGTTGCTGCTGATATCCCTCACGCTGGCGTTAAAAAGTCAGGGTTCCGGTTCTTTGACGTTGGCAAATTCGAAGGCGTGCTTTGTGATGGTCAGTGGCATGCCAAGAGCTCTTCGGAGCCTCAGGGGGGATGGTAGAGTAGAGTCGAAAAGAAAGTGGAAGAGTGACAAATAATGATGTGAAACCATAGTAACTATAAAAACTATATGAATCTAGCGTAGCCACAGAAACTGTAGCAACTATAGAATCTACATGAAACTATAGAAGCTAAATGAAACTAAAGAAACTATAGAAACTACATGAAACTAGAGTAACCACAGAAGCTATAGTGACTATAGAAACTACATGGAAATTATAGTAACTCTAGAAATAATAGTAAGCATGGTAAGAAACTATAGCACTAGTAACTATAGAAACTATAACGACTATAGAAACTATATGAAACTATAGTGAGCATATGAGTCTATAGAAATTACACGATTCTTTTTCCACCAAAGGAATTATATGATAATTATATTGAAACACTAAGTTCATGAAACTATTGTACTGTAAGCAAAGGAACTGTATGACACTATAGTAACTATATAAAACTAAAGCAACTATAGTGACTATGTGAAGCTAATATACATACATATATATAGTAACCATATGGTACTATGACTATAGTTGAAACAAGTAACTGAGACTATAGCTCGTATCTCTTAACAACTACAGTAACTGATGTACCTGCAACTATATGACTTTCTGCTGCAAACATCACGTCTGATGCTTGGGCTCCAGTTGGGGTAACGGCCCGTTGGACGTGCGAACTGGTAACGCCATTGGCCCGGGCCAGTGACTCCTATGATGAAAAATCATACGGAATCCAAAATTTAAAAAGGTGATTTTCCAGGCCGCAACATGTTGCCTTACCAAAGGTAAGCTTTTTCAACCTTACCCTCCGGTTTTCTCATGGCAAATTCTAAAGTTGTGTCCCATTCATAGCTGATGAATATCGAGCTACTGTATACACCTCCATTGGGTTGGGTGATTCGGTCCCCAGCACCCACTTCGCCATGGGACTTGAACTCCAGCAGCACGCGGCCTTTCAAAGCGCCCTCGACTTCCAACAGTGTCTTAACCCGACAGCGGTCCTGGGACCACACGGAAAAAACAGAGAACAAACATAGGCATCAAAGGTATCTTAGGTAGATCTAGGTCAAATATATATATATATATATACATACTGATACATGACAATGTTTTTCGTTTAAACTGCAGTGTGTATGTGTGTATGTATATATATACACACACACTTGGCATTGTCCTTTTGAGTGCAACACGTTTTTTAGAACAGCAAGCCACAGTGTGTTTGTTTTATATATTCGGCGGCTGCTCTTTCCGTCCAAAGATGAAGGCGACCATGTCACCCACGCGACATATGGGGCGGAAGTCGCTGCACGTCATTAACCAAATAAGCGTTCCTACCAGCTGAACTGGCTCCTCCCGGATATAATTATATATGTCTGAAGAATATGTACAAAAACTCTTGAAGTTGCTGATGATGAACACCATGATGCTATGGTGATGCACATCATCCAAGCCACAAAGTCCGCACATTGCAAGCAGCTTTCCAGCTCTATGCCTGGAACCGGGAAAAATCAACCCAGCCACCCGAGGTATACCCTCTGGAATTTTGATAGATCACTGGGTCAATCTATAATCGAAGCATTTCATCCGTTTTCCATAGCTATGTTGGCTTATTGGGTGGTAATGAGTCTTTTATCTTGTGTCTATAATTTCATGTAATTTCAGTATGTATATCTATGCACCATTTTGGACATGTACCTGAATATTTTCCTCTGTTCAACCATTCGGATGTCATTTTTAACAACTGCCAAAAAGATAGACAAATAGAAAAGTAATTCATCACTATTTTAAAGTTGAAGTTTAGTAGGACTTGACTCTTCATCAGGTTTGTTGGGCCAAACAAATATTCGCACCAAACAGTTCAGCGCCCGAAAATGGGCCAAGGTTGCGTTGCTTCAAGTGTTTCTGGCACTTCTCAGTCACTTCCAGAAGTTCCTGGCCGAAAAGGGGCCTGGTAACCACCCTTCGCTGGGATCTGGCCACGCTGGTCGTTTGTGAAATGGCTGGGAAATGGAAAGGGGAACCATGTGGAACATCACCGGCAATTTCACCGGCTTGTGGCTATGATGCACCTGTAACTGAATGGCATCTGCGACAGGAATGGGAGATATTGGGAACATGAATGTAAGGGGATACATAACAAACAATGTGATGGATTGGTGCAAAAATGTGCAGGAAAAATCCAAATCAACGCACAACAGAAATCCGGGGAATTCCCTTGATGGACATGGCTGCTTCGGTGGGACCCCCTCATGGGAATTTGGCCCCAATGTTGCTGCAAATGCTGAGCAAAAAAGCCATTCTTAGCTGGCTAGTATGTACTAATAACCACAAAGTGGGGCCCCCAAACGATAGCTAAGTGGGTGAAGATAGCTCCGATAACGATTTGGTCTGTGATATTTAGAACGCTAAAAAAACATGTATCATCTTGCAACTATAGTAACTGTACGTGCAAACCCACCAGTTCAACCACGGAACTGTTAAGGGGATAAATTGAAGGGAGCGTTAAACTTTACATTCAAAGGGAATATTCAACATATTTTAACAGAGTTTCTAGGGAATCAAAATCTCCACCCCCGTTAAACTTTACATTCAAACTGAATATTCAACATGTTTCAACAGAGTTTCTAGGGAATCATCAAATCTGCACCCCCATGGAACTTTATATTCAGGGAAAAAATATAAGGAGTTTAGGGTTTAGGGTTCTAGGGTTTTAGGGTTTAGGGTTGATGTTGTTGATGATGATGATTATTAGCATTATTATTATTATTTTGTAACATTCAACGCGCAGGTAGCCTAAGCTGTGCGTTGCAAGATGAACGCCAAGATCACGGACATGTGCATTTTGTCCCACAAAACACAGTGCTTTTTGATCTTCGGGGACGTCGGCGACGTAGGCGCAGGCAAACTGGGGGGTTTGCCCGTAACTATATAGCTAGTATTCATGGAACTTATAACCTCCACACTGCAAGGAACCACATTTTCCCCACCAAATCCGCCCGTGGCACCTGGATGGCAGAAGCTGTCGCAGTGTTCAACAAATCTTTCTGCCCAGGTGCTTCCAAAAGCGCCTGCTTCCGGTGGCAGTGACATGGTTCTTAGAGTTTATAACTAATATAATTAAACTACATATATAACCCCTTATGAAGACACTAGATCTATACACACATATATGTATATATATATATAACCATATACATGCACACACACACACACACCTACATATATATATATATAATGTATCGAGTTTTAATATAACTTGTATGCAAACTGATTCAGTTACAAGTTGGTTTGTAAACACCAGTATAAAACTATTGATGTATCTGACATATCTACCATAAAGCCTTGCTATCTGACATATCTTGTCATGAACATAACAGAAATATAGCAACCCCCAAAAAGATAGAACAGTTGAAAACCAGAAATATAAGGAAAACATGGGAAAAGAAACACGTTTGAGTCTTTTTGGGAGCTGCTGTAAACAAACATCACGGGCTGAACAAAATGGACGGTCAATGTTGATATGTCCAATTCCGTTCATGTTTTTCTTGCCACGCGGTGTTTCTTGTCTAGTTTGGCTGCCATCTATCCGATACTTGTCCGTGCATGTCCAGAGTGGGCAGAGTTCCGACTGTTCTTCCGGATGTGGCCAGCATTATATAAGGTGGGGACGCTGTTTACGATAGCTGAGTTGGTTCATAACTTATAACTCTAATAACTATGCTCTATGGTACATATAACTACGTACATATAACTACAGTACTCACGGGGTTTATAAACCAACAAACAAAACTGGCTGCCGTGAAGAGGAGAAGAATCATCTCCCATGTTCTTCTGAATTTTCCTTTTGAACTGCTAGCAGTTCATCCTGCAATGCTACCATTCACCAAGAATTCCTTACTGTAGGGTAGCCTTCTCATTACCACCTTCTGGTACCCAATATATCCAAACACTCCATGCCATCATGCGCACCTGATTTGCACCTATTCAGCAAAGGTCAAACTTGAAAATAAACCAATTATATGCCAAACACATTGACATTTACAGTGGAAACATCATAAATAAAACAAAAACTTACATTCGATATACATTCAATGATAATTGTCCATGATTTTGCCACATCACCCCCCCAACAATCCTCAACATCTTTACACAGCCTCCAGCTCCTCCTTGGACGTGGCGTCCGCAGCCTTCCAGCGCCATTGCTTGAAAAGCTCCTGCCGGTGAAGAAGTTCCCACACATCACTTGCGGCGGGGTTCCCAGGATACCCCATTTGTTTGATGGTGTTTTGATACTGTTTTAATGGTGTTTCATCGGGAGCCAAAAAATGAACCACTATAAAACATCATTAAAACATCATAAAACACCATAAAAATTAAACATGATGCTTTGATACTGCTACAAATGGTGTTTCATGGTGTTTCATCGGGATTTGTACGGTGATTTACCCTCATCGAATATGCTTTGCGTGAAAATCCACAATTTTTGTGGATGAATTTCCCAGCTACAAACCTCCATTTCTCATGGGGATTTCCCATTGCCAAACGTATCCGGGAACAGGTCCTGCAACTTTGTGTGCAGCATTGTCTTGGCAGAATCAATGCCTTTCTTCATTAAAATCATCCTTTGACTTTCCCAAACCTCAGGCGCCCGGCAGCCTCCAACATCCCCACCGAACTGTTTATCTTATGATCTGATGGGTTTTGTGGATGCATGCATATGTATACATATATAATATGTTTATATATATATACAGTATATATGTGTGTGTGCATAATTACAGTATATATATAATTTGTATTATAAGCGTAATTACAATACAGAGTCTATACAGTAATTACATTTTGATTTCTTATGCCATATGAGTGCCGCATTCTGTCGGTCATCATGTCACATCCGTTCGCTCGTCCCGAGCAGGCAACGCAGGCGGAGTAGGATGTCCAAGGTTTGGGTTCAAAGTGGCTTAAGGGAAAAATTAGAGGAAACTCCTGGGTTTCATGGGAAAAACCATAGTTTCCTGGAGATGGTCCTTAATCCAATCCATGGGTGCGTCAATGGAACGCAGGTTCTGCCCCCCAAAATGTGAATGTTTCTTTCTGCAAAATCCATTGGCATGGATTGCCAACAACACGCGGAACCTACTTCCCCAGGTAGCATCACCCAACTCTTTCTGATGGAGTTCGCTTACATTTTTTTGTATGAACATGTCCCAGCCAGCCATGTCCGACTATTGAGAAAGTGGCAAATGATTCAACTTATCTCCTATGTAAATGATTTAATTACAAGACATTTATTGACCACATACCAAGTGGGATGCAACCAAGTATCTGAGCAACTGACCATAGTCTGCAGAGGAGAAACGTAACCTCCAATATCTGATGTTTACACCTTCCACCGAATTAATATTTAATACCACCCAGAAAGCCCATGCTCCAGTATTGGATCCATCACCTTGGGAGCCCATATCGGGGTCTTTGATAGTAGCTTAGCAGGGGGATGGGAAGAACACATTTTGCTGGTGCTAGATCATCGCCCATTTTTTCCGATGATTTACCTCTTAAACATGGTGATGTTCCATAGCAAACTGTTAAATTACCAGAGAGTAAGCCAAACTCTGTGGATAGCCCCCAGTGTTTCCAGACATAAAACCCATATGGTTGCTTCATTCAATTTCATTCATATCCCATTCAATTCCCATTAGCCAGCCAATTCGCTCCCAGTCAAATCCCCAGTCAGAAAAGCCCAGCCGAAAAATCCCCAAGATTTTCCATTGAAATCCCGTTTTTTTCCGGAAAATCCCTGGAAATCCACTGGAAATTGATCTGTTTGATGCTTCAGAAGCTGCGACCAAGCGGCTCTCCCCAAGACGTCCACTTCGCCTCGGGCCAGGTCAAGTGCGTCCTGGAGAGCATGAGGAGCTCAAAAAAGGTGAAACCACAGCGGTTTCGGAAATGGGTCTTAAATGGTCTTAACCTGTTGAAAACAGTTGAAAAATACTGTTTGAGCCTGTTTAAGCCTGTTTAACATTGTTTAACCAACAAACATGTGGGAGTTTCTGGGATCTGACTAAGAAGGAATTGGGACTAACGGACGTGAATTTGCCATCAGCAAGTGGGATTTGGGCACCAAACGATAGGGTGCAATTAACCAACATAAGTTGGAATTGAACTAAGATCAACAAAACGGGGTTTGACCAATCAAGCTATTCAAACTTCTGGTATCATTGGATTCAACCAGGCAAACACATGGATTGACAACAGGCTTTAGCTGGCTAACTTCAATGAATGCTGTGACCCGCAGCCCTGCAGCCCACAAAAAAATGATGAATTCACCATTGGCACCATTGGAATGGAACACACTGGGACAAAAACGTTGTATAAATTTCATACCACCCATATCTGGATATATCTGAAACGAAATCAGTGATTTCACTCCAAACATAAGTGCGATATGTTGGGTCAATACACCCTCATGTTTTCCGGAAACGTGTGATTTGACTTCAAACATGAGCGATAGACATTGGCATATTCATTGATTTCCCCCCATATTATATAATCAATAATATATTATGAACAAAAAACAACTATAATGCCCTTGGGGAATTAACCACAAGTAACGCTCTTGACAAATCCAAGACTGAAAAAACATCAGGAGGCACGCCGTTTGAGAAGCACTATGGCTGATCTCAAATACTGAGCATTGTCTAAAAGCTGATTAATCCACCTTCACATCGAGATAGCCACAACAAACACATAAAAACCAACCAATCACCCAGCCATCGCCTTCTAGTTACCTTTTCTCGAAAACGGTGACCAAACTTTTTCAGGGTCCCACCGATGTTTCCCAAAAAAAACTCCTGTTGCATCTGATCTAAATCCTCCGTTGACTGAAGTTGCAGCAAAATGCCTGGGCAATGGCTGGTGACCTCTGGGTGGCGGGATGCCGTTGGCACAAAACCTCGTATTATCGGAAGCAGGACTCATATATGTAAGATAAAAATTGATATAGATGTGGGAGAACCACTTTGTTTTATTGGAACATCATCTGATTATATCTGATTATGTATACATATATATATATACTGTAGTTAAAATTTGTTAAATGCGTTTGATTGGAGAATTGCCCTTGCCATGTTTGATGCTCAAATGGCTTGGCCCTCTGGCCCTCCTGCAAAAAGTCAACATTTTGACATGCAATAAAATCACCAAGAACTAGACAAACTATGCTATACATTCAGGGACGAGCCGTTGGAAGATAAAAAAAAAACAAGTTTAAAGGAACATTAAGTAGTCACCAAGAATTGAGCCCCAGGGCGGGAGAATTGGAGTTAGAATACAAGGGCATTGTATTTTGCATCAAATTCCGTCAGCCAATGCACCAAAAACAGTGAGTCTGTTCTAATAAACCTTCATATCCTTATCATTGTGCTGCACACACACATATGTATATATATATACATATAATGCATGCGCATCTGTCAAATCACCCTTGCCTGTTGGTCTGTCAGCTACGGTAACTGGAAGGCACGACAGGCCCCCCTGATTCCGAACTGTCCACTGGGCTCACTGGGGGGCCAGGACCCACCAGGACCCCAGGTCCAGCATGAGACACAGCCGGTGTTTTCCTTTTAATGGGTACAGTACCCCAAAATCCAATGGTTTGGCAGCATGACAAGAATCAAACAGCCGGTGTCTGGTATCACCTGTTGTTTTTTTGCAACAAAAAACGCATGAGACATGTTGGTGACACATACCATGCCCGGCATGCCCAGTCACTTTGCATCTCCGCAACATTCCTGGGTGGACAAGATGGGTCCAAGGACCGATGGGCTCCATCGAAGCATTTCCCACGAACGGAGAGTTTCTCAAGAAGGTCGACGTTGCTGTTCACATCTGTTTTCACTGATGTATTGCCACTCCTTACTGTTTCAAAAAAGACACATTGGTGATATTTGCCATGTTACCGGAAGGTAAGTACATGAATATTGCTATCAAACCACCCTTAAAACACCATCGAGTACCCATGAACAATCGCCATTCAATCACCCGACCCCATCCCCAAATGCCAAGCAACTCCTGACCCAACGTTGCCACTTCGGGCTCAAGTGGGTCTACGGCTCGAAGGCATTTTTTTGGGGGTAAACATGTGAAACAACCGGGCACCAGGGGGGATCCAAGTGAAGTTGGCACCACATGTGTATGTATATATATATTTATAAAACAACTACGGAATATTTCATATGAATATAAAGTATATATATATGATTATATATAAATACGTGCGCAACAATATCGGCAATTGTTTGTATAGATATTAGGTAAAACAAAAACATAGAACGACATGGATACCAAGGAATATCATGATTATACATGTATAGGCAATAAACTAACATCAGATATCACCGATATCTAACGTTCTACTTCGCCATCCGTGTGGCCCTTGGGTACCCTGGTATTTCCAGGAAAACATCATTAGTAATTGGACAAAAAATGTCCGGTATTCATGTCGTAAAACTGCTATTATACTTCCACAAGTGGGGATATGGAGCCCCTATAACTATAGATCTATAAGCACGGAACTGTGCCATTCGCCATTCACTGGTTATGTAAATCCTCATGAGACCATCATGTACCTCACCTTGAGGCCATCTTCGTTTTTCTCCATGGTTGAATCACCATGTTTTACCACTTTTGATCATCATATATATATATACATATAATTATATTTATTTATATAATCCACTGTTTTCCAATGATTGATGCGTATCATCCAATCATATCCATGTATAATATATACCATCTGTTCATCAAACATGGCTGGAAATCCACCTGAAACATAGATGATTTTCCCATCAAAACTTCCATTTACTTCAGATTCTCCCATTAAAACCATTAAAACCTCCATTAAAACTATGTTGTTCCATTAAAACCATAGGAATTTCCTATGTTTTGCCCATGAGAACCTCCAGTGTTCGCAACGGCACGCTCGACCGTCCTTCAGAGCCGTCGCCTGCGATGGTGTCCTCGGCCTTTTTGGCCTTGCCACGAAACGGCATGCCATTGTGCTCCGTACGCAGGCCTCGCGGTGCCCCAAAGGTAGAATCAGGTTACCATAAAATGGTTATAATATGGGATAACTATACCCTATGGATCCAGCCGTACCTTTTTAAAGGAAGTGGGACTGGGCGGACTGGGGTATAATTTACTATAATTTGGAAGGTTAGCCGTACCTTCTCAGACAGTGTTTGGATCTATATCAGGTCATTTTTTCCCACCTGCCAGATAAGGGTTGTTAGATTTTATCAGGAGTTGTTCTCCTCCTCGGCTAGCTGTCCTCCTCCTCCTCCTCGTCCTCGTCCTCGTCCTCCTCCTCGTCCTCCTCCTCCTCCTCCAGTTTCTCCTCGACCATGTCTGCATCAACTTCCACCTGCACTTCCGCCTTGCCAATTCTTGGCCAAGCTCTTTGCCAACTCTCTTCGCCAAGCTCTTTGCCAACTTCCCAGCTCAGTGTGCACCGCTGGACCTCACCCTGGGACCTTCCCAGCTCAGTGTGCACCGCTGGACCTCAACCTGGGAGCTGCCCAGCTCAGTGTGCACCGCTGGACCTCAACCGGGGACCTGCCCAGCTCAGTGTACACCGCTGGACCTCAACCGGGGACCTGCCCAGCTCAGTGTGCACCGCTGGACCTCAACGGCCAGATAGAATGACAGAAAATATGCCAGATAGAATGCCAGAAGATATGCCAGATAGAATGCCAGAAGGTATGCCAGATAGAATGCCAGATAAAATGTCAGATAGAATGCCAGAAGATATGCCAGATAAAGTGCCAGAATGTTTGCCAGATAGAATGCCAGAAGATTTGCCGGATAATATGCCAGAAGAATCCAGAAGATATGCCAGATAGAATGCCAGATAGAATGCCGGAAGATATGCCAGAACATATGCCAGAAGATATGCCAGGTAGAATGCCAGAAGATATGCCAGATAAAGTGCCAGAATGTTTGCCAGATAGAATGCCAGAAGATTTGCCGGATAATATGCCAGAAGATATGCCAGATAGAATGCCAGATAGAATGCCAGAAGGTATGCCAGATAAAGTGCCAGAATGTTTGCCAGATAGAATGCCAGAAGATTTGCCGGATAATATGCCAGAAGATATGCCAGATAGAATGCCAAATAGAATGCCGAATAGAATGCCGGAAGATATGCCAGAAGATATGCCAGGTAGAATGCCAGAAGATATGCCAGATAGAATGCCAGAAGATATGCCAGGTAGAATGCCAGAAGATATGCCAGATAGAATGCCATAAGATATGCCAGATAGAATGCCAGAAGGTATGCCAGATAAAATGCCAGTTAAAATGTCAGATAGAATGCCAGCAGATTTGCCAGTAACAAAATGTATAATTAAATGCCATGGTGGGGATCACACGAAGTAAAGTAATTTATAGTATCTGATATTATGAATAATGCTGTGGATGGTTGCGAAATCCTGAAGCACCAAAAGGATGGTTGCAACCCTAATAGTGGGATAAACCACCGTTTTCAACTGGTGCAGGATTTCGCAACCATCCACAGTATGGGATTAATATATCAGGTTATTATGGCCCCATATGTTTCAGATTGATTGAAAAATAATCGCGGGGTTTACTATAAAATGAAGTTACTAATTTAGTATGGGGTTTCAAATGGTTCCTATCAGAAAGGGGTTTGCTCGAATAGTAACTTAAAGAAATTAAGATTGATGATATCTTGATTATATCTTTCATAGTTGCTATAGTGTTTATAGTCATGATGTTTAAACTTAGATTTGTGTGTAACAGTAAAACTAGGCAACCGGTTGACTCGGCGCCCTTGTAAGGGTGATGAATTTGAAATTCTGAATTTTGAGGCTAAGAGACAAAATGCTGGTATTTGCAGGAGTCGTCAAAAATGTTTGCAACATGGACACTCATTTCGATTGGCAGGCGTGTGACTCAAGAGTGAAAATTTGCGTTTCGCCTGCGCGGTGACTCTATTTTGCTCTTCAAAGGTCAAAATTTCAATCATCCGAATCATATCAGGGCGACATTTACTCTTCCAGTTTTTTCCTCTTCTCGACGCTTCACTGCCAGAGCGCTTGTGGCAACGCAGAAGCCACAGACTGCAACAAGGCAGCATCGTGACGCCATGTCCAGCTGTAGGCCCAAGTGCATCTTTTTTTTGTACACTTGTTGATTTTTTGTGGAGCATCGACATAAGTCTTTCCATGTTCCATCCATTTGTTGAGCACCAGCAACAATGGTTCTATAGGATTTACCCCACAAACGACCTCGAAAATGATAAGTCTTAGTAAAGATACCTTGTTTGTGGTTGACTTGGGCCATCTTGGTTGACCTGGGCCTCAATGATCATACGACAGCATGTGCAATGTGTACATGTTCCGTAACGTAAGGGAAGTACTCGTCAAGGACGTTAATACACCCCCCCCCACCCCCTTGATGATCATAGGACAGCATGCGCAACGTGTACATGTTCCGTAACGTAAGGGAAGTACTCGTCAAGGACGTTAATACACCCCCCCCACCCCCACCCCCCTGATGACCAGACGACAGCATGTGCAACATGTTAAAGACACCAAACGATCAAATCCTATACCCCCATTTCGGAAAGCCTCATTTTTGAAATTTGCAACCCTTCCAAGGGATCGTAAATGATACATCTCAAAATTAACAAACCTTCCAAGGGCGCCGTATCAGCCGCATGCCTAAAACTACTATAACAATGAGGTTGCACTGGGTAATTCATGGAACATTTATAGGTGTGAATTACCTATTAAAAATGGTGATTATCCACAGCAATGTTCAATTACTGCAGGATAACTTTAATGGTTGATATATCAATGATATATATATATATATAATTTAAATATATACTCATAAATACATGTTGGGCCTACTATAGCATTGGGTTTCCTATAATGACGTTACAATGATATGTCAATATTGAGGTTACTACAATGATGAAATCTATGTGTATATATAATTATATACATATGCATATACATATGCATATACACCAAAAACTCAGTAGTCCGCTATAGCAAGGTTCAATTTACCACCGCTTAAAAATGTTTACACATGTATTTTCTGTAAATTGCTGTCTGTGATGCAAGAAATGATCATTATTGTATATGTTATCATGCCAATATTAGCATCATGAGCTGAAATATAATCTATATCTCATACCTCTGATGATGTATAATTATACAGGATCATTCATAAAGGAGAACAGGTAGCTGAGTGTTCGCCCTTGTTCTACGCCGGTGCCCAAACTTTCCTGGAATTCCCCTGTATAGATATGCTAAAAAGATCTAAAAAGGTCTAAGAACGTAAAAGGATGGGGCATCACATCCCAATATTAAACACCCCCAAAATGGACCCATTTTTATGTGAAAATCCCCTATGAAAAAACCATTGTGCCTTGGGGCTGCCGATAAAATATTGGGATGGGAGTGTTCCTGTCGTCACATTGGCCTCCAGTAGACAGGTAGGGCGGTACGTATGCGCAAGGATGTCTGCATGTCAATGTGTGTATGTACGTATGTGGGATTATGTGGGTATGTAAGGTATGTCTGTATGCATGATGCATGCAATGCAACACAACGCAATGCTATCCAATTCAATGCATGTCTGTCTGTCTGTACGTATTTATGTGCGTATGTAAGAACATGGATTTACATTTACATTCAAATTTAGGATACTCAAATATGTACATCTAGAGTTTCTAGATTGTTCATAGGTAGATCAACTATAAATAACCATTTTCAGTAGCTACTTGGTTGCGCCATCTCAGTCTTAGTTGGGTGGCTACCTGCCAACAATTGTCAAGACACTGGTGTTGATTGGCCCCAAGCCATCTTCCAAATCACTTAGATCCGATTGTGGAAGGGCCTCAGAGCGTAACAGCACTCCAGAAAGAGAACTTAAGGATAGTTGGATGGGGGACTCGTCTGTATACAGTAATCTTTAAGTCAAATGGATTGCGACTGTAGCTATGCTTTGAGTGGTTCCCAAACAAGCCATCACAATCACCATTAGCACAAGCACCATCACCATCACCATCATCACCATCATCATCTCCATCATCTCCATCATCTCCATCACCATCATCACCATCATCATCTCCATCATCTCCATCATCTCCATCACCACCATCACCATCATCATCTTCATCACCTCCATCATCACCATCACCATTATCATCTCCATCATCACCATCATCACCACCATGACCATCATCATGACCATCATCATCGAAATCATCATCATCATCATCATCATCACCATCATCATCATCAGCATCAGCATCAGCATCAGCATCATCACCACCATCGCCACCATCATCATCACCATCATCATCATCACCACCATCGCCACCATCACCATCATCATCATCATCACCATCATCATCATCATCACCATCATCACCATCATCAAGCCATCACCATCATCATCATGAACAACATCATCACCACCATCACCATCATCAACAACATCACCATCACCACCATCATCACGACCATCATCATCATCACCATCATCATCATCAACATCATCACCATCATCACCATCGCTATCATCAGCATAACCATCTCCATCATCACCATCACCATCACCATCATCATCATCACCATCATCATCACCATCATCATCAACATCATCACCATCATCACCATCACCATCATCGGCATCACCATCTCCATCATCACCATCACCATCACCATCATCATCATCATCAACATCATCACCACCACCACCATGGTTGTCATATTTGCCACTCAGCAATGGCAAGGCCATCGGCACATCATTTAAATCATTACATCCTGGCACACCAGCGCTGCTAAGCCGCTGACCCACTGAGAATTATGAGCTACGAAAGCTCAAAGACCAAGCTATGATATTCAACATTTAAATGCCCAATGATGAAGATACACTACGTAATTATATATATTCTGTTATCTCATATGGAATCTGCTTCACAATAGAACTCATCTCTTGGGCCGAAGTTGGGTCTCAACTTTCGAAAAACCATCAACCGTTGGGACTGGCCGAGGCCCCAACGCGACGCGGGCAAAGAAAGATGCTTCTCAGAATCTCCATTCTGTGGAAATAGCGGGCACGACATGGCGTGGCATGGAGGAACAGGAACACAGGGGGAACCACAAACTGACTGCTGTGCTGATCTAACTGGAAACCGCTGTGCTGATGATATGGAAAACATTGGAAAACAGTCAAAACCATGTCCATCAGGGAAAAAAACATTGCGACAATAAAAAACAATCAAATCACAAATTTACTTCCCGCTGTGGCTATGTTTCAACTGAGGTGAATGGGTGTCAAAAATCCAGTCCAAAGTGCAATCTTTCACATTGTGAGCGAGGTGTAGGTGCAAGTAAACATGGCGGCAATATATTACCCTAATTTCATTAGGCCAATCATATCTGCTCCCAACTGATCTGGTGATCCAACAATACAGTGGAGGATTCCCTCATGATTTAGCACCTTCTTTTTAAATATGTTTAAATTTGTATTTAGGGCATAGGAATCACAATACATCGATTTAGGATAATTTAGGATTTATCCAACTTAAACATAGTGATCTTCATGGATCATCTGTTGCGGCCTCAACGGACTCTCAGCCAGAGCCCTGTGTCTTTGTATCCTTGATCCACAGTTCAATGGTAGTTTCGCAAGTCGGTATGCCAACAAAGCAGTCCGGTGTGTGTGTGGGTGTTATTTGATTAAACTATGCACAGGTACATATATATATATATACATATATTGATATTAAAATGTGTATATACATATATATATATATAAATAGATATACAAATAAACATACAGTATATGCAAATCTCTCAAACATTCTCAAACTATCTAGAAATTAGATACACTCGCAACTTCCAACCCCATCTGCGTCACAATTGATGTCACTTGGCATATCAGGAGCTCCTGGGGCCGATGTCCAACAAAACTAACTGAGTATATAAACTGTGCAAAAATTGCAATTTACACGAAGAAACGCGAACCAAACATGTTACCCTCTGGTAAACTAACATAACTATGGAAAATCACCATTTATCATGAATAATCCACTATAAATGGCCATTTTCAATAGCAATGTTTGTTTACCAGAGGGTAACGTACTTAGCGGCGTGCATATGCTTGCATTCATCATCATTCATCTATTGAATTCCATTGATACGTAAAAACATAGGTCTCTAGAGTATGCAGCACATCCCTAAGCGGTCCAAATGCACACCCCAAGAGACAGTACGCATCCAAAATTATGCAAATGCAGTGGCAAACTCAACTCTACATTTTCAAGTCCATCTACCCAGTGATAGTTGAGCTATCAAGGCGACAACTCAGGTCAAAATGCCCCCAAATCAGCATTCAACGCTAGGAGATTCAGATTTTTATGAACCCTTGCTATGTATCTCTTGCCTTTTCACTGACATACTATGGCTCTGGAACTGTTTCCAGTCTTCATAGACCTATCTATGTCTGTTGGACTGTTGGATACAAGCCCACTATCAGTAAACCATTGACCAATCGTTGGAGTACAAACTACCACCCACTTGCTGATGTCATGTTTGGCCCACTGCAGAGTCGCAAGTACACAATCATTGGTCAACTTGGTGCTTTGGATTTGTGCCATTCAACCCCTGTTGCTACGCAGCATCCATTCTGCCATGAAACGCCATTTTTCATCCTATGTTCCACTGGACATGAATATCCAAACCACCACCGACCATCGGCTGAACAGCCGTTTAAAAAATGGCGAAAGACGGCGCCGAAGTAACATCAAGCTCCCATGAGGAGCCTCAGTGAGGAGCCCTTTTTGCTCAGTCCAAAAAGTCCATTTTGCCTCGCTACGAAGCCGAAGGATTCAGAAGTTCATCCTATGATCTGGCCAATGTTGTTGGCGCGTGGATGCCCCAATGGTTTGAGGTCTCCATATTATGTTTTTCATTCCCTGAAGTAGGGGTTCACTAAATCCATTCACAAAAAATATGTGCTGAAGTTTTACATCATCTCAAAAATGCTTGAAGCCTGTCGCGATTCAAACACACGCACATTAACATAGATCTTATATATATATATATATATTTATATTTATATATATACACATACATGGATATGATCTACTACTAGTCAATGTGAAACCATCCACTCACCAAATGATAATGTCGTTTTATGATACAGTGGCCATTCATTCACAGCTCAGTAACCTCTGCCATTCACCCTTTGATATTATATCGCCACAGTAACTAAAATAGATCCGCAGGTGTAGATGGGTAATTATGGTTAAATCAACTATGAATAGTAATGAACCACAATAAATACTACCGCAGCACATGCGGGTATAAGCCCCACAGGTACTTCACTATGTACTCTTTCATATGGTTTTTGGTTTCTTTAGGGTTCATTTAGGGTTTCTTTAGGGTAAATTTAGGGTTTTTCCTAGGGGTCTTGTAGGTTTTCTTGAGGGTTTATGTAAAAAGTGTTGAAAACGGCGAAAGGAAATCAGCCGAACCCCCGCAGAGGGTGAAGTTAACCATCTCAACATAGTGGAAGGCCACAAAGTACTGTAAAGGTCACCCAAAAGAGTTTGGGGCATAGCACAAGTGCTGGCCAAATAAATAGTGATCAACTATGATTAAGTAAATCAATTACCCTCCAGTAAATTAACACAAACCCTGCCAAGTCAAATCATGGTTGGAAGCTTGGTCTCCACTATTTTCATTTAAAGCAATTGTTTTGAGGTCAAAATGCTGATTACTGGATGGTATCTATATATATTATATATATATATATATCAATTATGTGTGCCATGGTCAAAACATGATGTGAATGATGTGGTACATGTGGTATCCTCAATGGACCATTAATGGATAAGTGACCATCCCCCAGTATGGCTAATTACCGACCTCGGTCGGTAATCCAAGATGGCTAGCTGGAAACCACCCCCTCCAAGTGAAGGATTTGGTGAGAACAACAGACATATCGTTTCTAATTATACATATGTGTAATATATGAATATGTATTTATATTATATATATATGGAATTACATATAAATGGTGCAATTTAAAACGTATGGGATGTCCGCCATTGGCCTGTTTCCGACCCAGAAAGCATCAGGTAACATGCGCTACTTCAAAGCTGATGGTTGATAGTTGGTCATAATTTCCCTATTGGAATTGCCACAAATGGGTGTATACACACAATTTTCCGCCACAGCCAAAAACCATAGTCGTGGTTACATGAGGTCTACATCCCATCAAATATCACCGTTCTATTCCCACCATGATTGGTTGCGTAGCTCAATTATCACAATTATTGGTGGTTGTATCACTACGATATCCCATTACAATCCCCCATCCCGGTAAACTAGGGTACAGTAGCAACCAATGCATATCATGAAATACTAGTTGGTTGAAATTGGTTTCCCAATCCTATGGGTTATCATGTGTAATCCCCAGTGAATGAGGCTTACCAATACTAGTAGCATAAGTCACAAGAAAGTCACCAATCAGCGTATTTTTAGTGGCTCAAGTAAACTCATAACCATCACATCTGAGCTCCCCAGGCTGCTGCTTTTGGGCGCCAACGCCTCTTGCGCCAGCACAGCTTCTGGAAAGTCGCCTGGGCAGTTTCGGTAGGGATCCTGATTGCCAATGTTTCTGCCTATGCATATAGTCAAATATGCTTTAAAATAGTCGATATAACTGTATGTATTAACATATGTATGTATGTATGTATGTATGTATATATACATATATATATATATATGTGTGAATATCATATCCGTATATAAAAATCTAACTATATTCATTGACAACACCTAAGTCATTGGGGATCATCATCCGGTTTCTATGGTTGAGCATGATGTTTGTGACCACCAGCATATACACATATGTAATATATATATATAATTATATATATATATATTATATGCATAGTTTGCTGGAATCTCTGAACAGTTATGTTGAACGCCCTCAGCAAGGACATGTGGGGCCCCTGGTAATTGTGGCCCCGGTTGAAGACTTTTGGCCCGTATCAAATCAATACTGTTAGATGTGCATCCGGAGTAGGACCGTAGGAGAAAAGGAATCATAAACATGAGTGAAATCTATTGAAATATGACAGGGATCATAACTCACCAACTTGCGGTTTATCCGATATCCGCTTACATTTCACTTCTGGTGGCAAACCCAGCAATACCACATAAATTTCCATTTGGGTATTGGTCCGTTTACCATAACTCCTAAGGAGATACTCTTCCGAACCGGCTGTTGGTCGCAGTGGCACTGCCTTTGCAAACATGACATCGGCACAAAATGGCCGAAAGAGACCGGTTGGCTGTTCAATCACCAGCTGAACATTATCCTTCCTCAATTGTATGACAAACCTGCAGGCAGCAGGAAACCAAGCAATGAATGTCTGCAGTGCGACTTTCGCCTTTCTTGACGGATTGTTCAAACGTGGATTGTGTCTACGTCAACGGGCAAACCCGAGTCATCCATGTGTGGCATGGCATGACTTTTTGCACTTCATTCACGATTGGTATGGCATGGTATGGCCCAAAAGTCAACCATCTGAGCGCTCATCTGTAAATGGGTCACTTACTCACTCTACACGCATCATGCATTAAACACCACACATGGATGTTTTTGGGCAATGGACTGACAGCAGAAACGAGTGAAGCAGCGCTTCACTCCCCAGTTGTTGGATTTCTTATTCCCCAAGCATAGAAACAGAAGAGAAAAACACCAACAAAAGTTCTTTGGTGGCTTTGTGTTGCCTGCTTGCGGCTTAAGATTAAATTGTTACGGCTTCAAACAAACTACAGTAACTACAGTAACATGTAGTTCCAACCTCTCCAGCTTGCCACCTCTGCGTCAGTCCTACCCGACTACAGTGAGACCAATGGGGTGATCGAACGGCGCAGCCGTGTCTGAAAAATGTCAAATTTAATAATCTAATGTTGAAAGACCTCTAGGCAACATATCAGCTGATGTATATGCATATATATATACAATATATAGAAATACTACTTGATATGTACTTGATATATTGGAACGCAAATGAAATACACATCATATATCTTTTTAACCTCATCGAAAACATCTTCGAAGCGCTTTTGGCATTTTTTCGGGTGAAGTCCTGAGAGGTTTTTACGGGCGAGAGAGAGAGAGAGAGAGAGAGACGAGCGGCCAGAAAGAGGGCCATAGTTGAAGAGGGAAACCATCAACATCACTGTTTTTTTTTTTTATAAGTGTAATATATAATTATATATATATATATATTAAGAATGTATATTATACTGTACTACTATTGAAGTAGTGTGGCTTGGGAAGTCTTGAAGTACAATCTTGAAGTATAATTTATGAAGTTTAACTACGCAACTACATACTATTGAAGTGTCGAATCACACAGACACTATGACGATACACACATATCGTTAACTAATAATACATAGCTGCATATATAGTTACATACTGTCATGCAACGGAAATAAAGACACGTTAACCATTGTTAACCTACAAACTTCATCACATTTCTTCAACTACATGTGCAGGATCATGGAGATATCATAAGACATACCATTCCTTTGACAAGAAGACCATCACCCACGCGTTAACGATCAGATCGGTTCCAAAAACTGCAGCAGGGCAGGCGGAGCCAGGGATGAAATCATCATATCATTGGAGAAATTGTGTGCACAATTCAGGAGAATTCAGGCTATTTCCATGAAAGTGGTCCAAAAAGGCCTGATGAAAGTTTCATTGCAGATGTTCCAAATTGTTCCAATCGAAAATCCTAAAAAAGCATTGTGAAACATCTTTTTTAGGGAGGGAACAAAGAATTTCTCAAACCCGGAGCCAGAACACTCCGACACTTAGACTTAGATTTGCTTTCAAGTATAATGCACTAAGCAACGGCTCAAAGGCTTTTCTTCAACTAGTTCACTGTTGCAAAAGCCGAAATGGCGGAAATAATGCCTGTAACGACTGGCAACATACACCACGGGCAAGGGCGGCAAGTTGACATGGCTAATTCAGATGCAAAGCCCTGCAATCCCGATGGTTCTGTCGTGGATAGCCTCTTACCTGGTGATGCTTGTGGGGTGCATGGTCATCTACCCCGCTGCAGCGCAAAAACATGCCACCGCCGGCACGGTCGATTCAAATCATGATCGCAGTAAGGGGGCTGATCAATTTCCCGGGAAAACATACCCTCTGGTAAACTAACATAACTATGGAAAATGGCCATTTATAGTGGATTTTCTCATTAAAAATTGTGATTTTCCATAGTTACGTTAGTTTACCAGAAGGTAAACCCATTGATTTCACGACCATTCCCCTAACTTTACCTAGCAGAACGTAGCATGAACTTTCCAGCTTTAAGGAAGGAGCTGCATCAAGCTTGGCACCTGAATCCCTCAAACAATATGGCTCTGGTACCCTGGTACCCTTCTCGCATCAAAATAGCGATTTATGAATGTTCATGTGACCATCCCAGCAAAGATGGGATGCTGGTAATAAAATGTAATAAGTACAGCACGTAACAATAGGCTTTGACCATCTTTGACCATCCATAAAAAACTTCAATGTGTCATTGATGTGGAAGTCCGAATCTGTCCGTGCCCAGGCTGAAGAAAGGCATCAGTTTCCCACGTTCCAGCGCCAGCTGGGCTCGTTCACCTGGGATTCACAAACCCCGGCTATTTCTTTGGGAGAAGGATACGGTTTCAACATATTCTTAGTTTTTTGGGAGGTATCCCCAAAATTCCCCAAATTAATCTTACTACTCCGGGGTTGACAGTACATATCTTGGCTTTGTGTCCGGGTCTCATTTGGCTTAAGGAAAAACATAGGAAAATATAGCTACAAGAGCAGTGGGGAAAAATTGTCACAGGTCAAGAGGTATACAACAAACAACATTCTTGCAAACGCCAAATTAAAATACAATCTTGAAGTCAAACGTAGATATGGAAACCGTGATCCATTTGATAGATGATTTACCCAGCCACATTTAAAACAACACACACACATATAGATATATATATATATATATATTACAGCTATGTTAGATTGCCAGAGCATATAAGCATGTGCAAGTCTAGGTGAACATCGAGTACCTTCGATACCAGTTACTTCTAAAAATGATGAACAAGGGCCCAACAGAGTTTAGGAATCACTGTACAGCTGGGATGCAGAAGCACTTGGATTTGCTTATACCCTCTGGTAAACGTTTACACAACTATGGAAAATCACCATTTTCAATGGGTAAATCCACTATGTCTATGGCCATTTTCCATGGCCAATCCGAAAAACCGCCCGATTTTTTCCCAGAGCCACGTCGCGTTGCGTGAGGCCGTTATAACATGTTATAACCACATCACCCATTTTCGAGGGATTTCACTTTTCTATCTTTTTGATTCTTTTTGGGGGTTATTGAAAGGCATCACCCCATCGATTTCTGCCGTGCTTGGCACCTCAGCGGATGCCTGACACGTGGTAGTCCGAGCTAATGTCCTTGGCAGTGACCTGCCACCGGTCCACGGGTGCGGGTCAAACAAGTCGGGCATACCCTTTGCTAAACTCACATAGCTATGGAATGCTATGGAAAATAACAACTTTACAAAAAAAAATCTACAGATTTACCATGATTTACCTATTAAAATGGTGATTTACCACAGCTATGTCAGTTTACCTACTGGGTAACCTTGGCTATGACCTTCTTAGAGTATCTTAAAGTTGGTATGTAATCTCCACAGATGGCGGCTGAAATATCTAAACAACATGTTCGTCATTGGAGATCGTAATCTGCAGGATGGATGGAACATGTAAACCAATTCAACCACAAACCAGAGTTGGGTCGGATGGATTTGGGCTGCGTGGCCGGATGGTTTTTCTGCCAAATTACATTCCCACTCACATAGACCATGCCAGTTTTAAAGCTTGGAGGACAACTTTCCTCTTGAAATGGGCGGTTCTCAGGGTTGAACTGTGCAATACGAATCATATTTCCAAAAGTAGTTGATTCCAAGAATGAGTGTCACTGAAATTTCACCAGCGCTCTGAGTTTTGGATGAAAAAAATTGGAATTGCCAACTGGGTGATTTTAGGCCAGCATAGTCTGGCACCTGGTACCCTAGATCTCACAACAGTCCCTAGTCCGTAGTCCACCCGGATTCCCCAAGGTCAGGCATGGCCGCGCCTGGCCATTGGGATTCACATGCAGCTCAGAGATGGAGGCATTTTTTAACCTGGCGAGCCATCTCCTCCAGAGATGGGCAAGTGAAAAAGAAAATCCCTTCCTTGACAAAAAGAAACCGCCTGAGACCTCGTTTTTTTTTGCATTGGATCAATTCATTTTTGGGGACTGTGTAGGTATCTCACAATAGGGAGAAGGAATTATCTCAGCAAAGAACTTGCTGGTGGTGAAGTTTCAATGGACTGTATAAGCTTCTTGGGTCTGCAGAAACCCATGGAGTTATTAATTTCAATTATCATCATCATTCTTACTATAATTATTACTGATATGATATATAATATGTGTGTGTGGTGTTCCGCTTCGATTTTTCCAACAAAACCAGGCCCCCTGAGGCTAAAAACAATGTGATCTAAGTTCAAATCACCAACTCACCATTAATTCAACAAGAACCTTTTGTTGAACCAAAAGAACTGGACATGAAATGAACATCGAAACCAAAAATCCCGTAATACAACTGGGGTCATTCTTTGGGGAACAACCTGGTTTCAGGCCCATTGTTTCCCTTATGTGATCCATCTTAAATTCTTAAATACAGCACACGCATTTGTTCCTGTTTAGATCTGGTTAGTACTTAGTACCCCCATCAACATGTCAAAACAAAGGCCTAGTTCCCCTGTGGCAATTCCAAGGCTTGCGATTTAAAATCAAATTTTAAATCATCGAAGTCAAGCGGCCAGGGCTTCCAGTTTGCAAACTGTTAAATTAGCGGAGAGTAGTACTGAACTATGCTTAACGATCCATCCATCCAGTTTCATCTTGGCAGGCTCTGGCCGCGATCCGGAGATAATGGGTTTAACACCCAAATTGTTGTGGCTTTCCTGGTTTTCTTGTAAACTGTCTCATCCAATTCAAGGGTTGGTTCAAGATATCTAGGATTTTTTTCACATAGCTATGGATGTCATTTGTTTAAAGGAAATCATCTATAAATTGGCAAGTGTCCATAGCTACCCTCTGGTAAACTAACATAACTATGGAAAATCACCATTTCTAATGGGTAAATCCACTCTAAATCACCATCTTCAATAGCTATCTGAGTTTACTGGAGAGTCTTTGCGGCAAGGAGCTTGTACTTCGGAGTTCCATATTGCCACTCCTTGGACTGTGCAAGCCAGGAGCTGCTGATCAGGGGGTATATGTCATTTCTATCATGGGGATGTGGTCGGTTTAAAATGCGCCAGCTTACCATCCCCCAACTAACATAGACCCTTCTAAATAGGCGGGGTGGAAGATTATTATCAGCCATTTTCAGGTTCTATGTTAATTTACTGGTAATTGGGAGCTTCTTAAGTAGTCACAGGAAACCAGTTGCCAAGCTTTGTAGGACATCATTGAGAAACGCAGCAATGTGGTGAGACTGTCTGGTTTCAGAAACGAATATACCTGCTGGTCATTCACGATAGCCATGGAAGATCGTCATTTTTATAGGTAAATCATGATAAACCATGTTCTATTAGCCTATAGTAAATAAAACTTTGGACTAGACTTGAGAATTGCCGTGGACAATCCTGATTTGATTCCAGAAGGATACAGTATATATCAATGGATAGGTTTGGGAACAACTACGGGACACTTTTTTTCTTTTTCACAAGCATTCACAATCATCTATAGGGGTTTAAGGTCCAATGCTGGGAATGTAGATGCTACTTTCCTGGCGCAAGCCCGCTCTGAATGGATGCATTATAAATAGACACAAATATACATGTCATCATGTGTGTTTGTGTTTGTGGGAGGGGGCATGTATGTATGTATGTCTGTATGTCTGTATGAATGCACGTACGTACGTACGTACGTAGGTAGGTAGGTAGGTAGGTAGGTATGCATGTATGATTGTATGATTGTATGATTATGTATATATGTATGTATGATGATGTATGTATGATTATGTCTGTATGATTCTGTATGTATGATTATGTATGTATGATTATGTATGTATATGTATACATGCATGTGAAAGGAAAGAACATTTCTCCGTCTTTGATTTCACACGAGACCATGAACACGGCGATTTCCAGGCTTCTAGAGGGGCCTAGCCACATCAAAAGGTGAGATACTGCAAATGCTCAGAACCAGTACAATGTGGTGCCCCAGAGTTCCCAGTTTGTTTATAAAGCCGTTCTATCTACAACTTGCCCAACTTAAACTGGAGCACCACCCCCACTGCGAGGGGCAGAGAGGTTTCAACTTGCGGTGCCCAAGGATCTTTGCAGTCACCCTCCAGCAGCAAATGCAGCAGAAGATCTCCCAGAGTCTGATGGCCCATTAGAATCCTGAGGCTATGCCAAGGTGGTGCAGTGAGCTAAATCGCCAGGATTTATGATGGATTAGATGGATATTGATAGATTCATGATAGATATATGATTTATGATAGCTATATCATGATATATTAAAGAAATTCTGGTCAAAAGTGTAGTTCATGTACACAGATATCATGTTATATTCAAGAAATTAAAGCAAGCAACCAACGTAACTGAGGAAAACCACCTTGTGTGGGTGATGCCATTGAGCATCTTGGATACCTCGCCGAATTTGGGATGCCCCCAAATCCAATTCCCATCAGATAACGTCGGTGATACGTCACGCGGCGAGGTCGGGAAATAATTCAACCAGGTATACTCATTGCCCCCATGAAATCTTCCTATTGTATCCAATTATAGAAACCCTCATATTTGTGTTGGTCGAATTGTTGATGGTTTAGTTTTTCTCCATGCAAAAAAAACTACAGGCAAACGAGAATTGAGAATGTCATGCCTGAGTAATGCCTACAATGCTTTTCCGCCCGGCACCGTAACAAATCTCAAGAAAAGTGCACCAAACGCATCAAAGGTCGCCCGCGTTTAGAGGGTATAGACACACTTCTTACCTAAATTTCTCTGCTAATTCTGTCATTCTGCAGCCGGTGGGCACGACATTGTCTGTTTCCAATACGATCATCCATGATCTATGGTGAAAAAAGGGAATAGATGTAGAATAAACATCTGTGACTTGTGTACATGTATATATGTAAATATATATATATATATACATATTTGTACATAGGTATAGGTAGATATGCGACTGATCTTAATGGTTTGAAATTTTCATGTGTCCACATTTTGCTGGAAAGCTGTGGGTTTTGGCGATCCAAATCGGCAGAAAACTCCATCCCAAACCGCCAGCGGGCAAAACAGGAGAACTGCCATTGCTGGACTCCCATAGCTCCTGGTGGCAAAGGTCGGTGGCATGCGAGTCGTCTTGTCATGTACGAAGTTCATCACTGCTGCAAGTTCGCGCATTCCTTGTATAAGCCTTACCTTGCCTGCATGACTTTCTAGAAATCAGGTTCGTATCCTTTTGTGTGGCTTCATTTAGTCAAAACTACTGCAGTCACCATTTGAAAACTGGCTTCAACACCATTTAATTTGAAAACTGATGTGTTCTTCCTGCTCCGCTGTTTTTCGAGTGGGTCGTGTCACACCTTCAACATTCTTCGCAGATTTGACTGGATTGTATCATGTGGTTGGGAGAGTCAATTCGTAGCTCCATTGCCCTCCATGCAAAACAGGGAATATGTCCCTAAATGTCCCTAACCATTCGTTGGATAATAGTTTTATTATTGGTTTAATCTACCGATATACCCTCCAGTGTCATTAAACATGGCTGGAAACTCAACCATTTAGTAATTAGATGTAATTATATATAGTTACTTTAATCCGACGATTTTCTCAGTTAGAAACCTCCACTTATGATGGATGATAGTGGATTTTACCATATGTTCCTTTGATTTTCCTATAATGTTCCCAGTTAGGCACCTCCATTTATGGATTTCCCATATTCCCCCACATTTTCCCACCAATTATTGATCGGTGGATTTTCCATTTTTGAAAAGGCCCCCGAACATTTCACCACGTCGTCCTCCATGCTCTGACGCAGCATGTGGACGACACCTCATTAGGAACTGGAATGCGCACACTAACAGGCTTGCTCCCAACATCGACAAAGGGGGGGACACAGGGAAACTGGCTTACTCGAGATTTGAAATAACAATTGTTTACTGTTTACCCTATTTACCTACCCTGGAGTAACCCTGAATCGCGGCCTGAAGTGATGAATAGATTGAATACTAGGCTGGGTTTTCATTTGGGTGGTATTTAATTATTTAATGTTATTTAGTACTGTCTCAAATGGAACTATATAGATGAACTGTGCATAGTACAACAAATGATGAATGTCTCAACATTGTTAGAGGCTGTTTAGATTTGAAAATTATCCAGCTAAATGGCGGCATACAGTACCCTCTGGTAAACTAACATAACTATGGAACATCACCATTTTCAATGGGTAAATCCACTAATTATAAATGGTCATTTTCAATAGCAGCTATGTTAATTTACTAGAGGGTATAAATTCGTAAGTGGCTTCTAACCCGTAATCCAGCAGGGTAGACTAATGGATTAGCATATTATCCATGAAATGGCGGCTTTTCAGTAGTTCGCATGACCACATGTGACCCACTTACCTGGGATGGCTGTCTCAACCGTCAACATCATCGCAGTCAGCGTCAGCGAATACGACACTGGTTTTCATTCAAACATGATTTGACTTACGGCCCCCATTCTTGCATTACATCTAAAGTTGTTGATGTTGAAACATGTTGAAGCCATGTTTTTCTACATGTGTCTGATTGTTTCTGCTAATATCCGTGGTTAAGTCACCATGGTTAAGTCACCAGGTTAAGTATGGTTAAGTATGGTTAAGTATGGTTAAGTCACCATTTTTGTTTGTTAAGCCACCATCAACTTTTTGGTTGGTTATGTCACCATTCTCCCGGGTAAATGCTAGGCCAATGACTATGGGCCATGTCAACAGCGTTTGAAGCGGTTAAAGAGATGGATGACCGAGCACTGGTGCTATTCCCGCCTCCAGACTATCCACATGTCCCAGGCTGGTTGGTAGTTTACAAAGGACTTCGATCTGCCGTAAAATTCATAAAATGGATATGTATGGACTGTATGGATATGACTATTGGAGATGTACAGGCTAACTATTTGTTGCTGTCAAAGATTGGCAATGATAAGGACGCCCCAGGATTCGAGAACATATGGGAAGCTCAATGGGAACAATTCTGTATCGATTTGATTCCAAAATCGAAGAGGATCACCCCGCACAAAATCATTGAGATTGAGACTCATGATATAAGATTCATTGAGAATCATTGAGATTCATTGAGTCATACTAGTTACTAGAAGTAGCTTGTCACGTATATTCCTACGCAGCATACCTTGGTTTTTTTAGCCGCCCAGCCCGTAGCTCGCGCTTAAGCGCGAGTCGAGTTGCTCTTGGCCCGGATTGCACCTCGGTGGCTTGGAGGATCACCAGTATCATATTAAAACCACTTACACAAAAAGTGAGGCCCCCAAACGTGATGTGAATGTCGGTTTATAAAGATTCGCCCCAGTAACTAGTTCGTTATATAAGTACCATAAACCATAGTGAAATTGGAGTTATGTTCACCAACTGAACGCTATCGAATGGGGGCCTCACTTACTGTATATATAATTTATAATAGTGGGATGATCCTCCAAGTACCCACCAGATTCAATGTCTTCAATCCGGATTCAAGTTGCATGTGTTCTCGTACAGGGTCCAAAGCCATTGTGTTCCTCCAACACCGAGAACACTTGTACTCCCTGTTGCTTACACCAATATAACGTGCACATATATATATACATATCTAGGATATATACTCCTGAAAGAAACTCCGGGATCAAAATGCATCGGTTCATTTTCAGGTCCTTGGATTGCGCATCTGTTCAGGAAATCAGTACATGGGATAGCTCTATGAAACAGCTCAGTATTTCCATCTCCGAAACAACAAGTCTCAAAGCCCATTTATTAGCCGGAATAAAAATGTTTACTTGATTATAACCCCAAAACTACCCATATCCAAGCATTTCTAGCAGCCCCAAACAATTAGAAAAAGATCAAGTCACTAATTTTGGATTGGGATTTTACTCTTCGGCAAACAAAAGTGAAGGGATGGCTATAACATTAGTCATAGTCATAATCATAAACCATCACAAACCAAACAATGGAATTTATGATACATCAGCAGATTCGAAACGACCCATCGTCCATTCAAAAACTGCCTGTTTTTTTTGGGATTCCCCGTTGGGTTATGACAATCCTCAATATATTGATAGCAGAATCGCCAAACGAATCATGAACCACGAGGAATCTTGAACAGTGCTCAGTTGATTATAACCTATATACTAATCCTTTCACAAGTCAATTTATAACTGGTTTGCAACTAGGAATTAGTTATGACAATTAACTAAGCAACTAGTTGCGCTAGTTGCAGGAGTTATTTCAGTGATTTCATCCGGCATCATTTCGCCGCTCCGAGGCGCATTCCTGGGAGCTTTCCTTGTCGCTTTGGCCGCCATAGTCCCAGCCCTCAGCGCTAAAACCTCAGATGGAGTGTGCTCAGAATTTCACAGGGAACCCATGGCATCTTTGTGGTTTCACCATTGATGAACCATATTTACAGATATTTGCCGTCCAGTGTCATCAAACATTGGCAATTTCATATCTAAAAAATCCTATATATATATAAATATATAAATAGAGGAATTGGATGAATTTCTGAAAAAGAGTGCTAGCCCTTTCAAGAATAATACAGGCTTCCCCCGAAACCATGGTGGAACATCGGTGGAACATCAGTGACCCTTGGATTCACCTCCAGCTGCTGAGCAACCTGTGGCCAGGAATTGAGGAAACCTTTCCACCTGAGCCAAGAATTCAGGAATTGGTCAAGCTGGAAGCTGCATGACATACCCCATTGATAGTTGATTTACGTTGAATTTACCTACTAAAATGCTCACTTTCCATAGCTATGTTCGTTTACCGTAATGGGTATGTCAGGAAGAACGGGAGTTTGCTGGGTAAAACCTAGGGAAAGTCTCGAGGAAAGTCTCCAAGATGGGATTCAATGGTTCCACCCTTCGTTAAGCCGATGAAAGACTCCATGCAAGTCACGCAGAAGCCGATGTGAATAACATACCCTCTGGTAAATTAACATAGACCCTGGCAGATAAGATAGGGGTTAGAAGATTAGTGAAACCATTAAAACTAGGCTATTTTGAGGGTCTATGTTAATTTACCAGAGGGTAGAATCTCTGCAATTTCATGCAATGTCCTGTGAGTAGCCACCTCTACCATGAAGGTGGCCAGTTTCAAAAAGACTGAATCGATCAACAAATAACTGACCAGGCTGCCAAGGTGCTATCTCATCAGCAGGCGTTCCTGCGAGAAGAGCTAAGCTTTCATGGCGAGAGTGGGTCCCTCCTAACCGAATATACCCTCGACGGCAATGGAGAATCCTCCATGTATCAATTATTCTTCCATGAGCAGCTCCATTTATGACGGGGATTTCCGAGCCATGTTTGATTACCTGAGGGTAGGTATGGTCTTTTCATGCTGCGACTTGGGATCTGTATTATTCCTTATTATTCCATTAATTGTTGTGTCATTATGTAACCATTCGCAAAAAAAAAACTCATGATATCCCCATTAATGATGGTAAAACAATAATCAACCATCCCCAAATTCACCATACATAGATGGTATGTTTACCATTCCCAAATGGGTGGTCTATGGTCTATGGCATTGTGTTACCCCCATTACTTTCTAACGGGGGATATAAACAACCAACACCGGAGCACCCCTGAGGCTGCATCCCAAGCGTCAGACATAACATTGGAACATTCCACCAATTGCGAACTACGGTTAGTGGGGTTTATAAACCAACATATATCCCTCTGCTCATGTGACTTATGGAACCATGCACAGTAGGTGATTTACCTAGTGAAAATGGTGAATATTCAAAGCTCTCGAGCCATGGCACGAATTCTTGGACTATCTATCCCTAGTGATTAGTCAATGGAGGTTGCGAACGGAAAAGGCTACAAGGTGGGCATAGATAACTAGTTAGTAACTAGTTCTTGGTTCAAAAGGCCCATCAACTATAGATATTTCATGATATTTCATGTATGTAAAGCTGACAGTTCACCAAGTTGGATTTGGAGAAGATAGTTCTGGTGGTGGCTACGTGGGTCACTTCAGGCTATGTCCAAGTTCTATCCCCCAACAGATTCCGATCAAATATTCCCATTTTAAAAACTTGGTTTCCTCCCTATTTTGGAGACTCAACTATCGCATTTTACAGAACTATACACCAATTATATTTCCATTTCCATTATTCATGATTGTACACCCCCAACTTGTGTCCGTCATATCCGATCTGTTTCCTTATTTTAGAATCCTCCATGCAGACCCTCAGAGATGGTCACATAGCGTCCTGGAAAGGAACGTCCGGCGCAACCATGTTCATAGCAGGCGCCTGCCGGGTTTTATCACGAAGGAGAATGGATAGATATGGATAGATCACATGGGAATATTTGGGTCACTTCTAGTCACTTCTAGCCACTTTCTAGTCGCAAAACACGTCCAACACCAGCATCGTTGACCATAGTGGAAAAAAATCCTTCCTGAGGGACAGTCTCAAATAATGTGGCAATGGGTTGAGACTAATGCGCGCACAGTATGATAAAATTGGAGTGAGAGATGGAACATGGAATCTATTTTGCTGAGTTTGGTTGATGGAAATTCTGATCGTCCAGCCACTTGACAGCATAGGAAAGAAAACAAATCCCTGGTTGGTGATGTATCCACCCATCCCAAACAATATGAAAGTCAATTTCAAATCATCACCAGAGGAACGGATGGAACGGATCGAAGTACTTCGGATGGTTGCGAAATCCTGCACCAGTTGGTACCCTCTGGTAAACATACAAAAAGCTATTGAAAATGGCCATTTATAGTGGATTTACCCATTAAAAATGGTGATTTTCCATAGTTATGTTAGTTTACCAGAGGGTAGATGGTTTCTACATCCACAATGTTTCACATGTCTCTGTTGGCTCACCGGCTCTGTTCGTAAAAAGTTCCCCAATCGCCCCCAAGCCGAACTTCACGACATTTGGAATGGCATGAGGACCTGGTCTTTGTTGTAGCAGTTCTCTATGTTTATATCTTTCTATACATCCATCCATCCATCCATCCATCTATCTATCCATCCATTTATCGAAATCTGTGTATATATATATCTATCTACCTCCATCTCTGTCTCTATCTATCTATCTATCTATCTATCTATATGTCTGTCTGTCTGTCCGTCCATCTGTCTGTCTGTCTATCTATCTATCTATCCATCTATCTATCTATCTGTCTAGCTATCCATTTATCTATGTGTTTGTATGTGTTTTTGCATGTGTCCATTCTCAGCACCACATCACCGAAAACGAGGTCCCGCCGCACCGTGGCAGATGCAGCTGCCATGTGGCAAGGCCGGCAGAAGCTCCAAGGCCTGGGACTTCAGAAGGACAAAACGCTATTGATTTACCCATGAAAAATGGTGATTTTCCATGGTTATGTAAACGTTTACCAGAGGGTAAGTTGGACGTATGGGAAATAAACATATTCTTAATGAGTTAATGATAATGATTAGAATATGGAGCTTTCCCACGTCATTAATGAGTTAATGATGAAAATATGGAGCTTTCCCAGGTCATTAATGAGTTAATGATGAAAATATGGAGCTTTCCCAAGTCATTAATGAGTTCATGATTAAAATATGGAGCTTTCCCAAGTCATTAATGAGTCAATGATTATAATATGGAGCTTTCCCAAGTCATTAATGTGTTAATGATTAAAATAAGGAGCTTTCCCAAGTCATGAAAGTATCCCCAAATCATCCAAGTCATTGGACCATGAAATACTATTGAACCCCCATGTTTTTTTGGGATCTCCCCGTTTTAAGAAACCCTCATATCAATATGTAGTGAGTCACTGACCTGAAAAGTTCGGCTCTTTTGAGATAGTGACCCTTCGCGAACCGATATTCCCGCGAGGTCGCAATGAGGTCGTTAACATTTACCCAGCTGTGTTGGAAAATTGGAACCTAAATCGTTTCGATGATCAAAATGCATTGATAGTGGTTATCTAGGAAATCTAAGATAAATGTTAACTTGGGTTCCATATCAAACACCGATTATAGATAATATATCCCCATGATAGCCCATTGGTTCCAGTGCCTTTCGTCTTTAATCTCCGCCAAGCGGCTGGTCGAATAGTTTCCAGGCATCGCAACATGGGACTGCAAAGGATGCGCAAATGGCCCGCTGCGGCCTCCTGCCAGGAGGAATAAATATGCCAGAGGTGGAGTAGATGGGATTGGTGTTTAACTTGGGTTCCAAAAATGACACTATATATATATGTATTCATATGCATTTAAATCTAAATGTTTGTCTCTATATATATATATGTATGATTATATATATATTTATATGTGTATATATATATATATACATGTACGTAGACTCATCTTGAAGTGAGATAACACTACTTTGAGGGATTCTATCCTGTACCCCCCATCGTTTCGAGGGCAGCTCGGAGCAACTCTCCCCTTACGATTAGAAAATTGTTATGTATGTTTTTGGTGATAAACGCAACTACGAAGCAGTATCTGGGTAGTTAGGGTTTGATCTTATTTTCTGATCTGTTTTTCTACAGCTCTAAAGATGGACATGGTCAATATTGGTCAATTGACGTCAATTGTCAATTTTTCTGGCAATTTCGAAAAACTTGGCATGCTCTTCTTCCCAACAGCGATTGCTTTGGCCATTCTTAGTCCAAACATCCCAAAAAACACATTTAAGCAGTGATTCCATGATCTACCTGTTTTTAAAGATCAAATAATCCTTTCCCCTTATATAATGTTGAACATTCCCCCAGAAACCATGCTTTAGTAGGTGATGAAACCCTCGGCTACGGGCCACGGGCGGATCCATGGCTCCTTTTCAAACTCTAGGAGCCGCTGAGCCAAAGCCGCGGCCTGTCGATGACCCTTCCTGAGGCAGGGCGAGGCTCCCAGCGTTTTGCGGTGTCGAAAAACATAGCTGAAAGCTGGTCTAGTAATGTGGTATGGGATGATATGGGATGATATGGGAGGATATGGGATGATATGGGATGATATGGGATGTGAATTAGCTTCATTTTCCACATGTTCTTCAGAACGTTTGCTGAAAACCCTGTGCCGGCAACCATTTGGAATATGGTGAACGAAAACAAATCAACCCCAGCAGGGGCAACCAATGGGGCATCACACTTTGAGCCGCAGCCATGTCACAGTATCAACAAAAGAGTACACACACACACATATATATATATGTGTGTATATGTATATATATATAATATGTGAATAAATGCATAAACATGTTGAGAACCATCTCAAGGGAAAAAACAAACAATTTCAAAATCCAACTAGAAAATACATAATGTAAATCTATACGCATTTGTTTACATGGATCTAACGTATCAATTCACCATCTAAATGGGTGCTTCTGAAAAATGCTCAAGTCACCATGGGCTTCAATATGTTTCAATACTAAGTCATGGTCATTCATGAATGACTTGGATCAATGATTTGGGGGTACCTCCATGACTTAGGAAACAAGCTGCTCCGACAGCCCGGGATCTGGACATTTGTTGCTAGTGGTCCTGGCGCCGGTGGTGCGAAACAAAAACACTTGGCATCATGAGCTAAGTTGACCTATTAATGTGGGCAAACCCATGCCATAAACCACACATTTGGGAATTGTTTATACCACCTATTTATGGTGATTTTGGGGAAGGTTTATTATTGTTTTACCAACATTATGCCCTTTGGTAATTTACCATAGCTATGGAAAATGGTCCATGTATGGATGATTTACCTATATGTTAATTTTATCAAACATGGAGACCATCCAAAACGAATGACTACCTTGGCTATGTTACACTACATTGCATCATATGTGATCTAAAAATGGCAGTGTTCCAGAGATATTCCCATTGTATGCCCCTTTGGTAATTTAACAGTTTGCTATGGTAAGTCATGGCCGATTTAGTTTGATGTTTTTCCTATTAAGCATAGTGATTTTCATAGTTACGGTAATTTACCCGTGTTCGACCTATACCTGATCTAACTTTAGTGAATGACATTAGCTGGGTTCATGACCATAGAAATAACCAGGGCTTTGAGATGTCTACAGTAGATTTGGCTGTAGTGAATGGGGCTTATATGGATGTATAAATCAACATGGGTGGCACGGAAATCGCATAATACATGAGGGTTTGAATGGGGACATCATTTAGAAATGCGATGATGTACAGCACTTGGGGGTGCGGTTACTGTAGGGTGAAACAAGGGCTTATTAATGCTTGTTATGACCATGGGAATTTCAACCCAATAAATTGGGATGGCCCCTCCCCTAAGTGACCCCCCATGGGCCCCCCCAACTTGGATTATAAACAAAATAATCCTCGGGGGTGGCACTAGTTTCCCAAAAAATACCCTCTGGTTATTTAACATAGCCATGGAAAATCACCATTTTAATAGGTTCTATAAATGGGTCATTTCCCATGGCTATGTCAAAATAACCAGGCCGGGTAAATGTCTTATGATGTCCTTTTCCCATGAAAAACCGAAAAACCTCCATTTCCAGGGGATTTCCCAGCTAAATTTCCCATGGTAAATCACCATGGTTGATGACACCCCTGCAAGGTTTTGCTAACGATAGCTAAGTTGGTGAACATATGTAAACATAACTTAGTTGATTAGGAGTTCTGGATGTTTATGGGGGGATGTAACTATACATAACTATACTTACTGGACTAGACATCTTAAACTACGTGGAAACCATGGTCGATCATTTTTGGTCACCCCCCTCCCCCCCGAGGGTCCCCCTACCAAAACAGTATCCATGGGAAAAATCACCCACAAAGAAAAATCCACGATGTGGTTGGCCCATTGGATTAGTTGTTTAATTAAGGGAGGAACCATAAATTGGGATATGTATCTCAGTTCTATAAGCTTCTCGTGAAATATATCGGCTCAAAACTGGAACACCCACGAGTAGTGAATCAAAAGCATCCGCGATGGAATATCAAAAACAATCCGGCAAAGGCAAATGCGAAACATTTTTGGATCCGGATGTGGCACATATTCATCCATTGATGGCTAGACAAAAACTGTTATATCATGGTTTTACGCGAGTATCAGCAGTACAGCACTACTTTCGACAGGTGTTCTTGTGCACTCTTCACATCTTCTCACGTCTCTGGAATCTGCACCCGGCATCACCGCACAAGTAGTCTAGTACGTTTTTGGAATGTGCTATCTGCAGCGCCATTGGAGATGTGTTCGGCTTAGTGGCTTATTCAATGAGATGTGGCACAAGCTGCGCAATCATGGGTTGATTGTGTGTGAGTATTGATAATGATAATCATGCAACATGGATACATATACAATCATCTACCCACGGCCTCCAGAACATGCTTTTTGAGGGGTTGCCAAAAAAAGAAACATCTAAATTACTTTACTTCGTGTGATCCCCACCATGACATTTATACATTTTCTTACTGGCAAATCTTCTGGCATTCTATCTGACATATCTTCTGACATTCTATTTGGCATTCTATCTGGCATATCTTCTGGCATATGATCTGGCATATCTTCTGGCATATCTTCTGCCATTCTATCTGGCAAATCTTCTGGCATTCTATCTGGCATATCTTCTGGCACTCTATCTGACATATCTTCTGGCATTCTATCTGGCATATCTTCTGGCATATATTCTGACATATCTTCTGGCATTCTATCTGACATATCTTCTGGCATATATTCTGGCATATCTTCTGGCATATCTTCTGGCATATCTTCTGGCATATCTTCTGACATATCTATCTGGCATATCTTCTGGCATATTTTCTGGCATTCTATCTGGCAAATCTTCTGGCATTCTATCTGGCATCCTATCTGGCATATCTTCTGGCATTCTATCTGGCATCCTATCTGGCATATCTTCTGGCATATTATCTGGCATTCTATCTGGCATATCTTCTGGCATATCTTCTGACATTCTTTCTGACATTCTTTCTAATTTTCTTCTGCACATTCTTTGTCCCATATCTTCCTACATGAGGTCCGGCAGGGAACACTTGGCGTGGATACTCGCGTTTGAGGTCCGGCAGGGAACACTGGGCGTGGATGGTCGTGGTTGAGGTCCGGCAGGGAACACTGGGCGGGGATGGTCGTGGTTGAGGTCCGGCAGGGAACACTGGGCGTGGATGGTCGTGGTTGAGGTCCGGCAGGGAACACTGGGCGTGGATGGTCGTGGTTGAGGTCCGACAGCGAACACTGTGGATCGCGAGTCGCAGTTGAGCAGGAGGACGAGGAGGACAACGAGAGGAGGAGGACAACGAGAGGAGGACGAGGAGGAGAGGAGGAGGAGGAGGACGAGGCAGGAGGAGGCAACTGACATAAAATCTAACAACCCTCACCTGGCAGGTGGGGAAAAAACATGTTTTGTTTTTTCCAACAAGGCTTCTGGTTAAAGATTACGAGAAACATAGGGCAAAATTATACTAGATATGAGTAAATTACGGCCGAATTACCAGGAAAAAAAGTAAACATCTATATATTATATATATAAGCAACAACAACAAAAACAGCAGCAACAACAACAACAACAGCAATAGCAAGAGCAACAGTGGGTTCAGGACACCCAATATGTATATATATATATATACATGTGCATACATACATATACATGTACAATATATACACTAAGTTATACATATACACATACACATACGTATACATACACATACGTATACATACATATACGTATAAATACACATACACACATATGGACTTGCATACCATAACATACCATTACATTACATTACATTAGATTAGGTTGTACAAGATTATATTACAATACATTACAATACATTACAATAAATTACATTACATTACATTACGTCACATGACGTTGCATTACCTTACATTACATATACATCATATATTTACATGTACTTATACACATACATACATACATACATACATACATACATACATACATTCATACATACATACATACATACATATATATATACATACATATCATATCATACAATTTCCGGATCCCTTTTTTCACCCTTTATCGCCATTGATCGCCCTTGTCTTCCGACTGCCCAGGGCGCACCGATTGGCGCTTTCACCATGTCGCACAACTAGAAGCCTGGCTTCCAAGAACTCAGGAATTGTGGATGGAGGCAATCACAATATGAGTTACGCTCCGGTAATCAAACAAGGCAATGGGAAATCCTCTACATGAAATTCTTAATAGGACAATCAACTAAAAATGGATGATTTCTTTAGCAAACCATGTTTTGATTGTCAGAAGGTACCCCAGTTTAACATAGCTATGGAGAATGGGTGGGCATGACCAATTTATAGATGATCTACCTACGAAACATATTATGTAGAAATGGTCATTTTCCGTTGCTATGTCAATTTATCGGAGGATACCCCAGTTTGATTAGACTATATTAAACAAATATCACCAGTTATGGCCCACAAAGCCACTTGGGATGCGAATCCAAGTTGTGCTGCTCAACTTGCTGTTCAACCAACACACATTGGGGATGCACTGCCTGATTGTGTTCAATGATAAAATATGAGGATCTCACCCCAACTCACCCTACGATTGGTCGTTATATTAAAATAGTACGGGTCGAATTTTACCGTATCATGTCCTCATGAAGATCCCCATTAAAATAATCGTTATATCCCTATTATATATATCATATATCATCATTATACATATCATATATATATATTATATATATATATAGTATCCCATTCAAAGCCGCGATGCAAAGTCCATTAGACTTCATTTTCCTTTTATTCTGGTGGAAATTCCCCATGCAGCACCATGATCTCCCCACCATTCGCGCCTCAAGGTCTTCCGCTTCGCGGACGTGCTTGGAGCTGCTTGGCTGGATCCCACGACTCCCACGGGATCCGTCAGGGCCTGGCATTCTAGATTTTTCACCATTGACGATAGGGCTTTGAAGCAACAAACATGGGGATTTCACCATGAAAAACCGGGATTTAACCAGCTAGGACCCTAGGATTTAGCGATCCAAGCAGCGAAAAGTGAGATTTTTCATCATCAACAATTGGTCTTGGGGATTTTTCATTACCGATTCGCAGTGAAAACCCTGCCATGAAAGGTCGAACTGTTAATTGAGGTCAGGGTAATGGGGAGATAATGGGAAGGGGATAGAATGGGGAAAATACTGTATGGAATGTCATGGGGATATATGGGGATACTGTATATATTATATACTGGATACATTATATATGACCAGGAATGATGATACAATAAGAATATCATGATGATATCATGGGTATACATTATACATTATGGATGATCATAAGACAAATTGGACTGTTTTTGTCGGGATACAAGGGAAACCATGGTTTTCACCAACATAATTGGTCGCGAAATCCTGCGAGGTTTCTTCCTTGAACCAATTCTGGAAGAGATTCTGCGTCAAAAAATGGGGAGATATGAACAAAAGAGATATCGTAAAATAAAATGAGGCACATATTCCCCTCAACCTGGTGATTACCTATATAATATATCAAACTGGTGATTACCTATCAAACTCCTCTCAAACTGGTGATTACCTATCAAAAATGGTGATTTTCAGCAACAAGACTGGGAAGTTAAGAATCCATGAGTTATTCGGACTTGTCGAAATCAAATCTTCAAGACATAGCTGTGATATGCTGTGATAGGTCGAGAGCACCTTAGACTGTGCAATGAATGACGACAGAGACGGCAGGCGGGCCGGTCTTTGTAAAGTCAAATTGGACCATACAGTGTGAAAAAATATGAAACATATATAAACATATCATCAATATTCATCAATCATTGTCCCGACACTTCCGACACCGATTTTTCCAGAGAAACGAGGGCACCCGAAGAGCTCATGGGAAGATCTAGAAGTTTCATCCATGACAAGCCAAGGGTTTCTAGCGTCCGTACCACCGAAAGGGTGATGAACCCAATAAGAAAACCAATTTCATGAGAAGTGGCTGGTGTAAACCAGCCCCAATTGGAGGCTCATCAGTGGGATTATGAATTATTCTTTCATTTTCCAGTTAGCTGTCACATAGGGATTTCCAATGCCAAAACAATGGAACACATGCCAAAACTGGAAAATAGGGCTGGCTACTTGGGGGTGCATATCGGTTATATAGTAAATGGGTAACACCATACCCCGGTTGTATATGTTGTATACTAGTTATTTAGGGCTTCTAAACGTGGCAATTGAACAAATTCAACATAGCCCTGAAAGTTTGTGACCATGTTTCTGCAAATCATCGATAACAAGAAATGTGCCATAGCCGTAGCATAAACAAACTACAATGTGGTGCCTCCCAGTGATGTTTGTTGGTTTATAAACCCCATTAACTAGTTCGTTATATCTACCATAAACCATAGTTATTGGACTTATGAACCAACTTAGCTATCGTAAACGGGGGCCCCACTTTGTACCATCCAGGATGGCTGGGATGATCCCACACTTTCTCTCAGAATTTCCAGTGAATCCCCGGACACACCTTGGGTCGCCGTGGTGCGCTTGCGGGCGGAGCTTCAAGAACTTCCGGAGCTTTGGCGGGCTGGTTGGGCAAGTCATTTTGCTCACACCTGCGGCGCCGATGCGCTGTGGCCAGCAAGTAGATTCACTGATAGACCAACTTATCTTAAAAAAAAAAACGTGTGTCTTATTTTGAAAAACTGGGCAGTCAGGCCATGTCAGGCCCTCACAGTGGATGTGACATTTTTATGATTTTGTATGTATGTATGTATGTATGTATACATATATATATGTAAATATATATATATATATGTATATATATATATATGTATATATATATATGTATATATATATATATGTGTAAACATATATATATATATGTATATATGTATATATATATACATATATATATATATACGTATATATATATATATTTACATATATATATACATGTATATATATATACATGTATATATGTATATACCTATATATGTATATCTATATATATATATACATAAATATATATGTATATATGTGATGTGTGTGTGGGTGCCTGTGCGTCCCCTCTTTCTTTGGGGGTAAGCTATGAAATTGGGTTGTGCTGGGTAACCTGCTGTAGCATCACCTTGGCAACAGGCCACCTGTCACTGCAGCTGGGCAGCACATTCCATTGGAAACTTATTGCGTTGTGGCTACCCAGTATACATCTGGTTCATGAATGTTCATGGTAAATCCTAATAAATCTTATACAACACCATCACAATCTCCATGGCTGATATGACATGACGTAGAAAAAAACGGATCGCCAGTGCCAGTGCCAGCAGTCCGTTCGGTGGCCTTAGCTGGTGCTTGTCCCAGGCCATAGCTGTACCGCAAGTAAAGCCACACGGGCAGCAAAGGGTTCCATCGCTTCCTGCAGATTGGGACTATGGGAATGAAGCTCCGATCATTGCTGGTCCAAAAAAACCGATTCCGCCGGCAAAAGATTGGAGATGATTGGAGTATTGATTGACACAATTTCCAATCCACGCTTTGCCCTCTGGTCATTTACATAGAAACGGAACATCACCATTTGAAAGGGCAAAAGATGCAAGCACCAAGGTAAATCTTTGACAACAGCATCATCCTTTGCTGGGTTTGGATATTTTCAATTTATAGCGAAACAAATAATACAAATAAAACATGAATACCTACAAGGTGATGCCCCCAAACGATAGCTAAGTTGGTGCAAATAACTCCAATAACTATGGTTTTTGTTGGTGATATATCTACAGTTAATGGGATTATAAACCAACAATAAACATCACTGGGGGGCACCACATTGAATCCATCCGGTTGGTTGGGGTTCCTATCGGGTTATCCACTTTTGATCGCTGGCCTTGCCGTCGCAGCTGAGTCTTGTAGGACTGCACGCTGCTGCTGGCATGGCGCAACTGAGCCCTGGCCGCAGGCACTGGGTTCAAATCTGAAAGTGACAAGTCAGGCAACAGAGAAAGTCCAGAAAAAAATATATGTATGTATATACATATGTATATAATATATGTATGTATATATATATATACATAATTATACATACATATATTATATACATATGTATGTATGTATGTATATATATATATATATGTACATATATATATATATATGAACATACATGCATATATCATATGCATATATACAACTATATATACATACAAATATGTCGAGGATTCTATGTACATGTAATCGTAGACCTGGCAGGTGTGTATGGGGGCCGTATCCCAAGCATGTGCGACAAACTGGTATGTTATCATGAACCGCCCCTAAACACACACAAAAAACTTGTTGGACATCAATGGTACAAGCCCAGCCAAAAAGGAAGGTCAGACCTGGTCAGACCTACCTGATTACCGAAACCCAAATCAATATATAAAAATTGGTATATAATTGCTATTACCCAATGCTATATATAGATACATATGTATGTATATATATATATCATAATCTGACACGGTAGGGAAACACCAATCTCATACGGAAACGAAACAGAGTTTTTAATCAATGTCCTAATTGCACATCACCCAACTATGGGGATATAGATGGATATAGTCTCCAACATATACTTGAAAGTGATGTTCAAAATCTTCAAAACTGGACATTCACCAACCCCTGCGAATCTTCGCCGTGCCACGTTCGATTACAGAGCTCAAGACAACCAAAAGGGTGAAGAAGCTGCAGGATTTTCAAAACACAGCCCACTAAACATGGTTTTTGTACAACTATCCTCTGAACTTGGAAATTCGAAACTCATGAAAATCCTGAATCTCAACAAATGGAGGTTTCCTGAAATGGGGGGTACCCCTAAATCATCCATTTTTTTAAAAGGGGTTTCCATGAAATAAATCAAGCATTTTGAGGATCCACCATTTTAGGAAACCCCCAAATCACCTTTCACAATGCCTGGCAGCGACAAGAAAAATTGGCCTCTTCTCCCCCGGGCTGGTGGTCAAACTCCTGACGACATCCAGTCGAGCACGTCCCCATCCAGTGGATTCTCCCATTGGATTGGTTGGGAAAAATTACCATAGGAAACCATAGGAAAACCATAGGAAAATGGTGGTTTAATGGAATTTAATGGGTTTTACCATCTGGTTATGACATTCACAGTTTGCCATGGAAAATCCCCATGCTATTAAGAACGGTAAACCATCTATTTCTATCTATACCATGGCGAACTGTGAGTCATAACCAGAGGGTACAGGAAACCCCCAATATTTTTCATGGCAACAAACCATGGTTTCCGGCGAAGATTTTCCCTTTAGCCAATCCAATGAACCATGGCTCCTGGACATCAGGGGCTGGTCGGACGACTCCTCTCTGTGGTGCGGCGTGGCAGGTAGGCCTTGCTGAAGCGAGGCGATTGAAAAGGAACCCCTCCCCATAGGTGGAATCCCAAAATCTCCACAAAGGCTGCAAAAACTGGTGATTTCACCAGTATCTACTTGAAAAGTGGAGCTGCACCTCCCAATTCCCCAGAATAAATAAGGAAATGAACATGGCAAATCAATGAGGGTTTAGGAAAATCATTCAATTATACCCCAAAACAAAGGACAAACAAACATAGCAAAACATGGCCCCGTAAACATGAGAATCCAACCAGGGAAATGGAGGCCTACTCTTAGGTCTCATTGTAGAAATATGTTCCACATAGTTAACAAAACTTGTTTATAAGTAGGTTAAACTCGGTTAAACCAATATATATTCCATATAAAGAACTTAATGCTGGGGGCACACACACTGTCACACATCCCCCTATCTTGGAGCTATACAAACTCATGGACCACACTTACCTATACCTCAAAACCAAATTCATATGGCCTGGCCAAGTGACTACGAGCATCGAGCGAGCAGCGGCCGCGATGCTTTTGCATTGCAGTCCTCATCTGCAGACTGAAGATATTTGAGATTTAATGCCTCAACAAATTGGATATAATGGGGATATGACATAACTATATATATATATAATTATATCTATAGAACCAGTGTGAAATGGGGATGAATCCCAAAAAATACCTTTTTTGGGGGGGTCCGGTTTTCACAGTTTAGTGGACCTGGATCCTCCTATTTTGAAGACCACGGACTCCAATCCCCTCAAGCAATGTCCAATTTCGTGCCCCAAATGCCATTTTGGATCCAACATAATTGCAACTTGCAAATGAATGGTCATCTGAGAAATCCCTATTCTTTCTCCAACTCCAGGTGTTCATGCGTATGGCGAGTCTGGAAAAAAAAGGCTTAGGGTACCCAGTACTCCAACATCGATCTTCCCCATTAAGATACTTACTGGTGCTAAACGCAGGGAATTTTCGGGTGAATGATCCACTGGCTAACTATCAATAATCATCCCAGCAACCCCCAGCAACCCATCCATTCCCTACGTTTAGCACCGCCGTAAGTGGCCAAGTTTCGGTGTTCCGCACCTTAGTTGGCCAGGGATTCACGAGATCTCCGGCACCAGATCAACATCATTCACAGAACGCACGGGCACTCTGCATGTGAATGTGTATACATAATATAATTATATATATATAGAATGAACTATGTACATACATACATACATATATATATAATATTATTATATACATATGAATTTGTATCAACACTTAGACGTCGTCTACATTCGAAGTGGGTCCAAGGGGCGTGAAACCGCATGAGCACTCCAAGCATTCCTGGCCGAAATCTGCGTGTCACAAGGCCCGAGAATTTTGGCCACTTTGAGTAGCAAAGTTGGTCTACAAGGAGGTTAAAAGAAAATACAAAAAATATTCTAGATCTTAGATATACCATGATATACAGTACCATGATATATTTATCCGTCATGTTCCAGTTGCCTGTCAGATAGGTAACCAAGTAAAATCACCTCGGTCACCAATCTCAGAGGTAACTGGAAGGCAAGCGTAAACCAGCAGCTGGGGGCACCACCTTGTCAGAATCAGTGGGACCAGTGTCGCACACGAACGCCCAGCGAACACCCAGCTCTTGACAGTGCTAATCTTAGACACCGTGCCAAGGAAGGCAGGATATCATAATAATCCATCATCCATCTATGGTAGATGAATAACCATCCATCAATAATAACCATCTATGGTTTTTCAAATTAGGCAGGATATCATAATAACCATCCATCAATCACGTTGGAACAAAAAGAAACTTGATTGATGGTTCCAACATGTTTCAACCCATGGCTACAATGTTGCCAGTGGAAAATCCCACTAAGCTACCTGCAGGATGGAATGTAAGCCATTTTTGACATGTGGAAACATGTGGAAACCAACAACCAGTAATCCATCTGCAGCAATTATATAGTAATTCATGGTCAAACGCTGAAAAGTTCAGCCATTCTGGGAACGTTCCCTTTAATCTTGTAACCACAATCTATCTGGGTAAATTATAATATTTGACTAACCTGAATTGTTCGGCCATTTGGGGATGATTTCCCTTATTAACCATGATTCCACTGAGGGAGAACAGTGAGGTCGCTATAATTTACCCAGATCATCCCAGATCTATGGTGACATCATGACAAGGAAGCCCCCAACTCCAGCAGCCACCTTTTTCTCCACCTGAGATGTAGTTTCCCATTGGTCCGGCAGCCACCACACCAACTCACAACTGGAATTCAGAACTTGGAACTTTGACACTACACCCCCCCACATTTCAAGCTGGAACCTGTGCCCATGAGCTTACATCAATCCCCTGAGAGTTAGGTTCCAGCCCAGAAATCTCAGGGGGTCCCATGGCTGAAGTCACCATGTTTCTTTTGAGGCGGCCCGAGGGCAGCCCCGTCATCGATCTGTGCCCCAAAAATGGCGCCAAGCTGTGCAATCGCAAGCAACCCGCTGGATGGCATCAATGTTCCACCTCTACATCCCGTGTCAAACGCAAACAACACATGAAACACGCCCCACTATACAAAGTCGATACTTGACTACAGAAACAATATATTAAAACTATGGCTATGGGATGATGTGGGCCTATGGCCATTTCTTCAACATGTGTTTTTTTCGGGTTGAAGTTGGGGTTGTCACGTTCTTGCTTTTGCACATGGGACATTTCCCCTGCTTCAGCGGTCCCGGCTATCGCGCCGTTCACGACGGTCGCGGTCTTTCCTGGCGGTCGGTGAGAGGATGTGAGAGGAGATGAACTGGGTAACTGGGATCTAAACTACCCTTTGGTAATCAAACATGTCAAATCACCCATTGATTTGATATATGATATTTTTTCCTCAGCAAAGCTCCATGTATAAGGGATTATTATGGATTATTCCATTGCCATGTTTGATTGCCAAACCCCAGATAATGATCAATTATTGGTATGCCAAAATCGTGGCTTGATCAGCAAGCCAAAGTGGTGATGTCTTGTAGCCACGCGACAAGTTTGGAGATGTAATGACCCTTTTACTAGCCAAGCAAGTAGCAATGAAATTTTATCTATTGAAATTGAGATGAAATTCCTGGCGGGCATTTGGATGTGCACGCCAGTAGATATCCAATATATCTCAATACGCATGCACCATTGTTGTGACCCAGTTGTATGAAGGATATCCCCAACTATATATAAGATTATGCATACCAACTTGGATGCACATCCAACTATAGTGAACTAAAAAAAGAACAAAGTTCCCCATTATTTCAGAAGGATTTGACTTTTCCATCTTGTGGGGGTTGCTGTAACCAATATTGAATGGTTCTCAACACCAGCAGGTCTTCGATGGTCTTCGCACCATCCAGTCCCCGACCTGTCGCGGTCCCTGCTTCGGCTGCGACGCTCACGTCGGTCCCGGTCGTGCTTGTCGTGCTTCTCGTGCTTGTCGTGCTTGTCGCCCTTATCGCCGTCCTTGTCTTTGTCCTTACCCTTTCCAGCGCCTAGCAGGTTGCGGTCATAGCTGGCCTTGCTCATCCACACATGATTTTACCAACGGAAATGGAGGTTTTACCAGCACAGATCACAGATGTATTTAACAAACACAGAGATTTAAACACCGGCAATTAGGATTTAACACTGGGACCCACTGCAGGATGTGTATGCGGCAGTGTGATATTTGTTTGGTGTCCAAATTGTCCTGAAATGGGGTGTGGCCCAATTTATTGCCATGTTTATGGAACAATGATGGTAATCCACTGGAAGTGCGCGTGCCCTATGTTGAAACCAATTTCAGGCCAAGGCCTTGCATCATCAGCAGGAACACAAATATTACATCTACAGCAAAGTCATTTGGATCGGTGATCCATTTTCCGTTGTTCAGAAAACGAGGTTCTGGATGACTGCTCCATGATGTTCCATCCTGGGTCACCCCACCTCCTGATGATATGCACTGAGCGCATACACACACACACACGTTTTACAAGCATAATAGGCATAATGTTTCGTTTTACACACACATGACTTGTTATTTATAAGTGTATCCATATATAGTTATATATATATATATACATTAATATTACATAAATATTGCATATATGTACATAGATATGTGTGTAGGTGTAAAACATATAGTTCCTCGCGGAGTCGCCATGCCAACCACTGCCCCACTGCCCACCCTTGGGAGGTCTCTCTGGTGGATCAGGCAAGATCTCTCCGTCCATCAGCTGCCGAGCGATCTTGCACAACCTGACGCGACAAGGGGACGAACGGTGCCCCGTTGGGAAATCCCCGAAATCAAACAGAGCTGGGAAAATCTGGGAAATCCTTCAATGGATTGGTTTAAGGGAAATTTTACAGGAAAACCTCATATTTAATGGGAAAATCGATGGTTTCCTGTAGATTTTCCCTTAAACCAATCCAATGAATCCTCTACAAGATGGGGCCACCCTGTATGAAATCGCTAAGTTGGTTGGTGAACATAATTCCAATTTCACTTATGGTTTATGGTATAACGAACGTTTATAAACCAACAAACATAACTGGGGGGCACCACAATAGATATAGGTTTTCCTGGGGGAACATTAATACAAATCAGGGATTTTCTATTGCCATGGTTGATTTCCAGAGACTTCCAGAGGGTAGTATAAGTGGGTCATAACTCCAATTATAAGGTAAGTAGGGTTAGTCCAGTTATAACTGGGATCAAATGCCAGGTAGTGAATCACCAAGTAAGATTCCTGTTGTGTTCACAGGAATGTGCATCCCACGGTTATCCTCAACACCCTCGGATTCAAACTCTTTGGTTCCTTTGTCTTTCAAATATCTAAGAATACTTGAGACGTTCCCAACAGTCTAAACCAAGAGTAATCTAGTTGCCATAAATTAAAATAACGGATGTCCAATATGTACATGTATTTGTGGGTGCATTCCCATTGTATCTCTATAAGATCCCTGTTTTCCGCTGATCAATCCGTATCAATCCCCTACACAATCATCATGTTCCCATATTTTCCCATAGGTATTTCCCGTATTTTCTCATAGAAATTCCAAATACCCCTTCGTAATGAAACGTGGCAATGGAAAATCTGACATAAAATGGAGTTTGTTGTGGGCACGTGATTCAACTAAAGCGACAAAATTGTGACTTTTCCAGCAATTGGCTAAATTCATGTATATGCCCATTAAACCACCATGAAAACACCCTTGAAACACCATTAGCGAAAGGTAATTGGCTTACTTGATCATCATTATATCCTAGTTATGGTTGATTTTAGATCCCAAGTGATCCATATTTATCCTATATACATATCTTATGAATATCCCATAACACCTCCATTTCTCCCATAAATAAGCCATCAAAAAAAACATCGAATAACACCTCCCTTTATCCCATGAATGTCCCATAGCCATGGGGAATCACCATTTTTCATAGGTACATCATGGTACATCATCTATAAATGGGTCATGGCTTCCATAGCTATGTTTAATGACCAAGGAGTAAATCGCTATCAAATCTCAAAAAATCATTCTATCATCGATCCGGAGGGTCAATGCGAGGCGCATGGAGGAAGCGTTGCTGGCCGTGTTGAGATGCTTCCGGACGCTGGTCAGCACCGCGTCTTCGTCGTGGACACCTGGGAGAACGGGAGTTTTCTTGGCTTGTTGGGGAACTATTGGTAACTATGGTTTGGATGGCTGACATCAGAATTTTGGAAGTAGGGTAACTATCAATATTGTCATTTTGAACATAGAGGGGCCGGTTTGTAATATGTATGATAATCTACCTATATATTGCTTGTTGAATGGGGGGAACCCTCTATCAACCAACCAGAGGGAAAAGAACATCTATGGTAACTATGGTTTGCTAGGAACTATAGTTGATATACACATGTTATGAGTCGGTTCACCAGGATTTGTGGTTGAGTATGCTTGATATGTTCGAAATAAAACTAGTTAGCTTGCTTTTAAAAGTAGCTTTAAACTTTAGTAGCTTTAGCAGCTGATGTCCAATATTGGCTAATAATCATCAATTTACTGGTTTAACCAACTTATATCTAGAGTGTATAACCAACTTGGTTTATGGTTGATATATCAAACTGCTTGATGGGATTGAACAAAAAAAACTAAGGTGTTGGTGGTTGAGCCACCACCCCCAAAATCTCATCAATCTGGACACACATCCCATTTCTACGTTGGAAAAACAAAATCATAACCGTGCTCCAACATGATACCACTACTAATAACTCAATTACTTAAACTATTAAGATTCTATAATGCACATCAAAGTGAAAGATTCTATAGGATTCTCATGACAGCAAGTGAAACCCTTAACCAAACAAGGTGTCCTTCTTCACAACTGTCATGATGGGAAAATAGCTCCACGTTGCACCCCAAAAGTATGGGGTTTCAATCATCAACGGTACCGCATCCGAGTGACGCTTCTCGATAATTTCCCGCATCTTGCAGCATGCATCCTGAAGTCAGGATGAGTGGCTGCATCCATTGTAACCCAATGCCCTGAACCTTCAGTTTTTGGAGGGTTTATTTGTTTTGATATGCGTGTATATATTATATATATTTATATATTTAACCACCCATTTCCAGTGATATTGGGGATTCTTGCGCTTACCACAATCATGTAATATACGGCAAGGCCTTGCGAGCCACTTCGGTTGGTGACTCGGTCGTGTCAGGAAAATGGCCGGGGACCCCCTCAATCGCCAGCCAAAACCCAAGCTTTCCTATGCATGCTCATAATGCAGTATTTAGATCTACCATTTGAACAAGCAAACATTAAGTGCAATCTCGAAGTTCTCCTGGAAGTGATGGAGCAAAAAACAATCTATAGTTGGTGGTTTCAACCCCTCTGAAAAATACTAGTCAAATGGGGTTATGACTCCCAATATATGGAAAAACCAAAAAATATCACCACCAACCAGCAATTCCTCCTCATTTTGCCTCCTTTTCCCACAACAATTGAGCCATTTGGTCCACATCGATGCGCCATGCCCTCCTGGCCTCATCCAATTTATAATCCGTCATCACCTTTTCGGCCTGTGCTGCGGCACAGATTTTGTGGAGAAAATTCAGATGTTTCGCAATACATTGCATTATTTGTAGATATGATATAAACAATAGTCAATCTTTGGTAGTTGTATCTCTATAGACAATAGATGACAATAGTCATAATATAATAATCAGCATTCTGGCTGAATTATAGTAACTCACTAGATTGAAATTAGCTGAAACTTGCAGCCATTTGGGGATGATTCCTCTTACCAAGCATCATTCCAGCGATTTCACAGTGGGGTCATTGTGATTCATTCATAATGGATATCTTTGGGGATGTTTGTTTTTTTGAGTTCACTAGCGTGTGTTCCTGTCTTTGTGGGGCTGTGGCTGGGGAGTTTTTGGGGTTCCTGCCAGCAATGCGAAATGCGAAACACAATGCACCTCTGAAGCTGAAATTGTGTGCTTCTTGATATGTACCGTCTTCAAAACAACATCTTCGAAAGCCACGTTGTTTGGGGGTCCATATGTTACATTTTGGGATACATACACAACTAGTAATAGTCCAGATGGGATTTCCTTTTTCAGAACGAGGCAGTAACAGTGCTGATTCACCGAAATTCCAGACAATCCCGTGTCCTAAGCCTATCATTCTATAACTCCTAAGCCTATCTAACCCTCAAATCCATTAAAATCACGGTGAAATCCCAATATGGCCTTGGTGAGGTCAGGGAGCTCATCCACTTCGCCCTCCAGCAGTTTTCCAACCTCAACCCATCCCATCCCGGGACGGGAGCCCAATGTTTGGCCTAGTTTTTTGTATGGAAACTCTGGGGAACTATGATTTTCATTGATTTTAGTACCGATTTTCACCATTTTTCTGGCGGTAATCTCTGGGTAATCTCTCCATCGGTTCTCTTGGGGTAATAGATCGCCGATTTCAACATGCTAAAAATGGTTGGGATTTCGGCAGGGCAGAAGTAGACCACATTGACGACATGGAAATTACATGAAATTATCCTCTGGATCCCTCTGGTAATTTAAGATAGCTGTGCCAAGTCACCATCTTTGATAGGTAAATCATGGTAATCATGGTAAATTCCTCGTAAATCATCTATAAATTTAGATGGATCATTTTCCATTGCTATCTAAATTGCCAAAGAGTAACTATTCATTTCTCCCTGTCGCAGGTCTGGTTTTAGCACTAAGGATGTGGCCAAAAGGGTGCACAAAGCATTGGGCCGCTTGGCAAAGCCTGAGCTGAGCTCGAGCTGTACGTCCACAGGATGGGATCAGTGCTGGTCATCAAAGAGATCCCGGAAGATTTCTCGGACCTTGAAACCTGCATTAAATCATTATTTTTTATGAAACCAACAATAAAGTCAATATTATAAATCGTTGTTTTATCATCAGAATGAAATAAATTAATATTGTTCGCCGCAACCACTGGGAGCAACATCTGTAAATGGGGAGATGAGTAGCCACTGGAAAGTAAACATGGTAATGGCAACCTGGGAGAATGATCTCTGTTTGCCATTTCAATCAGCTGTTAAGTCATTGCAGGTGTAATCGATTCGGTAGGGAAACAACGATTCCGGACCGTTCTATATACAAAATCGTAGAACATATGGGATGACAACTCAACCAATATTAAAATCCGAACACTGACGACATGTCATGTTAGTTTTTTCAACACCTTGATGAGTCCCTGGGACCGGACGTCCCAATGCCATCGGCCTCGACCAAGAATTATGTTGAAACCACAGCAATTTAGTAGAGTTCCTTCTCATCGCTGCCATAACTGTTTCCCCAAAAACCTCATAAATCAATCTGCCATAGCTGCTTTCTTCTACATATCTGTGCAATAATATATATATATACATATACGAATATACGTATTATACATACATTTGTGTATATCACATCACATGCCATCAGCCCTATATCAAATGGAACCTCAACATCAGAATTTCTATCTCTCAAACATGCATAAACCAAAAAAACATCATTTCACAAGCATTTACCATCATTTTCTGGGCAAATTACCCATAGGATCCATGTATGCTATATATGCTAACATTGGGGGTATATTGATGGTAAATGTTACCATATATGGCATACATGGATCCTATGAGTTATAATAATTCACTAACACCTGAAATGTTGGGCCACTCATCTTCCCTTTGCCCATGCCCTGCCCGAATGGATAGCTGAAATCTTGGGCCATTTGGGGGATGATTCCGAGGCGCGGAGGTGATATTCGATCCGTTCCAGGTCTTTGGTGGCGCGATCCTGCGAGGGAGTTCGAAAAACTGTCATCTCACCAAAGCTTGCAGACATCTATGGGAAATATATGGGAAATAAATGGGAAATATATACGTATATGTACATATGATTTTATATATATATATATGTGTGTGTAAGGCTACACTGGGAGAATCCCCCTTACTGATTCCAGTCACAGTGAGGTCGCTATGATCTAGCCATATGCATTTCTGGGTTTGCGAAACCAAAGAGCTGTATAAAGCAACCAAGAACTACAATGCAAACCCCAAACGTAGAGATTTCCAAGTATATAGTCAACAAGAATGAGCTTTAGAAGCAAAAGTCCGGCTTCTGAAAACACCGGCCCTGCAGCTACTTCATCACACACTGGCCTGGCTTCATGCAGCTACTTCATTCCCTACACACCTCAATTCCAGGGTACCTGTATGCTCAAACGAATCCAACAGATTTAATATTCCGACGATTACAACAATCACATAGATATTTCAATGAAACAAACAAGGGATTCTACTTGTCACGTCTATTCCTTTGGAAACCACACTACTTGCTGTGGCAAAAAAACAAACAAACAAACCGTCGGTGTCGGTGTCCTCTTCTCCGTTGCGCTTGCGCCACACCTGGACAGATCCAAGACTGATGCAACCGAAGACCCTATGGTTTTTGATACTTGCTGATAGTAGCAATAACCATTGATCTGGGTAAATTATAATATTTCACTAACCTGACATCTTGGGCCATTTCCAGATCATTTTCCCACTAAGATATATTAAATCATATCAAATCATATTAAACCTCCATTTCGTTCCGGGATTTCCCATTTTTTCCCATGATTTCCCATAGGTTTTAAGGACCCCTTGGTGGGAAGCCACCCGGTGGGACTTCGCCGAAACCATGGCGCCTTCAGCTCCGTCAACCGGGAGGTCACCGGATCGTCCAACTTGAACTTCCGCGCCATGCGTTCCACGTCTTTGTCCTGAAAACATGGCCTTTTAAAGGCCTGGAGATCTATTATTTGTATATATTTGTATATATTACTCTCAGGCAACTAATATATAAATAATGTTTATATATTAGTTGCCTGAGAGTATATATATATATAAACAAATATTATATATATATATATGTGTGTGTATGTTTGTGTGTGTGAAATAAGAATAAGGCTAATAATAATGCTAACACTCACACATAAATTATAATATATATATACACATTCTTTTTAGATCTGTAGATTCTGTCTGATGCATTTTAAACTCTCCGCATGTAATCTGCGGTGAGAAGTAAGTCAGTAAATCCCAGGTGTTCTGGGATCAGTCAAAAAGTTACTAAAAGAGAGATAGAAACATAGAAATTCCCATGAAAATTGTGGTACATTATACTTGTCGATCTAATTTTGATGGTTTTTAAGGGGGTTCAAGAAATTCACCAACTGATGAACCACCATGAAATCTTGGAGAATTCATGCTGGGATTTATCCACTTCGTTGGCGCAAGCGCCTGGGTGGAACATCGCGACGTGAGATGTTGGAAAGAAAAAATGGTGATTTAGATGATCCACCCAATGATCTGGGTAAATTTTTGTATTTCACATCTTGGGCCATTTGGGGATGATTTCCTTTCAAAAAATCCATGAGTCCAGGGTTCGAACAGTGAGGTCGTGATCAAATTTACCCAGAATGATGATAATGATTGAATCATATTATATAATCATATCAAAAAGTGTTGATGATAATGATAGATCTTGGAAGGGAACAATGACGAAACCTAATTATGGCACAGCAGATTTGGGCTTTATCCCAGATACCCATGGAGCTGAGCTTTTGGAACCATTACTTAAGAGCGCAATCTCACGATTCATTTTTTGTTGATACCTGGATTTGCTTAAGGGACCCATATGGACCATATCATTTCAATTGCTCACAACTTCACTATGGATTTCCCAGTCATAAAGGTGGATTTCCCATGCCGCCAAGTGTCTGGCTTGATCTTCCCCACGAACTGACCGCATTCCATCTTGCCAATCTGCACCGTCAGCAGCCCTGTGGGGCTTCGAGCCTTCTCGAGCACCTCGTACAACTTCTCAATGTCTTGGGCCTTCGTCTCCTTGGAGGGATTGCTGGCGACCTGTCAAATCATGAAAAAAACCATCCACCATCACTCAGCTTCTGTGCATCAAAGATAAACATGAAAAAACGAACCACACATTGACCTATCAAGATATGCAGATTCTAGACATCATTTGTACTTCCAAATGGTGAAATTTGAAGCCTGCAAATCGGCCAAAATCATCCAACCCCACGGGTATGGTTAGTTGCAGCAGCCAGGATTCTGTCCGTTTCTTCATAGCTTCATTCAATCGCACCACCTGAGACTTTCCAATCCGGAACCCATGGAAGCCTGTGAATCCCAAAGAAACTGATGTTCATCCCCCTAAAAAAATACGGTGTTTTCATCGGTTTTGATAATTTTGCTTCATAGCCATTTAGTTTTGACTTCTCAACATCTGAGAGTTTTAAAAAAAACAAGTGCTATCTGCTTATCAACTTCAATTTTGATAATCATAGGCCGAAAATGCACCAAACGAATATGAAAAAGACAGCATCTCTTCTGATACCGTAACTTGCCCCGGTCGACTGGGGCAAAACTTGTGCAATAATCTCCTGAACTGAACATCGCCAAGATGTTCTAGTATCTATGTCAGCCAATTGAAGTACAATATTGCACATATTAATGAGCAGTGTTCAAAATCCGTATATCATTCCAAAATACTGCTTGGTTTTTTTTTGGATTCCCCGTTCTTGGATTATTAGAACCCCAATATATGAAGGGTAGTATAATCCCCCAACTAATCATCAACCAGGGTTTGGATGGGCTTTTTTTTCATCCATGACGAGCTACCCAACGCTCTTCGATGTTGAAGTAGTCGCCCAGTTCCCGGACATCTGGGTCAATCTCTTCATCGTCTTCCTCATCGGGGCTGATGCTGCTGGAGATACCTACCATTAAGGCCAAAAAGAAGGCTAATGTAAGGGAATATCCCTAGAAAATATGGCCTTATATAATATTTATCTGGTACAGTACCTCCAGAAAATGGATCCTGAACTTCCCATTGAGATGGATGAGATTGACTTGGAAGTGTACGATTCCGCTTCAAATATTGTACATCCTCTTGATCCAACCATTCAGATGCTCTCCAGCCATCAGGATCATCACGCGACCAGCACCATCCCACGTGTCCTTCCAGGTCAAAGGTTTATCTTTTTCCTTGGGTTCTTCAGCTGCCGCTGCCATGGGGTTGGGCATCCCCATTGCTCCCATACCACCCATCATGGCTGCCATGGGGTTGTTCTTGTCACCACCTTTGGCCATCATCTGCTGCCTGGGCCATGGGAGGCAAATAATGACAAATATTGAAAGCACCAGGAAAGTTGTCATCTTTTCCTCCGATCTCAGAGCCGCCCTAATAAAACACGGGCAATTCTCAAGGTGGCCTGCTGTGAAACATCACCTTTTTTCGGAAAACGATGGGCAAATCCTACAAAAAAAATGCTGGGGGATCCGGGATCCGCTATCCGCAGCCTGCCATTGCCTTTACACTTGGGATATAACATGATGTAACTACAAAATCAACCATATTTTGGATATAATTGGGGGACATTATCCATTAAATACATATATATATATATGTACATACGCACATACAGCATCATACAGCACCATTTTGTTTGAGTGTATATTTGAGTATGTCTGAAAACTGGATGTAAACATACAATTATGGGGCTAATGATGACAAACTACTTGGCTTTGGTGTTGTCCCATTATTTTCAAAAAAAACGCAACACACCCTTAAACAAAAGGCACTCCCCATCTCCCATTTCTCTTGTTGGTGCTGTGAGGTGCTAGCTGATGGCTGCCCTCCCTCGACTAGAGGCTACAGGTATATAATTCGATGTTTGCTGCTGATATCTCCTCTATCTCCCATTTTTTGTTTCCCTTATATTAATCTTTCCATGCTTTTTCAGTGCGAGGTGCATGTTCATCATGTTCATCATCATCATTTGCATCATCATCGGGTTGCCTGCCATGCCTGGCATTCCGGGTCTCATGCCCATCATGCCAGGCATCATTCCGCAAGCACCTCAAGCCGGACTCATCCCGAAGTCGGAAAGAATATGAAAGAATCCTGGCTCTGTAGGATTTTCCCAGTTGCTAACCTCACTTATGAACAACTTTTTAAAGTTGTAAACGCATGGAAACACGTCTAAGCAAGGTTCCCACACTTTGTTTGTTTGCGGCGATTGATTTGAGGCCATTAAGCAACAGCAAACCATATAGAAACCATGGTTTTTGAACCTAATATATGTTGTCTATTTTCTATACTTTTTCCTGCACAATTCCCCTCCGATCAGTTGTGGCATGGGACATTTCAAGGCAACCCCCCCAAAAAAAGAAACCGCATCCCCTGCCCAACTGGCCTGGGCATCCACAACCGCACGCACCTGGACCTAGGTGGGGTTTCCACATCTATGTTATTTCAGGGGGTAATTATATTTATACTGGTACATAATGGTACATATATATAAATATATGTAAATGTATATATATATATATGTGTGTGTGTGTAAATGTGTATATATATATATATATGTAAATGTATATATATATATGTAAATGTATATTATATATATATATACATGTATTTATGTACAGTAGCCCGACCCAACAAATAGAATGGTAACCAATCTTTATCATTTTTTACTTTAAGTCAGATTTCACGCTGGAGTTTCTCTTGGCTTACAAAAGAGCAATCGATTTGCCGTTGATGTGATGAAGAGCCAAGCTCTTCTTTGTTCTTCTTTGCATAGCCTTGACAGGCCCATAACAACACAAAGAAAACAGGTTCATCAATGACACCAAAAACGACCTATTCCAAGATGCATTCAGGACGGCCGCATTGGTTTCCATAGTGTTCCCACACACGTAGTTTATGGCAACCCTATTTGGCGGCAACCCAATTTGACATGGTTGCTCAGTATCTACACCACCTTACGGTCCTGTGTTCCACGATATGTATATATATATATATACATATTATATATATATATATATAAGTGCATCTTTACCTCTATCCTCTATAATTACATTTATTTCCTTTGTATCCATTCATTTGTTGCCAGTTTTCCCGCATTTGCCACCCTAATTTGGCATCCCCAAAAGCCCTCGCCATAACTCGTTCCAGGCACATCCGCAGCCACAGCCGCCCATGGGGCATCCCCCAGGCATGGTGGGACAAGCTCCAGGCATAGAGGGACAGCCACAGCCAGGGCAACCCCCACAGCCGGCTGCAGGGCTGCTGGCACCACAGCCGCACGGCATGCAGCCGGCCTGGATTCCGTGTCGCTGGGAAGCCGTCCAAGGTGAAGACATACAAGGTGCCCGCCAAGTTATTTTTGTTGGTTTTTAAACCCAAGGAACTATAGATTACCCATGATTACCCTACTTAGTGGAGTTATAAACCAACTTAGCTAACGAACTGGGGCGCTACCTTGTAAATAGGTTGGATGTATGGATGTTTGTTCCCGAAGATGGGGTGTTTCCCCTTACCAGCTGATATTTTTTTCCCGGAGACATGCCCAGCGTCTATACGCGGTCTATTTGCCATACAGTTTCTGCCGTTTGGTTTGTCCGAGAAATTGTGAAATGGTTGTCTTCATCTGCAAACCCCCACAAGAAAAAACAATTCATGCCCCTTGATTCCGGCATCAATCATATCAAAATAACAAACCAAAACCATCACATCCCAAATGGGATCGGACGTAGCAAAATGAAACTGCCAAATTCGTTGTTTATTACTACCAATGTTTTATAGTTTTTAAACCGGGCAGTTATGAATGTTGCAAATACTATAGGTTTGTGCAACATCATGCAACCATCTAATATTATATATGTTGCTGACCACCCAGCACCAATTTTCCTATCATATCATCTTACTTGAAAAATGAGTGCGCATATTTATTGCTTGTTGGATGATATAACTAGATCCAAAGTGGCCGGTGGTTTTAACACATTCCTATGTTTTTCTACGGAATCCCAGGGAATCTGCAAATTTTCACAGAATCCCCTCCCCTTGAAAGAAAGGAAACCATGGTGGATGAAGGGAATCTATACCTATTGGGGCTGTCATGGGCTGCCCATTGGTTGAAAAAAAACCATTAACCATAGTATACCATAGTTATAAGTATCATAAACCATAATGTTCACCAACTTAGCCATCTAGGAAAGCCCACTGTGTATCTTATATAATATTATAAAATCCCTACTTAGGAGTGTTTTTTAGTATAAACAAAGTATGGGACTATCTCCGGTATTTACGGGGGTGATATTGCTATAATACTATTATAACCTGAGTTGGCATGCAGAAGCAATAATCCATCTTATACCTGTTAAGGGCTATGTATGTAGGGGGACCACTTTGTAGGATATAATGGGAAATAATACTAAGCAATACTACTTAATTAGTATTGATCTTTCATGTTGATCATATCCCAAGAAAATTAGGGCTATGGGATTATCATGGGTTATCCTAGATTATCTCTGATACCTACAATGTGGGCCCCCCAGTTATGTCTGTTGGTTTAGTTTCACCCCAGTAACTATAGTTATAAGTATCATAAACCATATATAGTGAAATTGGAGCTATATATGCACCAATTTAGCTATCGAACGGGGGCCCCACATTGTAGGATTTGATCGTTGAGCTTTCACCAGTATCAGGACCCAAGAATCTGAGTCCATGATTTTCCCATTAAAACACCTCCATTTAGTTCAGGGATGCCAAAATACTCCCATGATTCAACCTCTAGAACTCCAGCTGCTTGCCGGGCCACTCCACAGGCGCCGGCGGGGCACATGGCGCCCATGGCGCCCATGGCGGGCGCAGCTGGAGTAGACGGGGCATCGCTCATGGTGGACCTTGGGTGACAAGAGATTGGAGGACTACCCGGCCTGGTAAACATACAAAAAGCTATTGAAATTGGCCATTTATAGATGATTTTCCCATAAAAAATGGTGATTTTCCATAGTTATGTTAGTACCAGAGGGTAGATTTCAGTTTTTTGGTGTAGATCCTGAGATCTTAGATTGCAATGGTAGACTATTAATCTATTAGATGTACGATCCACTCACTAATGATCAGTGTAAATTCGTCTAGATTAGTATAGTCAGTTCTTTCACAACATGCTCAGGGAACCGCGCAGGTGGATTTTTGTTTCACACCATCGTTCTGAATGCGGGTGTTTTTCTACGCTACAACTTGCAAAACCTATCCCAAGCCTGGCATGGGCTTCAGGGTGGTTCTTCCGAATCTTTCAGATTCAGAGACACAACTGGATACCATGGCTCTTTGACCCTGAACAACTGCCACAACCTTGAAGTCTTGGCCACGTTGTTATCGTCTGGCACCCCGAAGCAGGGGGCATAGAATCTCTCTGCCACCAGCCCGGTGTAGTATTGGATTCCACCAGGTTATATAATGGGGATTTAATGGGATTTACCTATCAACATGAGATATGAGGGTAGAATACCAAGCATAATGGAGATATCACCAACAAACATGCTGGGTTCATATATTTAACCAACACACATCCATGGTTTAACCGTTTCATCAACCATGATGATGATGATGATGATGATGATGAAAATGTTGTTGGGCTGGGCTTATCATGTTCCGAACTTTTCGCCGTTGCAGCCATGTTTCGAAATGAGTTGACTGGGGGAAGCTACTGCGCCAAGGGCATGAGACGACCAACGGATTTTACAGAACGAGTGATGCCTGGTGAAGAATGCTTCCAGTTCTGAAGTTACAAAATGCTTTGTAAATATATGATGTACATCAATGTGCATAACATTATATTATACTGACTGATGCTTGGTGTCATCTTTTTTAAAAACAAAATCTGACGGATGCCATGTCGATCCACTGAGAATCTGTTGCATGAAAATGACTCCGGACACATGCCATGAGTTCATGAGCGGGACAGCTGCAAAGTACTTCCATGTGCCGCATGTTGTGGAAAAGTGCTGGTGATGTGCTGGTGGAAAAGTGTTGTGGAAAAGTGTCCAGCATGCGATGGCTCACACTGCTACAAAACCCGTGTCATGATGTGTGTCCTGATGTCTTGTAAAACGATTGAGCCAAAGGCAGCCAAAGCAATGCCAATGTGGTGCTGCTCTCCTTGCTAGACTCGTCACTTTACGGCACCAACACAGCACATTCTGAACGTACCCCCGAAGCCACTTCTTCGACTCATGTCAGATTGTAGGGCGGCAATCAATAACCCGCCTCAGAAACCAATCATTTAATTAAGGAATCATTGGGATGTCATATTTACTATTTGCCTCATCCCCAATAGGGGTATCCGATAATAAACGCCAATCTGGACTGGTTTATTGTTGGCTTTACATAATTCCTCATTAATTACATAGCACGGGAAGCAAACAAACACATTGAAAGGAAGCATCCCTGTAGACCTGTGATCTCAAAAAGGTTTCTTGATCTTAAAATATCTTAAATGATCTCATATCATCGTATAAATGTATCAAGCATACCAAACATTGGGAAATACCTCAGTGATGCCCAGTGATCTCCAGTGAAAGTGTGGTACACCTCGCCCTGCAGCCGTTTCTGCCGAAAAGTTCAGCGCTTCGAACGCGAGCGATCTCGACGCCGGTCGCGCTCTTCACGGTCCTCACGGTCCCTCCTGGGGCCACGGGAACCCCATGGCTGCCACAAGGTGGGCGAATGTGTCTTCCTTTTGGTAAGTTTTGAACAGTATTCATGGAAGGCTTTCATACTTCTCTACTTGAATTCAATGAACATTTTTTTTTGGTAAGTTGGTGATTTCGAATTGAGTCACCTTGACTAACAAGCCGTTTTTACGGTAGTTGGGACCACATAATGGCCAGGGCTTGGGCAAATCCAATCTTCCCCGCCCTCTGGAATCCCCTCCTGTCGTCCCTTCGGTCTCTGCTGCGGCTGCGACGATGCCGGTGGTCGTGACCTTTGTCACCTTTGTCACCATCCTTATCTTTGCCTTTGCCCCCGCCTGGCAGGTATCATGCGGTGCCATGGGCGGCAGTGAAACCTCCAATTTCAATGTGAAGATCATGACCCTTGAAAACCATTGAAAACCATTGTTTTTGTTACTTTCAGACTTTCAGAGGTGTTCCGATACATTTCTAGATGTTCTGCATTTCTGTTTGTGCAAATGGAACTCACGAATTTCTCTCAACAAGAAAAGCAATCAAGCAGGAAGATCATGGACAATCTCCATCTGCCTGTGGTTGGCGCATGTTGGTTTAGGCCTACCTGCCCAAATAGCAACTTAGTAAGTATGGCTATAGACCCCGTCCAAAAAGGAACTATCCTATCTACTTACTATTCTCTGTTAGATCAGTGGAACACTTCAGAAATAATTGTATTCGTGTTCAAGCATGTCAATGTTTCCAGCAAATCGTGATTTCCGACAGTCATTTCCGACATTTCCCCCTTGCCATAAAGTGTGATCCTCCAAGTCTACCAGCCACAAATTAAATAGCATACCCTCTGGTAAACTAACATAACTATGGAAAATCACCATGCTATTAATAGGTAAATCAACTACCTCAATAGCCATTTTCAATAGCTATGTTTGACATAACCAGAGGGTATGATCTGTGTAGCCAGCATAGCTCATCATTTCAGGTTGTCGACAGTTGTAGGATGCACCTCCGGTAAGCGCCCGAAATATGAGAAGTTCCCTGGACTTAATCACTTATATAATCGTATATACTTCTATGCTATGTGATATACATAAATATATATATATATATATACAGGTAATGTATTGTAATGTTATGTAATGTAATGTTATGTATGTATGCATGTATTGTATATATATATATATTTATATATATGTATATGTGTATGTATATATATGTATATGTATATGTATACTGTATTATACGTGTAAATATTTGATATATAAATATATATATTTGTAATACAGTAACCATGGCAGTTTGCAATTATCGACAATTGCATGGATCCTCCAACTTGTCCTCTGAAAAATCGAGGAGCCTCAATCGGTATGCCATTTATCGTTTACAACCCCAGCTGACATAGACCATGCAAAAATCACCAGGTTTTGGAGGAAAGCTGTCTGAAAAAAAACACACATATCTGGGTCTATGTTAGTTGGAGGGTCTCAATTGCTCGTTGAATCTCTAAAAAATCCAATCCCAAATTCAACCTATGATGAAAAAAAACATATCAGTTATGTTTAAATCGCATCCTCACGTTTTTTGGGGCTTAAGGCCTACCATTCCGAAACGGGCCGCAATTTTTGGATCCCACTGGCCAATGGGAATTTCAGGATCCTAAAATGGAGGTACCTACCATATATAAGGCCTATATAAGGGCTATGTAAGGGGATATCCCCCCAAAATATGGCCTTATATGGTACTAACGTACCTCCATTTTAGGATCCTGAAATTCCCATTGAACTGGCCCCACTGGCCTTTGGGAGCTCGTTCCACGGGATCGGGTAAGACTTCGCCGTCCATCAGCTGCCGAGCGATCTTGCAGAGCCTGGGGATTTCCTTTTGGCAAAAGCACCATGAAGTGCAAACAAAAAGGGGAACAAGTACCCTCTGGTAAACGTTTACATAACTATGGAAAATCACAATTTTTAATGGGAAAATCCACTATAAATGGCCCCTCTGGTTGTGACTAACAGTTTGCTATTGAAAATGGCCATTAATACTGGATTTTCCCATTAAGAATGGTGATTTTCATAACTATGGAAAATCCACCATTTTTAATGGGAAAATCCACTATTTCTATGGCCATTTTCAATAGTTATGTTAAATTACCAGAGGGTATACTTAAGGAAACATTCTTAGGAAACATGTTTGCAAACATACTTTTTTGAATGCACACATAAAGAACACATTGGGAACATATTTGGGAACAATATGTCAAAAAAAACTGCATACTGCATACTAGGATTAAGCACACATAATAACGATTGTCGAATCAATAGATGCATTAATATGTACATATTACATAATGCAAACATGTGTACAAGCAGCAAACAACAAACACATGTAGTACTTGGGTTGGATTGAACTTAGTTGGATGGACCGGAAAGCTTTCAGTGAAGCCAACAAAACATAGAGAAATAATACCACTAAATTTAAATTTGGAATGAAACCCAAGGCAACAATAAGATCTGTTTGACAGATTCGATGATATCCATCTTCTTAGCGCAGGAAAAAGCATGTTTATAGTGACAAACCCAATTATACCGAAGCAATGCAAAGCATCCAAAGGTGAAACATTCGAATGTCATTTTCTGGCCTGCCATGGGCAACGCATTGACATGAAATCCTTTAACAAATAACGCCAATGTTGCCCTTCGCATTATCAGTCTCAGGCATATGCATATGCACCATGGGCACTTGACATCTTGTGACCCTGCCTCGTTTTCGTTTTTAATCACACCTGATGTCTCAATGTTTATCGACTTTTCCAACCCTCAACTACCAACTAGGGACTCCAAACCTTCATTTTGGACCCCAAACCTTTGGTCTGGCGTCATGGAGCCTGAACCGTTACGGCGCCCGGAGTTGCCTGGTCTAGAATGCAGTTCTCGTTGGACATATTTGGAACTATCAAGATACAAGGTATGAATACGTATGAGCAAATGTGGAACTGATAGAGTATTAAGTAGAAAACAAATCTTCAACTTTGGGCCCTATCAAAAATATATTTCTTGTGAAACTCAAATTTGAATACGTTTGACTTTCGACAAGATTTTGCAAAGAACATATATATATTTAATCTTCAACTATGCGCTTTCATTTTGGTACCACTATGCGCTTCCATTTTGGGAGCACTATGCGCTTCCATTTAGGTATCACTATGCGCCTCCATTTTGGGAGCACAATGCATTGACTGACTAAGTATCAATTTTGAAGTATTCCATATAGGGGGTTCTCAAGCTACAGGGGTCTAATTTGGTTTTCTTGTGACCTAGGTGTGGGGCATTTCTTGCAATTGAATGGCAATATTTCAGACCCTCCCACTGATATCTTTTCAACTTGCGGTGAGTGTCTCATAGAATTTTACATTAGAAGATTGTCAGTTTCGGGACTTTAGATTTTGTGTTAGCATTGTTATGTGGGGCTCAAATTTGAATACTCTTGACCAGTGTTTGCAAAGAACATATTTAATTTTCAACTTTGCGCTTTCGTTCTGGGAGCACTATGCGCTTCCATTTTGGGAGCACTATGCCACTATGCATTGGCTGAGTAAATGTAAGAAATTGAAGTGTTCCATAGGCTAATAGGGGTTCCCAAGGGATCTGATTTAGTTTTCTTAATTGAACGGCGATATAATTTTAGACCATCCCCCCTGATATCTCTTCAACTTGCAGTGAGTGTATCATAACATTTTGGGAGATTAGGGTCTCTGAAACTTTATGTCAGCGGAGGGCCTTTCAGAATTTACGTTAGTATGTTGTTTTGGGAGCACATTGCGCTTCCATTTTGGTACCACTATACCTTCCCAATTTTTAGGGGCCCATATGGCCCAACAAGGTCTCTGAAATTTCATGATTGGTATTTTTTTGCTAGATGAACACACAACAGTCACTGCCACTAAAAGATGTAGAACTTGAATCTACATGATCAGCGACTACATACAAATATAATCAAATATCTGATCTCCATAAGTACAATGATAATATGCATAAAAAGTCAATGGATCTAAAATGAGACAGGTGCGGGGTGTAAAGTGCCTCGCTCTGCCATGCTAGACCCTTTGCCGGCTGGTCCCCAGGTCCAGCCATTCCGGACCTTTAGTACTTGAGGGTATGATTTTTGATATAGTTTTCATCATCATTTTTGATGATGAAACCCCTCATTTTGGTGGATTTTCCTGGACCCATCCCCACGGTCACTCCCGTCCCGCGTGTTCCCGTTGCGGATCCGAGTAGCATGGAGGATGCATTGCTGGCCGCATTCAGCTGCTTACGAACCATGGCTATGACCACATCTTCATCGTTAAAACCTGGCCCCCGCTAGGTAAAGGATGGTGAAGGTAGGTCACCATGGACCAGTGGTCATGGCTGAACTTGATGCCTGCAAAAAATAGCATAGATTTATAGATGAATGAAGATGATGTGGGACCGGGATATGATACTCCATGTTCCTCCACTCCTGGTTGGAGAAACATGTTTTTTTGGTCAACCTACCCTAGCAAGTTATCCAAATTGGCACGCAGTCATAGAAACACACCCTACTTCAGCAAAAACTTAGAGTTTGAGCTGACCGTGCCTTGGATACGCCACACATTTACCCTAACGTTAGACAAATAACACACACACACACACATATATATATATATATATATCATACTATTATTGATATTTTTAATACACATGTTGTAATTTGTAAGCCTATACCCATGTCCCCGCAGGGGTTTGTCAAATAATTAAATACATGGTGCCCCATTCGTTACTGTGGGCTATTGTTGTCACGGGTTTCTAGTGGCTTTGTCACTCCAAGTTGCCCCTGCTACTCCGAGCGTCGTTTTTCGATAATTTCTCTCATCTTGCAGCAAGCATCCTGTCGAGATCTGTCGCAAAACTCGCCGGGGGATGCACTTAAAATGATCGTGCACAAATCTGAAGAACGTACAATCTTTTAACGGGTTGGTGGTGAACAAAAACATCCGAGACATCTTCGTCAATTGGGGTCGTCACCCACCAGGTCAATTTGCTTCCCTCGCTGACAGCCAAAGGTGAACCAACACGTTAAACTATCCCAACCCTTCCAGCTACAGTACCTCTGAGATAGGCAAGCAGGATGGTTTTACCTCATGATTTTGGGGTTGGTTGCCTATCTGATAGGTAACATTCGGGAACTGGAAGGTGGCATGTGAAACTCCATCATATCCCCATTTTATCCACAGCAAAATGGATGGTACATATATATATATATATCTATATATCTATATATCTATCTATCTAGCTATCTATCTATCTATCTATCTATCTAATCTATCTATCTATCTATCTATCTACATATATATATATATATATTTATATATCCTATATATATAATATGCATATATCCCCATGATCTCCCCATTATATCCATCCATATATCTATATTAGTTGGTTTATTAATGCACTGCAAAATGGTTGGTTACTGTTGGTTACTGTAACGATGGCGCCTCATCCAATTTGAAGTCCTGCATGATTTTCTCCGCCTGGCCAGGGGATGATTCCTTTCCATTTCAACATGTTGCACAAAAGTGGATCATAATTATGATCTATGATCTGTTCAGGATATTCAGGCTAAGGCTAAAAAGCCTAGTTCCTTCATTAGTTGTTTTTTTCATTGGTTGTTTCAGAATGATGCAAAAAAGAGATGGGAAGTGGTTCTGAAAATCCTTCATCGCTTGTCAATGCTTGTCACCTTGGTGAGATCCGGTAGTTCATCGATTTCGCCCTCCAGAAGCTTTCCCACCTTGGCATGATCTTGTTGCTGATTGTTGCTGGTCATGTTGATGATACCCTCTGGTAATATGACTATAATATTTTTATGCGAAAATTCGGGAAATCAATGGGAAATCACCAAATTCTTTGATAGCTGCTATCATGCAATATCATCTATATACATCCATATACAATCATATACGTTACATATCCATAGCAAGCTGATGCAAACTGTTCAATTACGAAGGGAATGCTGGTGTTTGACCTCCACACCCTCTCAGACCCTGGCAAGCAGGGTGCAGAGCGCATTGGGCCGCTTGGCAAAACCTGCATGCTTCTGTCGGAAAAAAAAAACACGCAATCCAACCATTCCCTGAGATTTGCCATAATTATCAACAAATATGACGCATCTGTCAGTTTTTGCTATGACCTCTCTCAACTTTTGTTTCCAAATTAGCCAAATGTTCTGTTAAAAAAATGCACACAAAACACAACCTTTATCCAGTCCCCATCTCGACCAAGCCACGAAGATGATATTCCACCCGCTCCAGGTCTTTTGTTGCCCGGTCCTGCCGGAGGACCTCTGGTGAGGTCTGCCCACCTAGCTGGTTGCTGGTTTAGGCCATCAGGATGTTTAGGCCATCATGCAACTAATAGATACTAATAGTCATGATGATATCAACCATCATCACAAAATTGATCCATGATTTGTCTACGATTTTGGGCTGAGTTATTTTTGACTGCCCCCTGCAGGTGAGCTATTTTTGACCCCTGCATGCTTTGCTTTGATACTTGTTTGCCATCAGTGTCTCAAGCCATCCATTTCCACATTCAAGCCACCTGAAAGCATATATTAGTCAATTTGGATCATCGCCTGAAATATAGTTGAACAACATATCAATCAAATGAAACCATCAACCCCTTTCACTTGGCCCTGGAAACTGGTCCATCCGTAGATGATTTACCGCCTTTACAGTATGAATCTATTTAAAAAATGACTATCTACCAGATATATCCGGATATTGTGTTCCCACTCACCCATCCTGTTGTTGAGTTCCCCCCGTGCATGCCTGGCATTTACTCCACGCCCCACGACCAACACAGGGGCGGTCCTCCTCTCCGTTGCGCTGACGCCAGACCTGACAATACGTATTCAGCTGGAAAGTTCTGATCTTTCTGTTGTTTTACAACATGTTAAAACTAACTGAAACCTCCGTGAATGGCATCTTGACAAACAGAAATCTGTGAATTCGGTAATCATGATTCCATATAGAAAAAATCAACATAGACAATCTATGACAATCTACTAGCCAATACTAGCCATAAAATTCGCACCCATGGCGCCTTCAACTCCATCAATCTGGAGGTCACGTGGTCGTCCAACTTGAATTTCCGCGCCATTCGCTCGACATCCTTATCCTGGGCGCCCCGGCCCCTGTGCCCCCGGTGCCCCCGTGTATGAAATCGCTAAGTTGGTCCATCTCCAATAACCCATTGGTTTTTGTTGGTGATATATCTACAGTTAATGGGAATATAAACCAACAAACATCACAATGGGATACTTGTAACTTATGTAACTATAGTGATCTATAGTTCATGAGAGTTCTCGATTTTTTTTTAATAATTATAAACCAACGTATAACTGGGAGCACATCAGGGTCCCAGGGTTTTTTTACATGAAGGTTTTGGACGAAGTTATGTAGCTGACTGGTAACTGGAAGATGAGCAATACCAAAGATTGCAGCCAATCTGACATGTGTTGACTACCCGTACCCTCCGGTGAACTACCATAATTAGCTATGAAAAAGGACCATTTACAGTTGATTTACCTAGAACTATGATTATTTTCCCTAGCTATGTCAGTTTACCGGAGGGTATGCATATCAGATCATATCAGAAATCTATGATCGATCTCTGAGAAAATTGGGCTCCAACAAACAGCACCAAGAGGCAGGTTTCACCTTGCCCACGAACTGTCCACATTCCATCTTCCCTATCCTTAGAAAAGCGGTCCCTCACACATATACAATGCACATGGTAATCCTGAAGTGGATAGATCATGGAAAACATCAAAAACAATAATGTCCTTTTGGTAAAAATAGAGGGGCGGGGAGCTGGTATACCATCTATCATCATAGAAACCTGTTGTGACAGGGGTAAACAAACCCCTCTATTAATCAACCAGCCAATGGGAAAAGGACATCCCTGATCAAAAACCTCAGTAAAATGGTAATAATGTTGAACATCCATCACGTAGAATGTACGCGATATCTATTTCAAGGTCATTGATTGAAGAAACATCACAGACCATTCACCAACCATTCACCAACTAGCTGCCGACAACTCAATAGCAACTTGGCTCCCTGCCACAGTTAAAAAAAAGTAAACCATGGACAGTAGGTACAGCTACACACCCACAAATGAATATACAGTATGTATATATATATATGGTATGTTCATTCTGACATCCTGTAATAAACAAATTACAGAAGTGCCCAAGTTTCAATCATTAGATGTTTGCCCATCTGTAGGTTTCAACCAAATATTCAATCTATTGGTGGTGGCAACTGACTTTTCTAGTGTAATGGTAACCATTTTATGGTTCCCAAATACAATAACCAAGGAAATGGTTTCCTCATGCTTCCCCCACTTCCAACCTTCAAACTCAAGCCGCCTAACATGGGGCAGTTGCCGAGCAATTACAATGAGTCACTGATCTGAAAGATGTTTGGGATAAGCATCATTCTAGTGACATCGCAACCTTACCTCGCATATAATTTGTCAAAACTAATGATGAGTCTTTATTGAGATCGTGCGCATCCAACATAATGCTTGCAAAGCAATAGAAAACCATCCGCAACATCACCATGATCATGGGTGCAATAAAGCACCAATCCGTTGCTTTACTAACATTCGTCTCATATTCGCACATCTTGCAGTGTGTTTTAACTCATTCCGCATCACCGCTCGCAACACAGCCCAGCATCTGCACTGTCAGCAAACCGGTGGGGCTACGAGCCTTCTCGAGGACCTCACGGGGAGATGAGAAGCGATAAACATCCAAGGAAAGCACAGGCAATCTTGGGAACAGAATGTAGATTGTGTTATTAACTGATGTATCTAAGCTAGTTAGATCAGTTAAATTTCCTTTGTTGCTGGTGGCCCTTGCTGTAAAAAAGCTGCAGCGTCTTGTTCAAGCCACTGGCTAGTTGCCAGTGCAAACCGCAATTCGGGCCACCAACCTACATCAATGGTTCAGAACTTCAAGGTTCTGTTGTACAAAATTCAAGACAGTTGGGTTATAATAGTTGCAATGTTGAACTCCACAGTCGTAATGGCATACATCGGGGGTACCATCTCAGTCATCTCAGCTACAAATGACAGTACCATTGGAGGTAACACATCTGAATTTTCCTGAGGCCATCAAGAACTTCTTGGGGGCTCATCCCCACTTCGTTTCGCTGTGACGCCATGACCTCATAGAGCTTTTCCACATCTTGCGCTTTGGTCTCCTTAGATCATCATGATCATCGCCTTCTGAGCAACCAGCAGTGCCCATGTTCAGACATATTCCACCATATAAAGGTTTACTAAGATGGGACCCCAAATCATCGTCATTAGACTCTATCCATCTCTATCCTAGTATTTGTTCACAACCATGGTGACTTAAGGGGATCCGCCCATGTTTCGAGATTGGATGGACCGGTGGTTGGCGGCTGGTTGGCGACCGAATCAAGCATCTTGTCTCTTCTTCATCGCTTCGTTGAGTCGAACCACCTGGCTGCGGAAAGCTTGGGGCAGCTTGGGCCAAGGGCTGCAAGTGCTGGGTCCCGGAAAGGGTTCTATATCGATGTTCACACCAATTGGGAAATGGTCAGCCTAAGCATTCTGAGCCTGAGCATTCTTATCACATGGTCTAAACATATTTTATATTAACCAGTTTGAAGTGGTATCCCCATTTGCGTATGGATCACGATGCACGATAGTACATCAGCTGCTTCGATTCTGTTTTGTTGCATTCCCACATGCTGGTTTCTCGCTTCAACAACTATGTTGTTTTAGGATGTGTTCGGGAGCTCCAACCACCATTTTCTTGCATTTGCTTAAGGGACCCCAGCAAATATAATATGTTCCTGTTACCCTGCAGATTCCCCAGTCATGGCAAATTTCCCATTGGGAGCATCAAGAATAACCGACTAAACAAATCCAAGAAATTGATTGTCACAGGTTTTGGCTAGAATAAACATACTGTAAAAACAAATAGGTTTTGGAAACTATGTATTCTCTCCATGAGGAAAATCAAACAGGAGGAACATCAACAGTGCCCTTAAATCACCTATTCAGACCCTTAATGCCCTCAATACCATACCCGGTTAGACCATTAGGAACATCAAAATATCACCGACGAATCGAACAGCACGGCCCCTGCCGCACCCAACGCTCTTCGATGTTGAAGTAATCCCCAAGCTCTCGAACATCAGGGTCAATCTCCTCATCATCCTCCTGGAGGCCAGGAATTCTTGGGCTAGTTGGAAAACGTTGGGTTTGTAGAAAAAGGGTTGGGAAAGTATGTTTTATATACTATAGTTTTGTATACCAACAACCAACCCACTCATCCAATCAACGGGGAAAACCTGGAAAATACATAAACATGTGAATGATCTGGTGTCCCTTCTTGAAAAAGAACAACTAAAGGACCGAATCCGCGAATATCTGGAATAAGTCCCTTGTGCTGCAGGCTTGCCAAGGATGTCAATCAATGAACATCATATGTGACGATGTGGAGAAAAACATGAGGGAAACCCTTCTATCAGCCTTCCCATGCGCACGTGAATTGTGGTGAGAATATCCGCAGACACCGCTTCCAGCAGCAAGTGCCGCAAGAATGCAACCCGAAGGACAACACATAACCTCAACATGATGTCTGCCATTATCACCATCACCATCATCACCATCATCACCATCATCACCATCATCACCATCATCACCATCATCACCATCACCATCACCATCATCATCATCATCATCATCATCCTCATCAGAATCATCAGAATCATCAGAACCATCATCATCATCATCATCATCATCACCATCATCATCATCATCATCATCATCATCATCATCACCATCACCACCATCATCACCATCATCATCATCATCACCATCAACATCAAACTCATCACCAGCATCAACATCAACATCAGCATCAGCATCATCATCGTCATCATCATCATCATCATCATCCTCATAATCATCGTCATCGTCATCGTCATCAGAATCAGAATCATCATCAGCATCATCATCATCATCATCATCATAAGCATCATAAGCATCATAATCATCATCATCATAATCATCATCATCATCATCGTCGTCGCCATCATCCCCATAATCGCCATCATCACCATCAACATCAAACTCATCACCAGCATCAACATCAGCATCAGCATCATCATCATCATCATCATCATCATAATCATCGTCATCATCATCATCATCACCACCATCACCATCACCATGACCATCACCATCACCGTCACGTCATCGTCACCGTCACCGTCACCGTCATCATCATCATCATCATCACCATCATCATCATCATCATCATCATCACCATCATCATCAACAACAACACGATCACCAACAGCATCACCAATAGCAACAGCTGCCCAGAGCCCAGTCTCGTGCCTTCCAAGTCAATGGTTTCTCTTTCTCTGGAGTTTCCTTTGGCTCAGCTGGTGCAGAGCCGCAGCCCATTTTGCCCATCATGGCAGCCATGGGATTCTGCTTGCCCCCCTGAGCAGCCATCATTTTCTGCCTCACGTCTCAAGGGAACCAAAGCGCGACGAGGGCAATGCTGCGAGTGGGTCACATTTTGCTTCATGATATGTTTTGGTAGGTTGTTTGTAGTATATAGTAAGTAACAAGTCCGGCTTACGTTCATAGAAGTCAGAGATTGAGACATCAAAAAGCGCTGGTGCCCATGATTCAAGGCCAAATGGAATCGCGCAATTCTCTCTCTCTCTCTCTCCATCGCCAAACTGCAAAACTATGCACTGCAATCTATCCCTCGGCTGTACTTAGATGTCTGCGAGTGATATCTCCTCTAGCTGACTCTACATACCATGCCTCTCATGCTTGCAACAAGCTGCATGTTCATCATGTTCATCATCATCATTTGCATCATCATAGGGTTGCCAGCCATACCTGGTTGACATCCTTGGCCAGCTGAGACGTCCCAATTGGGGAATTATCGTGAAATTCTGATATGTTATATTTGTCGATGTAGGGTCTGAGGGATTCCAAAAATGTAGGGTCTGAGGGATTCCAAAAATGCAAAACACGGATTTCTTCCTACTCTTCGCCTGACCAGGAAACAATAGTCTTTAACACAATATGAGCGGGGTCTCTGCTTGACTTCTGGGAGGCCAAGGAATTTCCAGTGGCTTTTCCCTGCCAATTCTTGGAAATGGACAGAGCATCGCTTCAGTGTTTGACCAAGATTCCTCCCATGCCCATCATCCCCGAGCCACATCCGGGACAACCACAGCCACCACAGCCACCACAGCCACCACAGCCACCACAGCTGCCACAGCTGCCACAGCTGCCACAGCTGCCGGGGCAGGGACCTGGAAAATGGATCATGTTCCAGATTGAAATTGGATTTATCTTCCAAGTTGCCCATTGATATTCCAAGTTGCTGAGATTCTAAGACGGATTGCAAATTCAACTGGTTCGGAGTTTCAGGACATCTTTGCTACGCTTCTTCGATGGCAACTCTGGCTTCCGCACAAGTCCATTTTCCCAAAGGAACAGTGAAATAGAAAACCGCAGCATGTCGACCATTGAAAAACAATAACCACCACAAACATCAATCGCCCAATGTACCCAATGTACCCCAAACCTTGCTGAGACTGAACGCATCTGAACACCTACAATGTGCACCCCCGCAGTTATAAGTTGGTTTATAACTTATAACCCCAGTGACTATAGTTACAGTAAAGGTATCATAAACCAAAGCTTTTGGAGTTATGATCACCAACTCAGCTATCGTCTGGGGGCCCCACTTTGTATATTCCTGTCCACCCCGTCCCCGTCTCACCGTCTCAAGTCACATCCACAGCATCCGCAGCCGCATCCGCAACCCATTGGGCAGCCGCAGCCTGCAGATGTGCCTCACCGATGGCAGGTGGGTGGTCAAAACTGCTTGGTATACTGCTTCTATACACACACTACAGACCAATTGCATATGTATTGAGTTATACATATGTACTGTATGTATTTATAAAAAGTATGTGTATGATAATGTTTACGATTTATGTATATGAATATAAATTGTATAGGCAACCGTTCTTAGAGCTTAAAAACAGCGCACTTGGCAGTGCCGAACAGGTATCACCGGAAAGCTACTAAGGGCGAGAGCTGTCATGACCCGTTATTCAGTGGGGTAGTGACCATATTAAGCCGCATTTATATATGGGTTATAAACAATATATATATATATCATAATTTTTAATAAACGCATTTCATATGATATCATATGACATAATATAATATAATATATATATATATATTATATAAATAAAATATAAAATAATAATATAATATATTATTTTATAATGCACAATAAATAATATATAATAAATAATATATAATATATAAAATAATATATATATATAAATACAGTATATATAGGGGTTTTATAGGGCTGAATCCCGAATGGCCCATATCCCATCAGATTCCCCAGGCTGCAAATGTGGACATTTAAAGTTCTGCATTGATGATTTGATGGTTAAGCCCGGCCAAATTCATGGCTAAATTGGAGTTTTTGATGGTTACTTCACAACAATTCACTGGTTGGTGGTTTCAACCCCTCGCAAACATCTGAAAGTCAGTTGGGATGATTATTCCCAATGTATGGAACAAGAAAAAAAGTTCCAAACCACCAACCAAACAACAATTCATTTTTAGTTCCCTTCGGTTTGCGCGACAAGTTGCCACCAGATCCACAACTGCCACAGCCACAGCTGCCACAACTACCGCAGCCTCCACAGCTGCTACAGCTACCAAAGCCTCCGCAGCCGCAGCCGCCACATGGCAGCACACCAGCCTTTGGAGGAAATATGTCATTTCAGGTAAGGATCATGGAGGTACCCAACAAATATTTAGTCTACAGGGCCTAAAACATATTCAGCCTGAAAAGTAGCCTCCATACATTATACCCAGGCATGAAAACATGCATTGGTGCCTTCAGAAATTAAGTAGCTCCATGGGGCCTTTCACATGACATGGCACAAAGGCTTGAGCACCACATTGCTTGAGAATTCTAAAAATTCAGTGGCAGGAACCTGAAATAGGTCTTTGCATCTCCTCCATTGGTTTTTTTCCTATCAGATTGCATAATTTCTGATTGAAAGGGCCGACGCAATTTCGAGGTAAGATGCCTTGAAGCACTGTTGACGACTATGGGGCCCTCGTGAAATCAAGGGCTTCGGTGTGTAGGTCACTACATGATGGAATCTCAACAGAAAACCTCTATATGTATTATACATTATTTTACGCTCTTAAACAAAAACAGCAACATGGGATTGCTGCAATTTTTCTCTCAAACTCCAGTGACAATCAGCATTGTTGGCAATCTTCTCGTGTTCAACCGATGAACTCGTATGTTTTTGGTTGGCACGTTGGTCCCACTGCTGTTCCCATCAGTTGATCTGCCGTGTAGGGATGGGCATGAGCTGATTTTGAAGACCCTGTGCACAAATGTTGTCTCCCAGAAACGAATGGATGCAATACACTCTGGCTTTCCTGTTGGGGTGCATTATCAAAGTAATATATATATATAGAAGGGTTGGGATTGAGCATGTTGCAGTCTTGGCCATACTGTGTGCATATGGTTTCACAATCATAAATTTCAGTGCTCAAAATACCAATTATTTACAAGTCAGTTCTTGTCACCCCATAAAAAGGAATGATAATAACCCCAGAGAAATAACCTTAAACGTCACTGGTACTTCTGGCCACAACTGTAGTAGATCTGCTGATCTTTCATGGGTTGCTCATTCCTTTAAGCACCCAGCCAATCACTCATCCACGCAACGGAGCAAGCGCCACAGGGGCAGCCCGGCGCTGCGGGTGCTGCAGGCTCTTCGCTCATGGCGTGAGTTGCCTGGGTTGGTCAGGCTGGGGAGACAAATCCAATGCTTGTTGGACTACAGCAAGCCCCAAAAAGATCAGAGGAAATTACAATAGCTCACTAACTTGAAATACGGTGAAATACGGCTATACTGGGAAAATTCCCCTTACTAGCCATTATTTAAAATTGATACTATATCAATGGGAATTCCAGGGTCCTAAAATGGAGGTACTGTACCATATAAGGGCATATTTTGTGGGGATATTCCCTTACATAGGCCTTATATAGGCCTTATATATGGTAGGTACCTCCAATTTAGGTTCCTGAAATGGCCATTGACTATATAGTATAACTTGAGGATTTTTATCCTCCATGAGATGCAAATCTGGGTCAATGGAAAAATCTTCAGCATCATTCCAAGGCGGTCACAGTGAGGTCCTTATAACTTGCCCAGAAAAATGGAGGAACCCATGGTTGTCCACAGCAGATTAAAGGTTTTTTTGCACTTTGTGCCTTATATAACTTATAATTATAATCCAATGCTGGGACATGCCAACAACAGCTAAACCAAGTAGCTCTGCAGCGGGGAAGTAAAGGACTTCCCAATGGAAGTTGCATAATTGGGCTATATTGGGCTTGCCTCAAGAATATGATCACACTATTTCATTGATGCTTCCCCTCCAACGTGGTCAACCCCTTATCCGATAACCATCCCCAACTGGAGATAAGGTTGGTAAGTTTGGCCAGATTTACATGCCACCTTGGTTTCTTTGAAGCCCTGAATTTTGCGAAGAGGACCAAAGTAGAATGGTCTCACACTGGTGAATTATTGGTGATTGAAAAATCAATTTTTCACGCATGCAAAGCTAGTCAGGCCACTAAATCCACTCATGGAAAACCAACATGTTCAATAAACAACTCATGTGTACAGGTGGGAGGTTTCTCATTCCGATATCGCTGCCAGGTATTCATCTCATGGTGCTCTGGAATAATCAGTGTTTAACCAGTTGCTGGAGGACCAAAACCCCACGGAGTCAGAATCAAGAGGAGATCATCCAAAGAGTCTAATGGATGTAAAAAAAGAACAAAACAGTTTTTTATATTAGAGTTTTTAATTTACTATTAGGGGGAAGCTTCGAAATCCAATTTGGCAATATTTTAATTAGACTTTAAAAGGAAATCTAATCGATTTTGAAATAGAACAAAATAGCTTCTTATATTTGGGTTTTAAATTTACTATTAGGGGAAGCTTTGAAATCATTTTTTAGCAATATTTTGATTATATTTTCAAAGGAAATCTAATCGATCTTGAAATAAAACAAAATAGTTGTTTATATTAGAGTTTTAAATTTACTATTATGGGGAAGCTTCGAAAACATTTTTTTTGAAATATTTTAATTGATTTTAAAAGGAAATCTAATCGATTTGGAAATCGAACAAACTAGTTTTTTATATTAGGGTTGTGAGTTTAGTATTAGGGGAACCCTATATAGTAATAAATACAACCTAATAATAAAAACTACCTGAGGTGTTTATTATTGGGGTGGTTAATATATGTTAATATTAGGGGGAAGGGATTAAGCCACTTCTAATGGGGCAAGTTTTCAATGATTTCAACACGGCCTTGGGTGGTGAAAAATCTTGACTCACTTGACCATGCATCCAAGAAGCATAGAAGCAGCAAGCCACGTCACAACAAGCGTGCCGCCGCCCCGCGGAGAATAGGGGTGTTTCTTGGACGTGCCTGATGGTACTAAACTTTCTAAACTTACAGGATATTGCCATAGGGCCAAGTCGCTTTGGCTCGTGGCAAGCGGTATCTAGTTCGATGCTGGCTCGTGGAACGATTGTATGTTTTGCTACCTGTACATGTATGTGTTTGTATCGTCTAGAAGTACATGCTATATGTATATCACATGTCCATGTATAAATGTGAGTCAGAATGTACATGACTGCGTTCTTCCTGAGATTCTCTGAAGAAAGACCTGCTGCAACTTGTGGCGCTTCTATATAGATTCTGGGCCATTGCGACCCCCTGAGGTCAGGATAAAGCTGCTGAATCAAGCTGCAGCCACTTCAAAACTAGGATATGGTTGATATTTAGGATATACCCCCCTACAGTAGCCATCTACTAGCTTCAAATGGTCATGACAGAAACTAGTAACTAGTGTTCATCCAACTATCTAAGTCCCTTCCTCCAAGAATTGATAGTACTGTAAAGAGATTTTTGACCGGAACCCCCTCCATTTGGGGCTTCAAACCAAGGTTTGCTCTGGAAGTTCCCTCAAATCAGTCTAACGATTTACCGATATTTGCTATGGGAATGGGAGTCATAGATGCTTCAGATTTGGCCTTATTGTTTTATTGTTTGGCTGTTGGTGGTTAACAGGCTTTTCATAAACCCTCATTTTAGATGATGCTCCGCTGCAACATTAGGAGGTGAAACCCCATGGTTTCCAAGATAGTGTTTCGTTATTGCTGGTGAGCTTTTGCCGTCATAAACCCATACTGGGTTCATTAATCATTGCGGAAGCCACAAGTTTTTTTAACCCGCCAATTTGCTGATTCAATCACCATGGACCAGGACATTTAAGGGCGTTCCATCCCATTAAGTCTCATGGCTGATCGTTGCATCCCATGAACCCTATCCTCATAAGCCCATTCACCCTCGAGTATATAACTAGTAATTTCTTACATAGCTACGGAACATCACTATTTTTGACAGGTAAATCATCACACTGGGCCATCTATACCAGTTCGCAACCTCTGAAATTACCGGAGGCTAATCCTGATTTTTTCATTCATGCTTACCCTCCTAGCATATTAAAACCTGTTGGAAACCAATGACTTACAGGTCCTTGTCCAAGGGTTTCCCCATGGGTTTTCCACATTTCTCTGTATGTTTACCCCAAGGTAAATTGATCAAATCATGTCAAATCCCATAAAATCACCATCTTTCTTGGTGTGTCATGTCATTAAATCACAACTTGTTCGAAGTAAAATCCCCATGTTTGATGGTTAAATCCCCCTTTTTCCTCTTTTTCAGCCCCAAGCCACACCTCCGTATCCGACAAGCCCGGCCCGCGGTTCGACGACGCCACGGCCCGCGCCATGGCTGGCGCCAGTTCGGCGGCCCAGGAGAGACGTGCCATGGCCGTTGGGCCGTTGGTGCAAAATCTGGTTCAATGTAGGGAACGTAACTCCAATTTCACTATGGTTTATGATACATTGATATTGGATATTTGTACATTGATACATTCATGACATGATACTCCAATGTCATATGCCAACTTGTAATGAATAGAATGAGATTTGAATGGATATCATTGATATTCGTTGATATTGATTATGATTGGGTGATGATCAGTTGGGGGATTGTACTACCTACAGTGTGGTGCCCACCCAGTTGCAAGTTGGATTGTAAAATCCATCGAACTAGGGTTGTATCATGTCGTATCTAGCATTAACCATGGCTTCATTCTAGTTATAAACCAACTTAGCCATGGATGTTGACTGAAATGTTTTTAGATAATGGCATCATGGCAGCGATTTCAAAGGCCTGCCTTCGAATTGCAAAATGATGCAAATTGTAATCTCTTTGCCTTGGAAGGATGCCCTTGTCGAGGCTATGTTGTATCCAGCTTCAAAAATCTTCAAGCTGAGGCAAACCCCGTGGCAGCCTAGATCACAATGCTTTCTTTTTGCAGCTATCCTTGGAACCACATGCTTCCCAAATGGCCACAACTCACTTCCTGGCCGTTTTGTCCTAGCTCAATACCGTCCCAGCTGGTGGACCCACATATGGCACAAAAGCCTGGTGCTCTCACAGCAACATAGCTTCATCTCTCCCAAATATGGAGATTCATAGGTTTTGATATATTTATATATAATTACATATTTATAAGTATAAATATATATAATATATATATGAACATATTATATATGATAGAAATATATATATATGATATACAAACTATATCCCAATATTTGTTCAAGGCATGTTAAGTTTTAGGTGTCATTCATAGTATTGACGAACCCGCACACGGGTTCCAAAAAAGACCGAAAAAAGGTGACTCCGAAGATGGAACACCCTTGGAACTTCCAGGGTTCCAAGGGTGAAAAATCAATGTTTCTGTCCAAGTCAAAAGAAATCTTAGAGCAAAATGACCAAAGAATGACCAAAGGCGTGTGAAATTTGATGTTTAGCCAAGTTTAGCCTGGAAAATTTGTTTTTCGAACAACATATTTCGCCAGATTCTTGGATTTTCTTGTCAAAATGAAATATATCGACCTTGCCAAAACCGAATACCAGGCAGCAACTAGGGCCCAAACTGTGCTGAACCACCTGAAGAAATGGAACGGTTCTGGATGATTTCTACCTGAGATTGATTAGCCAAGTGATGATGTTAACTAGCTGGAACCCCAACCAACCGGAAATCAATGGTTGGTTCTTTCTGTTTGCCACTCATGAATCCCTATGTAATAAATGGTTGTTCCACCAAACAAGCTTGTATTTCTGTTTGTGTGGGGTTGCAGGTTAAAGTTCACGTTTTTTTTTTAAATAACGTCCAAAGTGAACAAAAACAATATAATAACAGATCTTCCGAGAAAACTAGGGTTGGTCCTGCACTGAGCTGAAACAAAGAAGGAAACCAAATGGCACCCAAGACAGTTTGTTCTCAACAGGTGGGACACTTAATCAAACAGTTTCTCCAGTGTGTTCTCCAAACAAAAAATCAGTTCCACATGCCTTTCTCTTGTTGAGATTTCCTGGCTTTGTGATTTTAGTTCGGAGGCATTTGTGCTCATTGAATCCCACAGGAAAGGGCTCCCAAAGCAAGTAAATTCGTGTAGGACTAGGTTCACTAGGGTTGATTTCATCGATATATTTTCGAAGTAACGTCCACGCACTAGCAGTGGGCAATGAAGGTTGAGAACGGAAACCCGTACCAAAGAAATTGCTGGTGCTCACTGTTCATGGTTGCAGGCTTTGTCCAAGACATACCCTCTAGTAAAAATACAGTTTGCCATGGGAAATCACCATTTCTATTACCAGGCAAATCATCACACTAAATGGGCCATGGTTTCCAGCTCGCAAGTTGTAACTGTAACATTGCCAAAGGCTCTCCGGCAAAAATTGCTGAATAACGGAATTGTGCTATACAGCAACGGATCCCGACAGTCCCCAATATATAGTATATACTGTATATATATATACACACAAACGAGTGCCCCCCCAGATAGCCAAGTTGGTGAACACAACTCCAATAACTATGGTTTATGATACCTATGACTATGACTATGGTTAATGGGGCAAGCCAACTTATAACTGGGAGGCCCCACAGTGTATATTAGATCAATAAGTCAGTATAATCCCACAACTAATCACCACCCAACAATCATTTATCAATTAGATTCAATTAGTATCCATTTAGATCCCCACATATTCGTTCATATCGAGGTTTCCTAAAATAGTGGTAGCCCCAAGTCACCATAGGTTTCAATACAAAAATGCTATAAAATAGTCATCCATGTCTTGCATGGGGTACAGTATCCCCATTTTGGGACAGGCTCCCCAGCTGGCAAGTCTTGGGGTCGCAAGACAGCGGCAACGTCCGGCCTTGGTGAGCCAACGAATCATAGCTGGGTCATTGACCATTAAACAATCCGTGGCTTTAAGGCAAAATCCAAGGGACGCCAACCTACCACTTTTTTTGGGTTTTTTGTTACAACCATGTTCGAATCGATGATCACGTATTAACAAATATATACCAGTACTATTGTATTACATGTCAGTTATCACCTATTATCACTCATGTTTCCGATTATAAAACTTGTTTTTGTTAATTAAACCCCATGTTTGCTATATCACTTTCTGTACTAATTTCACTAATGTAATTTCACTTGTTCATTGCCAATTGTTAATTGCCACGCTGTCCATTCCCACGGTTTCACCAATGTGTCACTAGGCGACGTCCCTGAGGTCGTCAGCACCACTGTTGGATCATCCAAACCTCGCGAACGTCAACTCGAAAGGATGACTCGAAAGCCATCAGAAATGGGGATGTTTTTGGCCATAGTTCAGCTAGCAAACAAGGTTTGCATAAGATTACCCTCTGGTAATGACTAACATAGCTATTGAAAATGGCCATAGAAATAGTGGATTTTCCCATGATAAATTGTGATTTTCCATAGTTATGTTAGTTTACCAAAGGGTAGATGATGTTTTTCAGAATTTCAAATTGGGGTGGGGATGAGATGTTCTTTCAAGGATTTGTCTTGGGAAAAGCTGCAGGAAAAAATACTTAAATATGAATATAGGATTTTCTGTTCATTGTCCCATCATCCAGTTCTCTAAATGATATTTCATGTCAATCTGGAAAATGACCCATTTGTAGATGATCTGCTTATAGTACAGTGATAACATAATTGAATTAGGTTTTTCCTTTGCTATGTTGAATTACCGGAGTGTATGTTAAATTTTGGGACTCGCATAGTATGGATACCTTGGTCCATGGAATCTTGGAACCAGGGAGCTTGAAGCGTTGGAACTATGAAGCTCCAGAGTTATGGACTCTTGGAACCCCGAACCTGGCCTCTTGCAATCTTAAAGCCTTGCTACCCTGGCTGGAAACCAAAAGCCTTCTGAAAACCTTTTGAAGCTTGGAACCTTGTGAAGCTGTAGAATAAACACTTTACTATGGAAATGGATGCCCAAAAGCAATTAAATACTGTATGAAGCAACATTTGCCAACGTTTGCCTTCCAAATCACAAGGCCACACGTCGCTTGCCAACATGTGTGCTAGGAAATCAAAAGATATCCATCTAGTTTTAACATGTCGTTACTACTTGGTGGTTTGAAGGCATGAGCAAAATGTAAAATACCTTACTTCGAGTGATCCCCACCCGGACACTCCATTCTGACATAGTTTCTGACATACTATCTGGAAGTATATATGGCATATCTAGTCTGACATTCTATCTGACATGCTTTCTGGCATATACTCTGACATTCTGTCTGGCATTCTTTCTGGCGTAAACTCAAACATTCTGTCTGACATACTTGCTGGCAAAATTTCTGACATTTTTTCTGGTATTCTATCTGGCATTCATTCTAGATGGCATCTGTTTCGATATTCTTTCTGGCATTCTATCTGGCATCTATTCCGATAGCTCGTGACAGGTTTCGGGCCCAGGCGAAGCCCACAGGTGGCAAGTGGGGAAAAGGTCAATGGGGATCATCATCCCACTTGTCGGACCGTAAATAAAAACAATGTGAAGCCATCAAAGAAATATGGGTTCTTTATCCCCATGTTTTTCAGGATTTCATGAGTTACTGTATCTCCCCACAAATCGGGTAGTTCTACTGCCATGTTTCTTGGAAAAAATGAGATTAGATTGATTGGCTGTAGCATCGACTTTTATATATATATCTACAAGCAAATACATATATATATATATATAATGGTTGTAAATGTAATATATATATATACATCTATATAATTAAAATTAAAATGTATAACTTTGTTTGGAACTATATAAAACTAATTTACAACTGCAACTACCAATATCAATACAAATATAAATAAATATGTATAAATATATAAATAATAATTATATAAATATAAATATATATATATATATATATAAATATGGATACACACATATTCATTCTTGATTGATAAACTCCCATCTATATCCAATTCTCCTGGACCCCACAACCTCTTTTTAGACAGGTTCCACAACTGGCCCCGGCTATGAAAAGGGCCTCCTAAAGCCTGCCATGCCAGTTGGACATCATCTGCACCTGCTGGGCACTTGACCCAAGGGCTTTGAATATGGCAGAAAACTGGCGTGCCCTTAGAATGACTAGTCCGCTGAAGTCCATCTATTCTCAGATACCAGAAAAGATCAACATGCAAACTGGACCAAAATAACCCGGCTACATTGCGCGGCTCAAGTCTCTTATAAGAAACGGCAGGACGGTCTCTGAAAGCTGCGAATCTAAAACAACATTTTTTTTGAAAGATGCCGAGAAAAATAGAACACACAATCTAAAAGAGTACATCAGTTGAACCTTTTCGATCCTTTTTTTTGGGGCACTGTAAACATTTATGTTTTAGGGAGACGCTGACTTCATCCTTTCAAAAACCAGGCGAACCCCTGGGCACCAGAAAATCCTATGGTTTACATCATGAATTTTCCCATTTTGAAACTGGTTGGTGGTTTCAACCCCTCTGAAAAATATGAAAGTCAGTTGGGATGATTATTCCCAATATATGGAAAAACAAACATGTTCCAAACCACCAACCAGGAAATATGTTGAGGATATATATCGCTGAAATAAAGACTAGTCATGTTTAACCATGTTCATGTATTTTCGTTGACCTGCCAGATCTCTATTGCAGTGGTTTCTGTTCCGAAAGTTCGCATTTCGCATGTCGCAGTAGCTGGCAGCTCACACCTTGACTTTTCTTGTCTTCTCACCGAAGGTTGCTGGGCACAAAACATGGAATATGATGGAATCCTGGCGATTTTTTGGATCGTAAAAAGGGTCAGGATGAAACTGTTCTTCGACTTGAAACAACTCTGCGGGTCCATCATTCCACGCCGCGCCCCAAACACTTCAAGAACGCTCGAAGCGCTCTTTACGCCATACAAGTTCAGTGGCCGTCTGGACAGTTCCTTTAACAAGATCAATGCCTTAGGGAAGCTCAAAAAAAACAAAACGGTAAAATGAACATTGCAATTTCATGGTCGTTATGACCCTTGGATAGTTGGGGTAGGTTGGGGTGAGGCTGGAACATCCCATTTTAGCGACCAGAATGGAGTGGGCAAACCCGGGAATAAAATGGGGTGGCAAGGTGCCTGGTAGTTATTTGAACAGACCAAGTACTTAGCCTCGATGTCCAATGTATGGATGTTCCGGTGTAAGTACAATCATAATGTCACCAGCTTCAAATCATAGGGAATCACATTGGACCTAATAAATGTTCGGCCCATACCAATATCTATAGCCATACATGAATTTGATCCATGGAGTTGGAGTGGGTAACGGAAGGCAGTGACATGTTTTGTAGCTTGGTAAGGACTCGAGCCAGTACACAAACATAAACGTTTTTTAACGATTCTGCATGATTCAATGCTAGATGTCACTGCTGCAGGGCAGTATACAGGATATATCCATGGATTGAGCAACGATGGGCAAAGTCGAGCTCCAAATCATTTTGGCAGGGACTGACAAATGTATGACAAATGTCTACGCAGGATATGTCCCCCATCTCGACAAACTAATACCCAGGTCGGATGTCGCTTTTGTTTCCCTTCACTGTCTGAATTTCCTACGCATCAAACCGTGGAGGCTACCTGCGTGGATTAGATTGCATGTGTAGGGAGAGAATTTACACTTCGAAAACAACCAATATTCAAAATAAACTTCGCAAGGTTAAATGAGAAACCCAGTGGCAGTCATTATCATTTGACAAACCACACCAAAAAAAAAACACGAAAATCAAGAAACTAACCAGTCCGCTGGGATGAGCTTGTAGAACTCTGGCGATGACTTTCTACAAATCCTAACAGGCTCCGTTTGTGCACGGCACAGGAACCGAAATTTCAAATCTGCGAAACACCTTGAAGCTCAACAGGGCTTCCAAACAGCCAGGGCAGTCTTAGATCAATGTCATCTTATGCTTTTAATCGCAGCAACTTCTAATCTCTGGCTGGTGTTTCATCCAATTCAACACAAGGTCACAAAGTTTGGGACAACAAGCTCGTCAGGTAACGTCAAAGATTCATAAGCGTTTGTTGATGAATTGTGGTGGTTCTCCCCAACAATTGATACTTTGCCATATAGAGACCTTCGAAATGAACATTGTCCAGTATGTTCAACCATTAGTTTTGTCGATTTAATCCTAAGCAATCAAAAAGGCATGGACCCGTGGATCTCTGGGACCCTTACTGCTGTTGGCTTGCAAAATTGGGTTACTCATATATATATATATAAACATCACATACGTATATAAATACATCAACGTGACATATATATATATATATATATTTACACATGAATACAAAAGAGAATTGATACAAAATGATACAAGTACAGCACTTGCAAATGATCTCCTAATGGGAAATGTAGGCAACTGCCCTGTGCTGGAAGGCAGGCTGAAGCCACGAATTTGGAGGGCCGAAAAACAGCGGAACTGCGGCACTGGTGGAGAAACAATCAGGTTTGTCACTAGGTTCGTTTGAAGGAACATGTGCAGGAAAGCCCGGCAGTTTTTTTAATAACCATCAGTGTCCGGCCCCCCCATTGATGTTTGTTGGTTCATTGATTCATTGCTTGAGGGAGTCATTGATTTGCCGATTCATTGCTTCATTGATTCACTTATTCATTGGTTTATTCAGTCAGTTGTGCATGGATCTTTTCATGCATTGCTGCACCTTCAACACTCCCTTGCTTCTGCATCTCAAACATTTTCCCATAGGCCATTTGCTTCCTATAGTAAGTACATTTGATCGAAACTTCCACCCCGTTGCGGGCCGGGCACTACCTGGTAAGTACTTTCAACGTAGTTATTGGATTTATAAACCAACTTAGCTATCTAGGGGGGCCCACTTTGCAAATATAAGCAGGTTTACCTGTACGTGTTTTCCATCATCCAACTCTGGGATTTTGGCCAGACCAGTCAAACAGGTCTTTGTGATGTGAAGATGACTCATATGTTCCATATGTGCTATCGTCAAAACATGGGCACATGGGATATGGTCAGCCATGCAATACTGGGTATCTTTAAGGTGGGTTTATTACAGTAAACCCTACAGTGGACAAGATATTCAACATGTTGAACCCCCGCACCCCAAAATCTCAATGTTTCAGCGCACGTGTTAACAAACGTGATGTTAGGGGTTTGATTTCTTTCGTCCATTGGGCCTAAGGCACTTCAGGTTACATTAACATTGAACTTTGGGGGCAAGGGGGTTGTACTGGACAGAATTGGTTTGAATATTTCATCCATCTACGGTACTACAGCAATAGTCACCAATTGTAATGTGCTACCTTGACCTAGGTGGGTTCTGGATAGGGTAGGTTTTTTCAAGAGTTATATTGAGAGATTTTGAGTTATAAAGAGTTTTAAAATGAGAAAACATGGGAAAACATGGGAAAACATGGGAAAATATGAGAAAACATGGGAAAAAGAGAAATTTTGAGAAAAAAAAATTTTGAATAAGAAGACTTAATCGAACAAGATCACGTCACCCACATGTTTGTTTTCTTTTCAAGTCAACTGTTTGCAGCTACAGTTTTGTTTTGCCACATTTTGTTTGCAGAGACTTTATGTTATTTAAAACTATATATTCATATGATATCATATGATATGAATTGCATGAAATTGAAATATTTGATATCCTCTGGTTGATTATCCCATATGCATATGCAAAATTAACAAATCCCCAATACAAACATGGCATGGTTTATGTACAAATTCAAATTTATGTCCTAACAAGTATAATATATAAGTAGAAAGTGGTGACATGTGTCAACAACATATTGTACCTTAATTTCGTTTGTTTCCCTCTTACACCGTCTTGCCCCGCCGCTGCTTCATTGTGGACTTGAACAACATCTCTTCGACACAGGTGCTACTGGCTTGTTTTGTGCCTGAGGAGTTGCTTAGTCAGTTGTAACAACCATGTTTTTTTTTTAAAAAAAATATTGTACATATTTTCAAAAATAAGGTGTTTTATTTCATTCCTCATTCATGTCATTGACATCTCTGGCAGTAGCAAATCATGTTTTTGACATCCCTGGCCGATCAATGCAGACATTTGTCCCAAGCTGCCATAGACTTTTTTTTGGTTTCATCTGTGGTCATTTGTCATGGCTAGACATGGGGACCGCATTCGTATGGTTGAGACGCAAGTGGCGACGCCGTTGGTCTTTGAGTACTTGTGTGGCTTGGGTGACACCGGTATCCGGTTTGTAACGGAGGCATTGCACCGCCCAGTTCCAGATCCACGCAATGATATGCGTCAGTTACTTGTTGATAAACTAGAACTGTATATTTTGATGGTTGAAATTCAAAGTGGATGTGTTAAATAATTGTTTTGCCAACTGTTTTTGTATTGGTGTTTTTTTATTTATGGGGATGCCATTGATGGCAACCACTTGACAACCAAGGGGGTTACAGTTGGCGATACAATTGTCCAACAACTATCCAGCAGTGCCAGAAGTCCACAGGGAGTCACTTGTTTTTGAGGTCAGCATTTTCCTTTTTATTGTTGAACCAAAAAATAAAATAGTTGCACGATGTTACTTTCATGTTGACAGTTGGGTCAAATTCTTTGGAAGAGAGATTTGGTGAGGTTTCATTCGAATAGAATGTCATTGTTTCATTCAATTTTAAGACTTGGTGGAAAACTGTCATTAAGGACATATGATGAAGGCGCCTTTGCCATCAATTGTGACTCATGTGCCGACAACCCGTGTCTGAAGTGACTTGTTGTCCTTTGACATGAGTATATTTTTCTAGTCTGTTCTTGAAAGGTTTGGATTTTTATAAGTGGTGCATCCATAGCTTGGATCCACACATGATTCTTGAAATATTCCAGTACATGTGTTGGTTCTCATTTGTGATTTTGCTTTGCACCCTAAGGAGTGCACAGCTCTACCTGCTCCATGAGGCGATTGAGTGGGCCAATCGGAACCCTCGGCGTCGCCGCACGTCGCTGGAGCGTCATGTGTCGTGGCTCGATGAGAACCTGCCTGCTCAGGTCACAGTTGTCCCCTACTGTGGAAGGCTCTTCAATGTACAATTGTCCTTCAACCAGGATCACACATTTGTTGTCATCGATGGTGCCTTCCCTCTTCAATAGCACTTTATTTTGGACACATGACATGTTTTTGTGTTTTGGTTTTTGAACAGAAATTACTTTTTGAAGTCCCAGTGGCAACACTTTCCATTTCTCAGCATGGCCTGCGCTCAGGACAAATCTGTGTTGAGGCGTGGGGGATCTACTTGAGGCCTACGGAGCTTGATGCTGTGATTCCGGCCATTCCACCCTCGCCTCCGATACATGTGTACCTTAGTTCGTGATAACATATGTCCAACGTTGGTTGAGCACAAGGCTTGACTTGAACAAAGGCAGCTCGAGACATTTGTCCACAGTTTGACACAATGGCACATATATCCAATTTTATTTGATGATGACATGTGTTCATTTTGCAAAGAGCGGTAGTCAAATAAACAAGTTTTACATGTCAAAAAAGAATTTGTGTCTTTTTCTGCTTTCAGAGTGTGCTCATGTGTCATGTGTGACAACAATAAGTGCTTCTTCTTGAAGCTTGGAAGCTTGGGAGTGAAGGGGAACTTTAAAACATGAGCCTTTCAGAAGTGCAGCAATTGTCTGAGTTTCTTTCTTAATGCATACTGGGCATACTGGAAAACATCAATTCAGGGCCGACTGTCCTGACACAATTTCTAGGGGTTGGCAAGTTTGTCTTTGAATTTGCACATGTCAAGAAGGGGGGCGGGGCGGAACATAAAATGAAACTTGACTGGTCAAGTGTCAGTTACCCATACCCTCGCAGCATTCATCCATACCCCCAATCCTGGCATACACATGTGAGTGCACTTAGCTTGACGTTTGCCAGGTGCTCTTTGGGATCTTTGGATGCGTGGGGCAGTGCAGACCTCAAGTGTGGACACTTGTTCTTCATGTGTCAGTAGTAGGTTTCTGTAATGATTGTGTTATGTGGTTTCTCATGTTAGATCCGTTTGATTCATGTAGATTTTGTGAGTGACTACAAGCACTCTTCACCTCTTCACTGCCTTGTTTGACACCAGTTATCATGGTCCTCACTTGTTATACAAACATATTCTTGCAGCACTTGTTATGTCCTGCGTTATCTTTGTGGCCCAGGCGCAGTTCACCACAAATCATTTGTCCCCAGATCATTTGTTACATTTGTCAGCTGTGTCTCATGGCGACAGTTGATCTTCTTTCCAAGGGGGACACGCAGAAGGGTTTGGAAAAGGTGACGGGGACAAGTGTCATGGATGTCCTCAAGTGGCGCACAGGTGAGTACAGATGTCTTGTCAGTGATGCTGAGCCGCTGCCTGTCCCTGGTCTGATGTTCGTCAGTGACAATATTTCATTTTTTTCATTTAGCACATGCTGCATCTAAGACAAGAATTTTGTTTTTGTGGATGCCCAATGTCGAAACTCATATGTCAGTAGATTCCCCACAATATCATTGTAGAGTTCAATTTGTTTCTGAACTCTTGTCATCAGGATGGACCATGGAATATTACCATCACTATGCGTGGCCCGAACAAATCTGTACAAGTGTTTGGCACTCTTGAGGGCAAGGGTAAGAGGAAGACTTGCCCCTCGTTCCAGTCGCCGTGCAAGTCGCTCAGAAGGTCGAATGCGTTTCTTGAGGAGAAGGGTGCAGATGTGTCAGAGCCAGTGGGGTCTCAGAATTCTCCAGTTCCTGGTGGTCACATGTGTCATGGTGAGTGGGTTACAGATTCCCAGGTTGAGCCACCTGATGATTTCTGTTGTCATGATGGTGATGATGAGATTCCTCAAACTGTACCTCAATATGGTGATGATTGGGATGACACTCAAGTGGTGGAAGATGATTGCGTCTAATGTCCTTTTGTATATTGCACATATGTACTTTGCTATGTGCTGTGACTGTGTCAAATGTCACTGAAAATGGTGATATTTTTGTTAGACACATGTCATGTTGCACCAATGGTGCCAAGTTAATTATGCCTAGTTTGTCTGTGTGTGGTCGATAGTAGCGACAGACTGTGAGGCATGAGCAATTGTCAGGGGATCAGATGGAGAAAAAAACAGGACGAAGCAAAGACACACTTGTGATTCAATGTTGTTCCGAACTTTTGTCTGACTATGCACTTGATGTCAAGATCTTTCAGCAGTTTTATTTTATATATGTCGCACATGTTTAAGTTCCTGCTGGCCAAGGTGTGGAACTATTTGGAGATGTGGAGAGCTCAGTCAAGAATCCAGTGAATGATGATGTTTAGTTACGTGTTACTTGTGTCATTTCTCATTCACTGATTCACTGGGTCTGAACTTGTATCAAACTTATTCTTGTGCCCAGGCTCTTACCAATGAGGTGTGGTCTTATGAGACTTGTGACTGTGACATGTGTCCACAAGCTTATGGCATTTATTTTAGTTAGATATTGGCTACTGCTGTTCAATATGACATATCCAAGTAGCTCCATAGTTTAATAAATGGTTTCCACTTTGTTCCATACAGTTCTTTCGGAATCTGCTGCCAGGCTGATCAAGGTCTATACATTGTCTTCTCTGCCAGTTCTTGGTTAGTGGTGCCAAGCTCAAGTCGGATCACCAATCTGGGACATGATGATTAGTTAATACAACAGCTCACTGAACTAGCAAAGTGAAGACTTTAATTTGTTCAGAGAGTCTTTCATTGAAGTGTTTGATGCATGAGACATCTGACATTGACAATGTTTGCCATTTTCCGACTCAGACGACAGATATGTCAAGCAAACATTTCTTCGGAGTAAATGCATACATGTGGACAATATAAGGTTATAATGAAAAATGATGACAAGTAAAGATATAATTCTAATGACTGAAAAATGATGACGCATTGTCGATCGACTCACTCACTTTCACAGCTACTTTCACAGCTACTTTCACAGCTACTTTCACAGCTGGATTTGTCACAGTTGTCACATTTGCCTTCGTATGTCCTCGGGCAATAGTGCGGCTCTGGAGCACCTGGCACTATCTGATTCAGAGCGAGAGGCTCTTGAAGGGCATCGGACTCTTGTCTTAACCTCAAGTCAAGCCTTGCCAGATTGTGCACTGAACTGTTCAAGTTTCTTTCTAAATGACACACTGTTTGCAGTTGCTACATTGTCACTGATGAGAAGTTTACAGTTTACATGTGTCAATTCTGCATTGATCAGATCTTGATTCAGGAAAGCCCAGCAAGTGCCATGTCTGCTTTTATGATTTTGTCTTGCCTTCTTGTTTATTGTCACTGTTCAAATGTGATGAGCTGGTGATGAGCTGCTGCATTGTTGAATGCTGTGCTTCTCTGGATCAGGCCATCTACTTGCTCTCGCTGCTGAGCCCGGCCCGGGCCACGGAGATTTGTGGACAACTGTCGGAAGAGAAGAAGGGCGATGTCACGAGCTGGAGCCTCACATCAAGCTGGCGGCACGTCAAAAGGACAGGTTCTCAGATCTGCCTTTCACTTTCAGAAAAAATCATAGCTGTCACATTTGTCTTGAATAATGCCTTTTCCTGTGATTGAGGGCACTGAAAGTGTCTGACTTGTTGTGATTAAGGCTCCAGATCCATCATGGGTTCCCCGATCATCTTCCGTGGAAAAACCCTGGATGAGATCAGAACAGTAACTTGGCAGCATATTTATCTAAAACATTCAGACGTTCAAAGTATCTATAGGGAGTGCATGGTCTGTTTCAATTCTGATGGATCACCTGTTGTTTCCCTTCTGTCTGACTTGATTCGGTCGCTGGCTGAGATTGTCCGCGATGCCGCTGAAACAAGTGTCCTGCCGGACTGCATCGGACAACTGTCCTCCCGGTACCACCGGGGCAAGATTCTGCAGTGGCCTATGAAAGTGGTCATTGCGGGATACGGCCAGGGCAAGAAATGGCAGAACATGCGTGAGGACTGATTGATGTTGCTGTGCATGACTGCTTTTTGCATGTTGTGTTGGTTTGCCTTGAGGAAACTGATTGGTACTTCTTGCCTTTTTTGTTTAACTGTTTGATATGCATGATAGCCTCTTTCCTGCAGGAATATGTGTCGGACCATTGGATGAAGAACGTTGGAGACATGTGTCAGTTCATGTCCCCGAACGAGTGGCACCGGGTTGACCTGGGCATGGCAGTGGAGTCCCTTGGCTGTACTATTCCATTGCCCCATGTGTTTGGCTTGTAAAATTATCTTCAAGTCATGCAGGAATGTTGGGCAAGTTTGAATTCAAAATCTTGACTTCATTAAGGCGAGCTCCAGGACCCTTCCGAAATGCACATTTGTCTGGCTGGCATGAAGCTATCCAGCGACAGGTGTGGTCATGTTCTGAAATGTGTCTGAATCTGTGTCATGTTCTGGTTTGATGAGTCTGGAATTGAAGTTTCAGTGCATTCTTGTATATATACTTATTGATTGCAGGTGATGGAGCATCCTGACTTCATGGAGACCATGGACTGGATCCTGGAAAGTCCTGCACCTCTGGTGAGGAAACCTGTTTGCTGATTTGTTTTTTATGTGAAAAATGACAAAGTGGGTTTGACACATGTTACATAGTCAACTATTGACATATGTCCTGCAGGATCTCATGCACAGCTGGCTGGCACCGTACAATTGTCTGCGCCATGACCTTGTACGGCATTTTGATTGCAACTTGGCTTGAAATACTTGTCTTGATTGAGATTGCTGCTGATGTCTTTCAATTCAGCTATTCATTTCTTTTCAACCTAAGGCCATCGGGTGCCAGCCTGTGCTCTGCATCCAGTCCACGAGCACAGATTGGAAACAAGACGTGCACATGTGTCATTCCTATATGAAGGGAGAAATGTCCTGGGTTGACACAATGTCTCAGTTGCTGTCCACGACCGACGTGCAGTTTAACGACTTTAAGAGGCATACAGCTGAATACATTAACCGCTACATATGTCAATTCAAAAGCGGCTACTTCAAAGGGTTTTCTGGCTGCATTAGATTCATTTTCACACTGTGCTCAAATCTGAATTTGACTTCACTGTTGGAGAAAATTAGCTTAAGTACCCTTCAAATGGAACAAACAGTTGTGTAATGATTGACATTTTGCATAACCCATGTCATGTTGCCCAGGTTTGACCACTTGGTCCCCTACATCGAGGAAGTCAGAAGTGGTACAACTGTCGGACCAGCCCCCAAGGCTAGAGATTTGTCATTGCTGTTACTGTGAAACTAACTTAAGGCTGCAAATGCAGTTGTATTGTTGTGTTGAGCAAGTCTTGCAAACTGATGTGAATAGCATCTGAATGTTTGATGTGTCTGAGCTGGATGTTGCTGACATATGTCTCACAATTGTCACTTTGTCCACTTGCAGGCCATGCCCAAGGCCAAGGTGAAGGCAATGCCCAAGAACAAGACGGGGACAGAGTTCTTGGGGGCCAGTGCGAAGGCTGCCTCATCATCAAGAAGGACACATGTCAACACCTCGGCCTTTGAGGAGGATGATGAAGAGTGTACAATTGTCGGAGGAGGTTGGGGATGCATGGAGGTGGATGATGATGGTGATGATGGTGATGATGGGGATGATGGTAATGATGGGGATGATAGTGATGATGGGGATGATGGGGATGATGGTGATGATGGGATGATGGTGGATGATGACTTCATCCCTTTCTTGTCATCCCCTTCACCTCCAATGGCTGCAGGTGGAGCCAAGAGCGTGTCCTGGCGAAAGAAGCGACAAGTGTCGCCTCCTCCCCCCCCGGGGGTGCCCCCCCCGTGGCGCAAGGGGACGGGCAAGAGACATGTGTCGTCAGAGGAGGAGGACTATGTGGAGGTGATAGAGGATGAGGAGGAGGAGGATGAGCCACATTTGTCCGGAGAGCAGCTGGAGATCCCACAATTCGACATTCCAGATGAAGTGATGTAGCTTGGCTTTCGACTTTAATGACTGTACTAATTCATTTGACATGTGTTTCAGAACTTGTGTCTATCACTCCTGGCACTTGTGACTTATCTAAGGAATGAGATCATGGAGGACCATGGGATCTACAATAGCACCATCGGATTGTTCTGGAACCTTCAAGATTTCGAGCTTGGAAGAGTTCGCATGGTGAAGCTGCTGCTACTGGTTGTGCACAAATGTTTCATATGTCCAAATGTTTCATATGTCCAAATTGAGCTTTCCTGTGTATATGCTGATGGCTCGTGTGTCTCAGGTTCAAGCTGCTCTTTCGGAACCCTCGTTTTCGACGTTCCAATCAGCGCTACTTCGCGTCGAATTTGGGTACCTTGCCTCATTTAATTATATTTGTATTTTGCTCTTTTGCATTTTGAACATGTGTCTTCTCATTCATCAGAATCCTTGTGTTGCATGATTTGATTGCTGCAGTTTGGTGTGCTTGTCTGCTTTGACACTCGAACTAAGACAACTGTCTGAGAGAGCTGAGACAATTGGAGCTAGTTTCCCGGTAGGAACATTTATCAATATCTATCAAGGGATTACATTTGTCAACATTTGTCTGACATTGTTTGATCAAACCAGCAATGTGTCTTAATGTGCAAGATGTTCAATATAATATATATTATTATTATTATTATATAATTTAAGTAATATATATCGATAAGGATAAGAATATGTATGTCCAAATTTAATCCTCCAGGCACACACAGTTGAAAATTTGTTTGGTTCATGGTGGTCAAGACACATTGCTGGATGGGTCATTTTGCTGTCACTTTGCATCATAAGTGACATGCCGCTTCCCAAACTGCATAGCACTGCGTGCAATGGAAAAAAAAGGTCTCTTTGGAGCTCTCTGTGAGTCAATGATTCCGTGACATGTGTCAATTGTCCATTGTAGACTTGTGTAATTAACCACCTTGACGTGTGCATCAATTTTATCCCAAGGTGCTTTACTTGTGGCAATAGTGCTCAGGACTCAGCGACATAACATGGAAGTACAAAATCCTTGAGTGAAGAGTTTGTACTCAATAAATCTGATCTCAAGAAAATATTCAAAATGCAGTGTATAATATAAAGCAAACACAGAATCGTCATATATTACATCTATATTATCATTGCTCCTGTGGTGCACTGAGGTCTGCAGTCGCTGACAGAGAAGTGTTGCTCTTAACAAAGTTGATTGCTCCATATTGTCATTGATCTGAGCACCATATCTCATGGATGTTTGCCACATGAAACATGTGTCACACTTGTTTGACTTACTGCATTGTTCACTCAAGGTGATGAGTGGTGCATGGTGTGCCACAACAATGTGACCATCTTAGCACTTTGCTGCTTTAACGTCTACATTGTTTGAGTCACTATTCTTTAAACAGCCTTGTGCAAGTTTGCCAGCTGTCTTGTTTATCTTTCAAAATCTCTGTGATTGAATCTGTGGCATGAGGTGGTGATGGGAAAGTCCAGAGCTGTGGCACATTTCAGGGTTGAGACTCTCACTTCCAGCATTTACTGCACCTTTGTCAATGCACTGGTGTGATACTGGTGAGACACATGTCCAAGATTTACCACAGGCTATGGATGCTGTTTCCTTTCTCAGGACCAATCAAATGCTGCGACATAAGTGCCAATAATCACAAACTGTTCACCTAGTGAGAACATGTGTCAGACCAAGTGCAAGAGTTACATATGTTCAGCTCAAATGCCCCTGAAATCAACATAGCTTAGGCGCAAACATACAACCCTTCCTTGCTGAACCCTTCAGTTCGCAGGGGTTGTGTGTTTGCGCCTAAGCTATGTTGATTTCAGGGGCATTTGAGCTGAACATATGTAACTCTTGCACTTGGTCTGACACATGTTCTCACTAGGTGAACAGTTTGTGATTATTGGCACTTATGATCGTGGACTTGGGGCACATCGGTCCAAACCTTAGTATATTGCAAAATCACATTCATGAGACATGTGTTCAATTCAATGTCTCAGTGCATGATGTGTACTCTGCAATCCTTCATTCCACCTGTGGACACATGTCAAAGTGACTAGGATGATGCAGTTGCACATACGTTGGTTGATATAAACATGGTCATCCATCATAAAACTGGATTTGTAAAAGTTTTCCAGTCCTGATACAATATAGAGCTAGACTCACAGCAAACATTATAAGTGAAGCACAATGGAACTGTCACAGGTGTCTTCTCTTCATGGTGCAGTGGCGTCAACTGTCAAGGCGTGGCAGCAACTGCAACACCACCAGCAAGTATGATACTGACTGCATGTGAGATCAACCATTGTCACAACAGATGCCTGCAATCCCATGGGGCAGCAAGTCGAACCTAGAAAATAAAACTAAAAAAAAACTGGCTAGAATTTTCTCAAAATTTCTCAAAATCTCTCAAAATCTCTCAAAATCAGAGGCATGGGAACCATTGTAATTGAAAAGTAGTATTGCTGGGTGAAGTGAAAATTTCTCAAAATTTCTCAAAATCTCTCAAAATCTCTCAAAATTTCTCAAAATCTCTCAAAACACTAGTAAAAAAAATATAGAATGCAAAAAAAAAACGATGGACAACCATTGGACACTTGTGCTGATTTGTGGGGTATGTGCAGCGATCTCGGTCAATTCAAGTGTCCTCTTTTGTGCTGATTTGTCATCTGTACTGAGCCATGCCAATGTCAGCATCGAAGCGTCAGAGGGTTCAGCAGCAGCAAATGATGATGAACCCTTTGATGATGATGTTGCCCCAAATGGCACAGATGGCAATGCAGCAACCAGCTCTTGATGAGGAATCGGGGGATGAAAGGGAGGTGAAGGAAGAGAAGAAAGAGGAGGAGAAGCAAGAGGAGCGTCGTGCACTACCAGAGAGGGGACAGATGATTGGGTCAGGTGTCCAGGACAAGATTTCCTCTTCAGTGACCTTTTTGCGTCAAACACCTCGGTGTCGTTTGTCAGAGGGATTGGAATGGCTTTGCAAAGACTTGGACCCTAGCATGACTCATGCCTTGAGCCAGACTGGTCTGCTGGCCCTTGTGTACATGTGTACCCGGTTGAACCCTACAACTCGAATCAATGATCTTCGTGCCATGGTGTGTATCTTATAGTGTATTTTTGGTAGTGTGGTAGTATAATGATAATGCTTTTATTATGTTAATGTGAATCTATGCATTTACTGATAGAGTAAGTCAGTTTCCCGACCGACTCAGGTGTGGTGACATACACAGATCTCTTCAACTGCTGGATTCGGGCGATGAACCGGGTGAAGGTCTCCTGTGGCCAAGCACACATTGAGACAATTGTGAGCAAGTTACCTTTGTCTCCATGTGATGATGCTGTCCTGCAGCAAGCCTATCCACATGGCTGGGACACTCGAAATGAATTTGAACATATTTTATGTGTTTTGATGTTTTGGTTTCACATTACATGGCTGAGTGAAAAAAATCATATTGGGATATGAGCTGTTCTGCATGTTGCACTGATCAGGACAATTCGTGGATGAAGGCCAAGAAGAAGCGCTCTGTGGCAGAGGTGTCCGCAGGGAATGGTGATGTTGGTCAGATGCTTGGGCTTGCACCACCTCAAGACAGCCCTGTGCAGCCCCCAGAGCTGGTACAAGCTGATGGGACATCTGTCACTGTCCAGCCAGCAACTGCAGTGGCCCCTGTGACACATGTGCAGCCTGCTGCGACAGTCCAGCCAGCAACTGCAGTGGCCCCAGTGACACATGTCCACCCTGCTGCGACAGTCCAGCCAGCAACTGCAGTGGCCCCAGTGACACATGTCCACCCTGCTGCGACAGTCCAGCCAGCAACTGCAGTGGCCCCAGTGACACAGCCAGCAACTGCAGTGGCCCCTGTGACACATGTGCAGCCTGTTGCGACATTTGTGCAGCAAGTTGTGCCACATGGTGGGACTCCTGACACTCCAGCACCTCCTTCCACTCCTGCTCGAGCTTATCGTCGTGCTCCTGGAACACCTGTCCCTGCTGCTCAGTCAAAGGCTGCTGCCCGCCCACCTCCACGTGAAGATGCCACGTCTGATGATGAGAGTGACAACAGCCTGTCGTCAGATGTGGAAGCACATGTGTCGGAGCCTGTCGAAGAGGAGCCAGATCCATGCCCCATCTGCTTGGAGAAGATCCAAGTGGGAGAGTCGGTGACAGCCCTGCCTTGTGCACATGTGTGTCACAATGAGTGCCTGTCAAAGTGGAGGGCCTCACGTCCGGGCGGCATCCCTCTGCACCACTGCCCGATGAGGTGTGAGAGGACCTGGCAGTCGGAGATGGAACATGTGCCGTCTGAGTGGGAGCTTGTGGAGGCCGAAGGTGAGACTGCTATGGAGACTGAGATCGAGCAGATTTTTGGCTGAGGTCATCTGTTTTGGCTGAGGTCATCTGTTCAGTTCCTTGTGTCGTGTGTCATTGGCATCATGGTCTGACATATGTCCTGAGGGGAAGTCATTTGTGCTGCATGTTTCTGTGGTGCTGTGGGTTGCATATTGTGGTCATCTGTCTAAGTGAATGATGATGGCATAGTTGCTATGTTTCCTTTGTTTGTGTGAACAAGCACATGATGTTTTATTGTTTATATAATTTTGTTTTGTGACATTTGTGCAGTTGACCGCAATATCTCGTACTATAGGGGAGGCACCCTGTTCGAAGCACCAGCAGCTAACATGCCTTCAGGCAATCTTAAATTAGGAGAGCTTGGCTTCACTGCGAAGAGTTGAAAACATTGGATCACTTGAATTGTGAAATCAGCCTGCTTTGTGAGTGTGGCAGCACAAGTCAAGTTATTGTCATGTAATAATGTTGATTCTTATTATTGTTGCTGACAGGCTGATGGCGAGCAGCTCCACTATATCAGCAAGTTTGATTCTGAGAATTATGCATTTCCTTTGATGCAATGGCATGCACTTCAGTTGAATCAAAGGAAGTCAATTAGTCTGCAATTGTGTTGATGTATGTCTATGGTGTTCTTGTAGCTGAATTGTGGTTCAGGAGTTTTGTTTCTGTTGTCTCATTTGTCCCCTGTGCTCTGCTACTATGGTGCGGGATGATGCAAGACTCATGGTCTTCAACAACCTTCAGCTGCCAAGCACTGTGGGGTATGTTGACAACACTGATGCTAATCGCATTCACTGGGATATAGCGTACTTCTATGACATCATCCGGGAAAAGGGGCATGAGAAGAGAGGTTCCTACAAGTTCTACCGAGAGCTTCTTGGGACGGTAACAAACAAAGCTTTTGCTTTGAATGATGTGAGTTTGAGGACAGCTGTCGCCAGGTAGGGGTTTCTGAAATGTTGATTCAAAAATCTTATTTATTAGTAAGAACCTATCATTTAAAATTAGCTGGATACACTTTCAATATTTTGTGTTCATGCCGGAGTGAAGTGTTTGTTGGATTTTGGTGATGCCAAACCAATCAGCCTTGCTTGGAGGCCAGGCCTACTGGACCGAAATCTCTGCACTTCTTTGGCACTGGTGATCTGCCTGTTTACATTTGTCAACAGAGCTCGGGAGGAGGCCAAAGCTCAATTCCTGTTGTCCTACTTGAAGGCAGTTGGCTTCATGGTGATGCCTTGGGTGAGTGCTGTTGCTGGAGTGCAGGTGAGGTTTCCAGCGAATCGAGGTGAAACTTTGTTGGTGACTTCTTCTGGGAATCTTGCATTGGCTGCTTTTCTTCGCAGTGTCCATAGAGGAATTACTACAGCTTGGTCTCAGGAGTGGCATGCTATGTTCAATGCTGGACATTTGTCATCTGATTGGCAAGAGGAGGTACATGTTGTCGATATTATCATTTTTGTTGCTATTTTGGAACGCTTTAGACGCTCCAGGCAGAAAGCGGTTCTGGGACAAATGTCAATACAGCTGCTCCAGGATTTTAAAGATTTGATGGCGACATTTGTGTCAACTGCAATGGATCAGTTTTTGCTGCACATGTATACCCCAGAACAACCACATCAAGCACAACAAGCTGCTCCTGCCAGAAAATTTAAGAAACTAGCCATGTTACTTCAGCTAGTTGTTTTGATCAAATTTTGGCTTCACTTTCTTTATGTTGGGTTTATTTAGATGAACCAATTACAATCTACTCTTGTCACAAGTCTCATCCACCAGGAAACGTCGAAGTGGACCGACAAAAACTCATGAGTCACATGTGTTGGTGCACCCAGACTCAATATGGACCATGCTGGAAGCAGCTCGGGAAAAGAACTGCAGCTTGTCAGTTGTCGCCAAGTTGCGCAGTGATGAAGTTCAAGGAGGTGCACACGCATCTTCTGTTGAGTACTGGAACCGCAAAGTGCTGGGAATTTATTTCGGGAAGGTCAAAACTGGGTTCCTGAATATTCCACACATCAACATGGTGACTGATGCTTCGACTCACAGTCAAAAAGAAACAATTGTCAGCATATGTTACTCTCACGAGATGGACAGTTGTGCTCTTTGCCCGATTCAACATGTCTCTAGATCCAAAGTCATTGCCCCACTTGAGTTTGATCTGGAGCCGGAAATCGAGATTCTGGCCGCCACACGCAAAGTTGAACGTTTGGCTGCCTACAGGTTTCTAGCTGCTCTTTCACATCAGCTGTGGCACATTTCACGGGGGCGACTCTCACTTCCAGCATTTACTCCACCTTTGTCAATGTACTTGTCTCCGCTGAGTCCAGACAAGAAGAGGATTGTCCAAGGCAACCAGGTCTTGATCAAGGATGTCCATACTGGTGAGACACATGTCCAAGATTTGTCAAAGGCTATGGATATACCCATCCTCACTGTCTCGATTGATCAGGGCGGTGTAGGTGCTGTTTCTTAGCAGCAATATCAAATGGGAAGGTTTCATAAAAGTATGAATTTATGACACATGACATGTGGCCATTCATTGTATATTATATGTAAATGCAGAATACATGTATATTGTTTTAATACGTTTGTATGGTTATTTTCCCCTTGACCTGTTTCTTTGGTGCAACATTGTGGCCCAGGCAGGCTTGGCCTACTTGCAACACTGCAATCTGCTTGTACACTGTCACTGTGATAAAGTTCACAGACTGATTCGAGATCTGAAACTGTCCAATGGCTGTGACCCGAAGTTCAACGAGGCTGTATTAGCCACAACATATGCCTGGTCAGTCAACTATAAGCCACATGGCTCTGGGGCTTTTGGAGACGAAAAGTATGATCTCCTGGCCAACTTCTTTGATACATGTGTCATGGAGGACTCACTCAAGGCAAATCTTATCATATTAGTTTTATGTTTTTTTAACACCATTCAAAAATCATCCAACGTAAAACTCGTAGCTGATGATGTTGTGCAAAAACTTTTGGAGCAGGACTCGGAGCACTTCCAGCGGTACAAGTGTCTCATGGCTCTGGACTTTGAAGATGATTTTGGCAGGACACCAACAGATGAAGAAATGTGGAATCACATGTCAGAGTTGCCATCCTTTCTAGCCAAAAAGGGCTTACCAAAACCAGGCAGGTGGTTCGCCTGGCATGAGTGTGCACACCAACAGCTCAAAGAGTTTTTTGCCACACGTTGCCTTCTGCACTGGTACTTTGAAGATGAGGGGCTGCCAGCCCCTGAAGAAGTAAATACAAAATTTCAAAAGTGCAAAGGGGATCTGGGGGGCTTGAAACTGCTACATCGAGCTTTGACATATGTCAACCATGAGACTGCATGTATCATGCTCTTGGTCAGCCGACCTTGCTGGACCTGGTATACGGAACAAATCTCTGAGATCAAAACCCCCCAGGAAGGAGTTGAGCAACTCATGACGTGGGCTTTGTCTTGGTACAAAGATGATCACTTGCTGGCCATTGTGAAAACTCTGTATGATTGGCGGTCTCTGAAGAAGTTGGTGTACTACCAAGTGCACCAAGGCAGAACTGATGATGATGACCTAGCAGCAACTGTGTTCAAATATGCGTCAAATGTCCTGTCAAGAAGATTATGGACAATGTCAAGGTATGGCACAGCTCCTGAGTGCTTTGTGGGACTTGTCTCGTCATGTGTCGATCATCGCCAGGAAGCCATGCGTGTGATGAGGAGAGACTGGCGGCTTCTCAATCTGGCGGAACAGTCGGACAAATGTGCTAAAATTGTCCCTGACTTGCAATTCTTGTTCAGCGCCCCTGTCAGGCTATCGTGTGCTCTTTTTGAGCAGAGTGGCTGGGACGAAACAAGTGTCCCTGGAACATTTGTCTTGAAGGGTGTCTTGACTGTCTTGCCCGACAACAAGATCGTCGAAGATTGTCATCAAGCGGTGAGAGTGGAGGCAAAGAGTCACCCGAACCAAAAGATGACCGTGCCACGTGTGCAGTCATGTGTCATGAACAGCAATGTCTTCAGTTCCAGAAAGCTATTCCATGTGGGAAAGTTGACTAAAGAGGAATTCGTCCAGAAATGGGGCAAGCGACAGACTGCTGATGAGCAGTATGGTCGCAAGATCTTTTCTAGCCGCTATCATCGTCTTCCCAAATCTTTCAGCAACATCATGAAGAAGAAATCATGGACAAGTGTCAATGAGGAACAGTATGGGAAATCATATGCTGCATGGGAGTGGATTCGATTTTACACTGAACATACTTTAGCGGAGACAAATGTCAAAGTTGACGACACTTGACTTGGATTTTGATTGAGCATCTTTTGCTTGCTGGCATTGTTTCCTCAATTCTCAAATAGACTTACTTAAAAATATTCTTTTCTTTGATCAGTTTGGGCTGCACTTGCAGGATGGTCTGAACTCTGTCATGTGTTTTCCTGGTCAACTTCTGTCACAGTTGTCCACAGAGACAACTGTTCTCAGCCTTGGCAATCGACTTTGGGCAACTATGGTGTGGCCGTTGGAGGAACATGGTCATCATGACAGGTTTCAAACCTACAAGCTCAGCACCAATCCATCCATTGGGGGGTCATTTGTCTTTCCATTCAACCCAAATGACTGGGTAGCAGCAGATGCAGAAGCATCATTGGAGGAAGGTGTTGGCGTACTACTGTCTCCACAGCGTCCATTTGAACCCTTGCCACAGGCAGCCCTTCGCCAGTCGGTCAATTTGACTTACAATGACTTGGTCATCATTGCTGATGCACTGGGGGTGCCCAATCCTGTTAAGTTGTCTCGAGCTGATTTGATTACCCGCTGTTGTGAGCGGCTTGGGGATGCAACTTTCACAGAGTTTGTGAAAAGTCAGGAAGCAGCAGTGAAAAAAAAACAAAGAAGAATAATGCAGTGACAAATGTCGACCTAGCTGCATCATTGCTGGAGGGGCTGGATAAGGATGAAGCACAAGAGTTTAGCGACATCAAGACATTTGTCAATCCTCGAACTGCTATGAAGAGGAAGTGGGCAGATATTAAGGAGGAGAAAAAAAATGAATCTTGGTTGCTGACTAGATTTCTCAAATTAATTAGTCAAAATGAAGTGAAATAGAAAGCTTTAGAAATAACTAATTTCAAACATTCTCGTCTAAGGAGAAGGAGGAAAAGAAGAAGAAGATTGCCTCTCGCAAAGCATTTGGTCGAGGCCGAGGAGGTCGGGGACGAGGACGAGGCAGAGCCAGAGGCAAAGGCAGAGGCCGTGGAGTTCAGCCTCAATCCAGCGATCGTCCAGAACAGGTGTCAGCACCAGCGCCACCTCCAGCACCATCTGTTTCTGAGCCTGTGCCCTTAGCACTGCTTCCCGAAGTCGCTGAGGAACATGAGGAACATTCGCCGCACATGGAGCAACATGAGGAACATCAGTCCCCGGACATGGAGGAACATGAGGAACATGAGTCGCCGCACATGGAGCAACATGAGGAACATCAGTCGCCGCACATGGAGGAACATGAAGAACATCAGTCGCCGCACATGGAGGAACATGAGGAAAATCAGCCGCTGCACATGGAGCTGGATGAGGAAGAAGTGTCTGATGCTGCAGCTGGGCCTGCTGCAGGTCCTGCTCCGTTAGCAGAGGCTGTAGCAGAGGCTGTAGCAGAGCCTGCAGCAGAACCTGCTGCAGCTGAAGCAGGGAGGAGGCGTCATGTGGTACTTGTGTCGCCAAGAGAGCACTTCACACCTGCAATCCTTCAGAGATTGGCACCTCCAGGAATGTCATTTGGCTTGGACCAAAAGGCCCACCGCTTCACCATAAAGTTTAAGATCAAGCCTCGAGAGGGACAAGTGTGGGCTGCTTATGGACCAGGTGGATCTCGCTCCAAGGCGTTTCAACATATGTCCTGGGAAGAGGCACTGAAGCAGTTGCATCAGGAAGCTTTGGAGCGCTGGGATTTGGCAAAACATTTGCCTGGCTTTGAACTCGATGATCCGAATCAAGCGCAGCAGCCTGGACATGTCTCAGACAGCATGCTTGCTGTGATAAGAGAGGTCATTGCACAGATGCCTCCTCCTACTAAGTATCCTAAGCGTCCTTGAACAAGTGTGTTGCAATGGCTTGCACATGTATGCTGCTGCGCTTAAAAAAATGCCTCAAGTTTGAATGAATGAATGCACAAGACTTTGAGTGAATTTGTCTTGTCTTGGACTTGTTTTAAGATTGAGTTTCATGCCCGCAGCTTTTTATGTGAATATGTCAAACTGTTTCAAACAACTATGTAGTTGTATTCATGTTGAAAAAACCATGTTATATCAAATCATAGCATAATTTTCGAAATTCCACTGGATACTGGTCACTGATCACTGACTATTATCTTGAGTTTAAATTTCACTCCTCCTCTGAAGTGGCCATGGGGAAATCAATTGCAGTTGCAGAAAGGCGCCAGCAGCAGCAGCGGACTATGATGTGGCCCTTTCTTCCATTTCTCTGCTTTGCACCTCCGAAGAAGAACAAGTGTCAGAAGAAGAACAAGTGTCAGCAAAACAAAGAGGTGGACGAAGCTGCTACCAAGAAATATGTCCATGATGATGCTGGCTCTTCTGGCACTGGCACTGAGGCATCAGGTGTCACTGAAATGCATGAGGCAACAAGTGTCAATGCAGCAGCTGCAGCTGCCACTGATTTGCCAATTGACCCATTTGTGGACAAATGTGCTAAAGCTCTTGCATTTGGCTATGAGGATGCCTGGCCCTACTCTTCCTTCAACAGGCCAGGGTTGATAATCATGTTGTTGAATAATAACAAACGTAACAAAGAAACTTAGTAGTGTCTTAGTTTCTTAGTAGTACTTAGTAGTGTCTTCAAAACTATCCTGGCTGCCCACCCTGACTGCTGCAGGTGTGCACAAATGTCGTCGTTCCTGATGGAGACCTTTTCTCGGTTCTTGGCACATGATCTTCATGTGTCTGGTGGGAATGCGATCAAGATGTGGCCACCTCTCCTGGACTCACTGTACCCATGTCTGCGATCAGTTACAGACCTTGCGATGAAGCTGTCACTCCTGTGCCAGCGTGCTTTTGCCAACAGGCTCCAGTGTTCACATCATCTCCACCACTTTGTTGAGTACTGGTGTGGCGCAGCCAACTTGACCAAGGAGATGATCAAAGCAGGCTTTGAAGGAGCTGGGTTTGACATCATCCATTCACATATGCACAGTTGTCTCGACACATGTGGCCTTCGTCTCTGGATGGATATGCTCATGAGCATATGTGAACATGGTCTTTGTTGGCTTGGACCACCTTGTTCTTCATTTGTCATATTATGTCTGGCGCAAAGCCAAAGGTATGGCTGGAACCAGTGGTGGGGAGACACCACAAGGACATTTGTCAGGACTGGCAATAGCCACATGCAGGTAGCAACCATGATGTTCCTTGTGTCGTGTGTCATTGGCATCATGGTCTGCTTGGAGCAGCCGGACAACTCGTGTTTGCACAAGTGTCTTCCTATGAGGTCAGTGTTGTCATTTGTGAAGGCTCATCGTGTGAAGACTTATCTTGGAGCATTTGCTGGCCCCACTCAGAAGCCGCTGCAGATATGGACAAACAGAGTGTGCTTCAATCAACTGTCCAGAGATTGTCCAGCCAGGGAACAATTGTCAGGTGAGCAACTGGGGACTCGAAGTGAAGATGGCCGAAGTTTCACCGGGAGGAAGGACCTGCTAGAGGAGTCAGGTAGCTACACTCCACAATTTGGGTCAAGTGTTGCCCAGACTTTTGCATCGGAGTTTCTGCGGCTGCGTCATGTGTGAGTGACTTTTGTCTCACACTTGTGCCAGCTGCCTGCATGCAGTGTGTTGCACTACATGGAGAACTTCTGTCTCCCCAATCTTTGGCAACCACTGCAAATTAGATTTTCAACACATGTCAAGCATCATGTGTTTGATCTCATCATAGGGTTCTTGGGTAAAAACAGTTGTCCTTGCAGGCGAAACTCA